>JAWNMK010000341.1:6300000-6708326 GCA_035044105.1 Drosophila nr. perissopoda 5 BK-2023a
GTTTTGAAAACAATTTACGGACACACAGCCAAAATCCGTAGTATTTTGAAACTGAGTCAAACAAATAAATAACCATAAATTAAACAATTATGCGTGTTGCAAGGCAAAAGGCGGGGGGGCGAGGGGCGTGTGCGACTCAAAAGTAACAGCACAAAGAAAATGAAAAGGAAAAACGAAGAAAGAAAAGAGAAGAAAAATAAAACTCTCAAAGCTCATTGCTCGTAATCAAATTGATTAATGAGCTGCGGCGTTCCACTGTGGCACAGTCAACTGAAGTGTGGCAGTGTGCTGAGTGCTGGAAAGGGGGGGTGGCTGCGGGGGCAGTGGTGGTTTCACCCAACACAACAAATAAGTAACGGAAGCTGTTGCTCTTTGGTGGCCTGTCGAGTGCTCTACACCAGCAATTGATCGCCCAACTTTGATAACATTTATTTCTTTGCTTCTCTTTTTTGGGGGAGTCTGAGGGAATTTCTAATCGCATTGCGTTGCCAACACTGGATTTGTGTGACGAAAAGGTTGGAGATGTAGAAGAAGTCGAAACTAACTGGCTACACATTTAATTTAATAAAGAAAACACTTGCAAACATTTAATTATGCATAAAACTAAGTTCGAACTCAGTTTAGTATCGATTTATATTAATAATTTAAGTTAAGTTTCCTAATAAGAAAAACTTTTTAAAAAGCCTTCACTTTTTTGCCAGCTTTCTTTGGCTAAGACTAAACTTTTGATTGGTTCTAGGTATATGTTAATAATTATACAAGCATATCCAATATCCTTGCCCATATGCCCCACTTGAAGTGCCACACACTGAAGCAGGTTTACATGCCCCTAAAATCCCCTTCGGCTGCTAATCTGAAAATCACACTTACGACACTCAATTCTGTAAAGGTAACGGAAAGAAAAAAGTAAAAAGAAAAAGAGAAAAATATGTTTGGAAAATAATGAAATTTCTTTTGTCTCATTTCTGATTTTGTGCCGCCTTTCACTCGCTGCTCCAACCGCAGACAGCCGATAAATCTATAACTGAATGGGCGCAGTGTGTGTGTTTAATTTTTACCTATTTGTAATGCTTATTTCGAGGGGGGGAGAGTTGTGTTGCAGGAAAGGGTTTCAAGTTACACATTGCGACAGTTTTTGGCCGCCGGCTAACAACTGCCGACCGTCAGCTGCAGACGGGGATTAGCCCCGTCCCCAACAAACAAGCAGATAAAATGTTAAACGGAATGAACTTAGCAGCCCGCCCCCTCTCCGCCCTAAGTGAAAGAGTTGTGCGTCTTATCAATAAGAGTCAGCAAGCAGTGGCAGTGGCAGTGTCAGTGGCAGTGGCAGTGGCAGTGGCAGCAATTCGTCTGTTTGCCCAGATAAGTAGCGTGTGTTGAACTCTTCCAGTAGGAGTTAGGCCCGGGGCATGATTGAAGGCCTTCCATCGCCAAAGTGGGCGAGCCGTGGCAACTCTGGCCATAGGTAGCTGCACTCGTAAATTAATAATGCGAGTGGTGGGCAAACACTGGCCACACCAGATAACACTTGGCGATAACAGATAACAGTTTGAACGATTTATGTGTAGGCAAATAGGCACAAGTAAACATGGCGATAAAAATAATTAAGCCACAAGACAAAAAACAAACAAAAGGCAACAAAAAAGAGGGAAGAGAAAAATTTCAATTTTGTATTTAATTCAATTTTATTCTACAAAAGTTAACAGCATTAAAGAAGCTGCCGGAGCAATTAGCCAGTGTTGGCAAAAATGGGTTTTTTGGCGTGTCTGAAGTTAAAGGTCTGACCCAGTTACAGATGTAGGGTTGCCACCTGCACAGTTGGCTGCCAGACTCAAAGCTCGACAGAACTTAAAGTTAACAACTTTTTGCACAAAGTGCTCGAACGCGTTTTCATTTGCCTGATGAAAAAACGGAAAACTTTGTAACTCTCAAAACAAATGCAAGTGTGGCACAGGGAGTGGCAAGGATTATGTGTGTGTGTGTGTATGATTTGGAGGCTTGCAACAAGCACGTGCCATCAGCAGGCACAACAGCAACAACAATAACAACTTGCCACACTGATAACATGGCAAAAGTTTCTACATGCGTTGCATGTGTAAAGCCATTTTCAACACTGGCAACAAAGCAGCATGCAGCAACCAACTTCGATCTCGTTGCACGTGCATATCGATAATTCCAACCCTCTGTTACACCTTACAACTCCCTTATGTGTGTGTGTGTGTGTTTATGTTGGCAACTTGGCGCAGTTTTTTAACCACTTGACAGTGCAATTGTTTGGAAACAACTCCTGATTGAGATGCATGCCACTTGTTCCACCTATCGCTCCTTCTCTCTCTCTCTCTCTCTCTCTCTCTCTTTCTCTCTATTTTGCTTTCCCTTCTTTGCTTTTGTTTTCGGCCCAGAAGCGTCTAGTCAAAGTTGCTCCCAATGAGTTGAAAAATAACTTGCATCAAGTGAAAAGCGAAATGCGAGCTGTCATTTTCACGCCTCCTCTAAAAAGTTGTTCCTTTGCTTGCTGCTCACTTAAATAAAGGTTCGGCATTTTCAATTCTCAGAAATTAATCAGAAAATGTCATTTCTACATGCAGGACAAATACTATAATGAATTTGTGCAAAAGTATGTCAGAGGCAGAAAGAAAATATATATATATATATATATATATTCCCGATTAGCATGAGCTAAACACTTTTAATTTGGTATTTGATTTCTTGCATTCGACAGGCAAAAAGCTTATCGCATGATATCGATAACTCAAATAAATTACATTATTTTTAAGCGACTCTAATTTAAATTCAAAATTGAGAATTTCTGTAAAACGATAAATATAAAAATGTAAACAATTAAGCAAAATTAACGCAGACAATTTAAAAATTAATTATTTCTGTAATAGAATAAATAAAAAATGCAAAAATTGATCGCAGACAATTTTAAAATTGAGAATTTCTGTAGTAAATTAAATAAAAAATTCAGAAAATTAAGAAAAATTAAACCAGACAATTTATAATTTCTGTAGTAAAATAAATATAAAAAATATAAAAAAAATTAAGAAAAATTAAGCCAGACTATAAAAAAGAAGCAGATTTTTAGCCGTTCCAAAATTGAATCTTTGAGGATATTTAATGGTAGCTTAACCGTAACTTATCCGGCAGTGTCAATTTCCTACACACCATTTGTTTATAAATATACATATATATAATATATACATATATATATTTATATATATATAAATATTCCATTTTCTGCTAGCGTTCGTGCGGAAGTTGCAGACGATTTATTTATTTTGTATGCGCTCGATGTTTTATGTTTGTTGCGCCTGTCTGCAGCTGTGTCTGCTATGTGTCAACTGTAAACAACATCAACAAGCTCGCCTCGCTCCGGCGCCCCAAGCCGCACCCCTCTCGACCCCATCATCATTATCGTCTTGAGCCAGCGCGCCGAAAAGCAGACTACAAAACTATGCAACATTTTGTAGACAATGGAATGCAGAAGTATTTTGTTTGGCATTCGCACGACATTTGATATCAATGTCAAGACATTTGCACCCCCCCCCCCCTCCCTCTACATCACGCCACCACCCCTCTCCTGATACACAACCACCCAAAAGTCTGTTTATTTAAAGCGATTTCTCAGCAAACTTGAAACATTTTTGCTAAAGCCAAATAACGTGGGAGCAAAAAGAAAAAAAGAAGAAAAAGAAATAAGAAAGGATTATTTGGCTGCCACGCCCAACTGCAATCAGTTTGAGCTGCTTTGCTCCAATCTTTTTCGTATTTTTTCCAGCTTGTCAACTTGCTGTTTTATTTCAGTTTTTATATAGAAATGTATATATATATATATATATATATATATTTTTTTTTTTGGTTTCGCTCGTCGCGCTCCAAATTTAATTTCGCATGTTTGACGCGTCGTCCTCGTATCCCAGATTCAGTCCCTGCTCCAGCTTTTCTATATGGCTCCAGTGATTCCCTTGCTTGGCTGTTGCCACTTTAAAGATGTGCATACCCTGTTGCTAAGCTCTGCATGTGTATGTGGCATATTCGCACTTCAGCTTTGCACAAGAAAGCTAAACTTTTTGCATATCTATCAGAATATGTCTGACTACATTTTGTTTAAAATATAAGTGGTATAATCAAAGGGTAACTTGTTGTCTAGCATGCCCAATTAAGTCCTCAATTCTTTAAAATCTGTTCAGTTATATATACCAAATATACTTATCGGGTAACTTTTTGTCTAGCAAGCCAGCTTCTTTTTTTTCTTTTCTTTTTTTATCTTTTTCTCTTTCTCTGTTAGGGTAACTCATAGTCTATCACTTTCGGTGACTGTATATTTTTTCTCCTTTTGCGTTCACCAGTTGACAAGCACGCCCTGCCCCTCCCCCCGCCCCCCCACACACACACACACAGTGCTGCCAAATTGGCACAATTCGCCGTTAAACTTATCAATTTGATGAGAGAGAATTTCGCACACACGCACACTCGCACACACACATGAATCGCTTAAGACTACCCAGCTGCCCCTCTCCCCCCTCGCTTCAGCAGCCCCTTTTGCCTAGCGTCTGAGCGCCTTGAGTTTGGCACTAATCCATTAAATTGATGCTGATGGCAATTGAATTTAAGCTGCTTCGCACAGATTTCAAGCGTATTTCACCTCAATGCCAGTTAGCGGGAGCATGAAATTGCGTTTCGATAAACGATAGACGCACATATCGATAAACCGTTAAATGGATAGCGTATATATGCAGAGCTTTAAGCCAGACATTAAGTGCATATTAACGTTTGATTTGTCTGCATAAATCAGGTAACTGACAAACTCTCAGAGAGGGGGCGACAGACAGACGGCGAGGAGCGGGGTATTTTCAAGTGGCCACACACACACACACGCACGTTATCTGGGGGACCACACACGCTCTGATCAAGTCTGGTTTGTTTTTTCTTGCTTTTGTTTATTGAAATTTGCGTCTGTTACATAAATGTCCAAAATTAAGTGGAAAACACTTGAGCTGTGGAGCTGCACCCCCCCCCCCCCCACCCTCTGCTGCAACCCACATCGAAAAATAAAATAATATAGAAAAATATGCTGTGGAAAATGGATGGGAAAAGCAAGTTGCTGCAGCAGCAAGAGGCACGTGAGTCTCTTTCTCCCCTGCTTATCACTCAAGTGTTGATGTGGAATTTGATCTTCTGTTTGGTTTTTCCTTGCTCTTCATTTTCTTTTCTCTCTCAGACTTGCTCTCTCTCTCTCTCTTTCTCTCTGTGTGTGTGTTTTTCCGCTTGTTGCCTAAACAAACACTCGAGCGATTAGAGCAAGTGCCGCGTTACAGTTGAGCAAAGTTCTTCAGTTTTTTCTTCTTTCTTAAACACTTTTTTTTCTTTCTTCTTTTAATAAAAATAATTTGTAACATTTTTGTGCAAGCGCTGAGAATCTTTAAGTTTTGGGCTTGGCAGCAGTGTTTGAATTCGTTACGCCTCGCAAGGCCATATGTTGCCACGTTACAACCAACCCCCCCCCTTTCCATCCTTGCCACCCCTGCCACGCCCCTGCGGTTGGCAACTACTTGGGCTGTCCTTTTTTGTGCTCTGCTCGGACGCTTAACTTTTCATTGTTATTGTAATTTGTTGCTGTTGCCCGGCCCGGCCAGCAGACAGGATTGGGTTGCCTTTTGGGTTTGTGTTTGTATTTTGGTTTGGGTTTGGGTTTGGGCTGCTTCTCCTGGCCAGACTCATAATGATGACGTTTTTTGTATATCCATACACACACATACATATATATAAAATTACATCTATTTTCGTTTTTTTTTATTTTCATCAACAGCTGTTGCTCGGCCAACCGCTAAGATTTCAAGCAGCCAGCACTTTAAAAGTGTTGCCTTGCGGTTCTCCCTCTGTGGATGTGTGTGTTTCAGCACAAAAACAACACAAAATTATTGAAAAACGATACGAAATGAAAATTTGGCCAACACTTCGTATTTTTTGTTTTAAATTTAAATGGCTTTAAAAAATTGGTTTGTTTTCAAACATTTTGCTTGGTCTTCTGGGAAAAGGTCTCAGCTAAAATGCTGAGTCAATTTAATGGTGCAAAAATAACTGATTAATAGAGTTGGTAAATGTAAAGCTTCATATACAAACAAATATAATATTATTCAGTTATTCTTTTCGATTCAAATTATGCATTTTTATTAGCTTGCCATTTTTAACCGACTGTTTTTAGAAGTTTTTCTGACACAGCTACTTTTTCACTAACTCTTCTTAGAATGCCATTTCTCTAAATGTTAAACTTAAAAACATACAAAATAATAATAATTATTTTCAAAACTTTAGATTTTGAATATATTTGTTAATCAACAGGGTATTCCAAAAAAAAACGTTCTTTTGTTAATTTTGAATCGTTTAGTAACAGAAACCTTAGGGAAAAAAATCTTTGACTGTCAGCTAAAGCCAAGAAAAGCTTTGAAAAATTACTATAAAATTACTATATAAATTTGGAAAAGAATTCAATTTTTTTTAAGCAATTTTCAATATTTCCAACGGCATGAACAAATAGTGGAAATTTACATAAACAATATGTGCATTGAATGTAAGAGTTCTGTTTAACATTTGCAGCCTTTTTTTGCGACAGATTTTAGCGGCAGCGAACAATGCCGCTCAATGCCGCACAATCAGTTCAAGTGTCAAACACTCGACTCTTGACACTTGTGCCACAACCCTACCCCACCACCGTAAGCCTGCTCAACCACTCAGCTGGCACCACCACCCCAATTACAGAAAGAAAGGCGCATTGTTATTATTGTTATGCATAATGCAATAATTCAATCAGGCAACATAAATTTGTGACACCTAAAGAAAATCACAACAGATGTATATATATATATGTATATGCAGGTCTAGTTTAGGGTTGCAACCCTAATGTTAGGAAACATGTGCTGTACTTACCGGCATTGCCTGGCAGACGTCGCTGTCCCATTGCTGTTGCGCCAGTTGCTCCTCGTTGCAGTCCTGTGGCACCACCGTGTATTCGGCGAGGGCGGGCGGTCGGGGTGGAGGCGGCATCAGAAATTGTGGGGGCGGGGCCAGCGGCATGCCAGCGCACTCATCACAATCGAACATAAAGAGATCGGCATCCATAATGGTATCCAACATTTTCCACATTTGCAAAGACTTTTGCAACTTTTTTTCTACTATTTTTTTTTTTGGTAGATGATTTTGGTCGTGTGTTTGATGTATGTGTATGTTTGTGTGTGTGTGAGTGTGCGTGTGTGCAGATGTTGTGCGTGTTTGTGTGTGTTTTCCTTTAGAGATCGTAGACTGCGTGTCAAATGCGTTTCCTGATCGCTGTCATCGCTGGACAGCCCTCAACGGCGACGGCGCTGCAAAGGAAGAACAATCAAGAAAATGGGCATCTTTTGTTTAAAAAGTGTGTCCTTTGTGCTTGGACAACAGCTGGCAATTGTCTCTCTCTCTCTCTCTCTCTCTCTTGCCTGCTCATTAGCTGGCAACTGGCATTCTGGTCACGTAACAGTTGCTTTGGCTAATAACTAGAACTGATCCTGGATCACACTTTCTTTGGCGCATGCAAAAAGTTTAGATAACCTACCCACCCCACTTCACACCCCTCCCCCTTCCCCTGACCACTTTTCACACCCCTAAAAACTGCCACGATCCGAACGGTTTCGTGTGCGTTGTCCTGAAAACCCACCCCTGTTTGAGGAATGTTAATTTTTATTGATTTTGCTTAATGCGTTTCTATTTTTTACTTATTTATTTTTATGTGCTACGGCTTTGCTTGTTGTTGTTGTTGTTGTCCTGTTGTTGTCCTGTTGTTGTCCTGTTTTAGCCCTTCCAATTTTATAACTCTTGAGCTAAATATACATTGGCTGTTTCCTCCATCTCTTTCCTCTAGCTGAATGTGTCGCGTCATTGGCAATTGTTTTAACCCCTCTGCAGTCGAAATGTTGCCTTGTTTCTGTTTTTTATGATTATTATTATCCTTTTTGGTTGCGGTTTTGTTGTTATCCTTCACACATATGCTGACAAAATAATTGAGAAATTGATGTGGGTTAGCCTAGGATTCCCTGACTGACTGACTGACTGTTATCGATAAATGGCTTAGAATATATAAATTATAACTGCACATTTGATTTGCACAAGCTGGCTTCGGCCTTGCCTCGACTGTCTGCATGTTATCGATAACTGCCAGTTTAACTTGACAGCCGCCTCCGAATTGAATCCATCAATGGAAAATAAAAAATAAAAAAAATATAAGCAGTATTCTCAGCCTCGTCCAAGTGGATGTGGCTTAAGCTCTCGCTGTCTTGGATCTGGTCTGGTCTGGTCTGGCCAACTACTCCACTTGACAGCCGGGAAAACTCAAGAGTTGCTGCTGCTGCGTGGGGTAGCCATGACAGAGACTAGGCTGGGGAGGAGTTGCAGCAAGCGCAGGCAACATATGTTGCCAGTTGGGCCATTTAATTAGCTGCACAGTGAGCTGACAGTTGTCAGAGAGTGTGGCACTGACTGAACAGCGAGAGAGAGAGAGAGAAGAGCAAGAAGCGAGAAGAGGCAGGCAGGCCAAGCAAAACTGATAAGATCTCAAAAGAAAAAGAAAAAAAAAACAATCGTTGCTGTTGTTGTTGTTGTTGTTGTTGCTGTTGTCTTGCAATCAAATGTAAGCCGCTGTTGACATTGGAGATTAAAAGATATTAAAAAACGAGAAAAAGAAAAAACGACGAAGACGAAGACGAATCTGACACACACATTGCTGCATTTGGGCAGCAGCAAGAAGAGAGAGAGACTCCAGCTCGAACTTCAAATAATACAATGTGACAGACAGGCAGACAGACAGACAGACTGAGAGAGAGAGACAGACAACATGACATTGAGACAGAGAAAGAGAGAGAGAGAGAGAGCGCGAGAGAGCTCAATACAAACACAAAACATGTCAAAGATGAAATGTTGTAAAGAAAATTGAATTGAATGGAATTGGAATTGAAATTGAAACGAAATAAAACTAATAAATAACAACAAAATAAAATGTAAAAAAACCACAGACTCAAAAGTGGTGTTACAACGACTAAAATATGCTCTACCTCAACGAAACTAGTTGATTAATAATAAAAATAAAAAAGTTGAAAAGTGTTTTGTGAGTGGAAACAAAACTGAAGCAAGCAACTAATAAATATAATAATAATACAAAATGAAATAAGTTTTGGAAATATAACAAATGAAAATGCCTCACTCAACTTTAGAGAAAGTACAGGGTATGCAATAAACATATCTCTAATGCAATATTGAAACGCAGCAGCAAAATGCAGCTCAAGCCAAAAACCCAACTTAAAGCCTTAGTTTTTGTTATTCACTTTTTGTCTTCTCGTTTTTTATATATATATTTTGACTATTTTTTGTTGTTGTTGAAAATCGATTGAATTGTCTCGCAAGACGCGTAACTGAAACTGTCTGCTGATTAGCTTTTGAAGCGGCCCATTAAAAGCTGCTGGGCTGCAAACCCCAAAGGAGCGGCCAAAATAATGAAATAAATCGTGTTGAAAAACTCCAACTTGGCCAAAAAACGAAAAGGAAACGAAACGAGACGAGACGAGACGGCTCGAGATTAAGGCGATGGCAAACAGAGCTCGAGTGGAGCAGTGGAGGGGTGAGGAGAGGAGAGGAGCTGACAACTGAGAGACGAGACAACGAAATCGATTTGTTTCGAGATTAAGTCTGGGACGCATTCAAAGGATCTCCTGGGACGGTGCCCGGGCGAGTCCGTCCAAGCGTAAAACGGAAATGTTATGGACGCGCCAAGGAAGCGCAAATGGAAATCAAAATTCTGCTCCTTCAAGGTGAATCGATGGGGTAATTAGCCGAAGCACTCAAAAGATTTCGGGGGTGAGTTTAAATTCTGATAAGAGCTAATCAAAGTGAAATGCAAGCAATTAGATAATTGGCTTAAAGTTGGGGCAGGAGAGATACTCAAGACACAAACAGCTGCGCTGCAGCTTGTTATGATAACAGAGCAGAACAGAGAGGAGCACTCAAGGATTGAAGCAGACTCAGGTCAAAGTTCTCCACTCAAGGATGCAGAGAGAGAGAGAGAGAGCCCATTTGGATTTCTTTGAGACGAGTTGCACACTTAAAGCAGTCGTGCAACCCTTTCGAACTAGTCACCAATTGTTGGCACTTACTAAGCACTTACTTTCTCAGCAGCACTTTCACCCATCTAACTGATTTATGTGCCCCATGCAACTAGGCACTTGAGCAGCAAATAACAACAGCTGTCTACAATTTAATTGAATTGTTCGGCTAAAACAAAAGTGTTCGATTGCTCCGTGGCATATATCAAAATTAGCTGGACAATTGTCAGGGGTTGTATTCGGTTTTCCACTTTTGCCTTTTTACCTCGACTTTATTTCAGTTCTTGTTTTGTTTTTTTTATTTGCCACGCATTTAAATGACTCAATCGTTGCTATTGGAAAGCCAAACCACGTTTCGGGTCAGCAACAGCAACGGCAACGGCAACAGCAACGAGGCGCAGGTAACAGGAACACATTTATTAGCTACAATGATAAATGTACTTGCCAAGGATCGACAGCAAAGCCTTCTCTCTCTCTCTCTCACACACTCTCTTTCTGTGTGTGTGTGTCTCCATCTCTGTCGCGACATTGTCTGAACGTGTAATTTTAATTCGATTTGGGCATTGCCAGAGAGGAAACTGATATGGGTGCAGTTCAGGTAGTTCCCAAAAAGAAGAAAAACACAAGCAAAAAAGAATGAAAACCCGAAGCTGCATTCGGCATTGGAAATTGAGACATTTGATGTAGTTAGTAGTTTGGGCAAAACGATAAGTGTTATGGGCGCTGCGGGATAACAATTTCAACAATTTCCAATATGTGGCACAAAGGGAAAAACACACACAGATAACTGTGGCAAATTGAGTAGGCGCTCTGCCACACTGAGTGATTAAAGTAAGTGAAATAAACATAAAATAAAATATTAGTTCAAGAAATTTCGAGCTGCAAGCGAATGCTTAATTCAAGCAGAAAATACTTTCAAATTGTGGCTCAATATGAAATTGATTGAAAATGCTTTTGTACAATTTGCAATTGCCTCGAGCGAGATGCAAGCATAAATATAAAAACTAAACTCAACTAACTCACTCTCACTCTCTCTCTCTCTTTCTCTCTCACTCTCTCTCTCTTTCTGTTGCAAATTAGGCAAGACAAAATCCAGGCTAAAATATGCAGCAGCAACTTCAGTAACTTTTGCCTTGGTTTACATATCATTTATTATTTGTTGTGCTTGTCCACTCGCTCGAGGTGTGTTTGCTGGGTGGGGAATGTGGAGGGGAGGGTGTTGGAGTGGGGTTCATCAACTAACATTGTCACGCCCCATGCGACCAACCACATTACGCAAAACTTTTAAATAAAGCAGCGTGCCTCAACAGCAACAACAACATCAACAAAAGTAGCAGCAGAAGACGCAGCAGCAGCAGCAGCAGCAGAAACTGAGGCAGTTGACGGGCATGCCACATCAATGTCACTCAGCATTAAGAGCAAAAGCGCGCAATAAGAGTGACTGCAAGGGGCGGAGGAGGGAGGCGGGTAAGCATGTCCTGCGAGGGCAACGATAAAGTTTGTTTTCTTTTGCGCTCTCGCCTCGCTCTCCCCATCTCTGTCACTCTCTCACTCTTTCTCGCTCTCTCTCTCTTAGTGGCCGCCGGGCAGCTGAGCATGAAAGAAAAAAACGGCGGCATTTTAGCTACCCCTGCCCCACAATCCCCGCACACTCGGCATGCAAGTCCTGTTTAAGTCCTGCCTTTTTTCACGGCTTTTTTTTTTTTTTTCGTCTACTTTTTGCGTTGCGCGAGAAAATTACAAGCGCATAACAAATATTTTGTTTTGAGATTCTTTTCTTTTTTTTTCCATTTCGCTCATGCCACAAAATAAAATATTTTTTTTTTTCGCTTTTTTTTTATTTGTTACACATTTTCGCGTGCGTTTTGTTTGTACTTTTTACTTGTTCATCTTTTGAGTATTTCGTTTGCGTTTTCGTTTGAGTTTTGGCCTATTTGCATAAGGTGCTTAGCGAGTGTTTTTTCTAAGCCGCTTAGCATATGGCAACAGACAATTCACAATGAGCCTCTTGTTTTTTGGCCATAAGTCACAATTGATTCATGTTGTTTCTCTCCGTTTCTCTGCATTCAATTCTTGATTATGGTCAAAATTCCCACGACGCCGACTTTAATAAAGCCATTCAAAGTCACAATAGTTTTGTCAACTCCTCTTTTTTTCCAGTCACAATTTACGTTTTATACAAATATATTTCAGCCTAAACAACGTGCTGGGCATACTAATTAGTCAGAGAGAGAGAGAGCGAGTGAGAGGGAGAGAGAGAGGGAGAGGGAGAGCGGGAGCATGGGCGGCAGCCAAACAAATAAATTTGAAAACAAACAGCAAACGGAAATCCTGTGAGCCTTTTTTTGTGTATTTTTTTAATACTTTTTTTGTTATGTTTCAACCGTAAAAAAGGTAAACATGTGGAAAACGCTTAGCGTTGAGCGTGCGACGTGTTTTCAATTAAAATTCACTTTGCGCCAAAGTTCAACTTTTTCCACATGCGTTTTTCAACACTTTGCACTGATTTTGCATACTCTTCTTCTTCTCCTTCTTCTTCTTCTTCTTAATTATTGCGTAGGCTTTTTGAAGATTGAGTTATTATTTATCTGGTGTGCAGCTCGGTTGAACAGCTCGTATCTTAAAGAGATTCGCGCTTGCCACTTGCAGCCAGACTCGTTTTATGTGCCACAAATTTATGACTTATGTGCGTTGCCTTATTTGCCCAAAGGATTAAGACTTATGGGTAAACAGAGGCGGAGGCAGTGGCAGAGGCAGCAGATGAAGAGGCAGTCGAATGTATGAAAAATTATCTTAAGTTGCCGCCAAATGTGGCGAGTTGTTTGTTGCACTTGTTGCGCGTTGCTGCTTTGCTAATAATTTAAGCAAATTTACTTAAAGCCAAACAACAAGCCAAACAAAGGTGTGTGTGTGTGTGTGTGTGTGCGAGAGTATGTGTGTGTGTCTTAAATGACACAAGTGCTGCGACTTAAATTTTACATATTTTTATTTACTTTTGCCTTTTTTTACTATTTGTTTATAATTAAAGCTCTTGTCGGCACTTTTGTCGTCGTTGTTTGCACTTCTTCTTCATTCTAAAACTGATTTGTTTGCTTTTTTAGTCTTGTGGTTTTTAGATAAAGACAAAGAGTGAGCGAGAGAGAGAGAGAGATAGAGAGAGAGGGAGACAAAGACAGCTAGCTTTAGTCAAATGCATTTTTATTGATTCTTTGAATCACACTCAAAAAACAAACGTGATTTGTTTGAACAACTGTTTTCTGCCTTTGAATATATCCATTTCAGTAATTGAGAAACATTTTCTATCTAATATATCTGACTGGGCTGGGCTTACTCTTTGTGATAGCAATACCTTACTTTTCTGTCCATAAACTATTTATTTTTACTATATATATACATATAGAAAATCTGAAACTGATTCTGATGGCATTTAATGGGTAAACTTGAAGAGATATTAATATATATATATATATAAAATAAAGAAGATTCAGATGGCATATAAAAAGTAAGCCTGAATATATATATGCATATATAATCGGTAGAAACTAATTGAGAATACATTTAAAAAACAAAACTCGAAGAGAGTTGAGCATACATCAGAAAGAAAAGTTTATTCTAACTATATAAACAATATATAAATATAAGAAACTGATTAACTTGGAACCACAGCGGAAACAAATACAAAAGATCATTCAAAAACTATATATATATATATATATATATAGATATTTTTATTATTTACATGTTGATTTGAATGCATTTCCTTTTATTAAATTGTTACTCATTTGCATAGAACTAAATTGCTTTCAAGTCCCCGCTTTATCTTTATATCTGTTTAAATATAAAATTATTCAAACACATTTGCAATTTTATTGATGCAAAAAACAATTGTTTATTGTTTGCTGAACACTATTCAAAATAAATAATGTTTTTTTTTTGCTTTCTACGTGACTGAAATCAAATTCAAACAACTCAAAAAATACACAGCTAATCCCAGTTGTAAATGCCACAAATAATATGCACAGTTTAAATTTGATAAAAAAAATGAATTATTTAAAGCTGCCGCTGCCTCTGATAAGCTTTTTGCGCAGCAGTAAAAAAAAAAGCCGGAATTGAGTCGGATTCGGTTTTGGAGTAGTTTTCACTCGCCAAAAAACGATTTGGCTTTAATCCGGCTACAAGCCACAAGAAGATAAGCTTACTGTATTTGGCTCAAACAGGCAAAAGCCAAATAACGGTATTTCTATATTGTTTGCGTATTGGTTGTTTTTGTTTCAAGCAAGCCAACCAGCCAGCCAAGAACAACAGCATTTTTATTCCACGCGCTGTTTTTTTATTTTCTGTTTTTTGGTTGGCTTAGAAAAACTTACCCGCTGTTTTTGTTGTTGTTGTTGTTTTCTTTTTGTGGTTTTTTGTTTTGTTTTTGCTTTTCCACGGAAACGAAAAAAAGAACTGAAAAGGACGCCGAATTGACTTTTTGGTGCTTTGCTTTGTTGCCGGTTTTTAATTAAGCCAAATCCAATTATCAAGAATAATTATGCTTATTGAATTTTCGGCACAAATTTATGTTTTCAAACACAAAACGCACGGTTTTTTTTTGTTGTTATTATTTTATGCTTTAATTGGTTGCACTTGTTGTTGTTGTTGTTTTCATTATTTGTTATTTGTTGCACTTTATACACACAATTGCATTTCATTCATTTAATCAAATCATTTCACGTCGTCGTCAGTCTCATTTGCGCTTTTCTGATGCTAAAAGTTTCGTATTCGCTCATTCGTACAATTTGTAAAAACACGCGAGGCGCACACGTCCGTTGGCGGCGACTGCGAGTCAAAAACTAAAACTCAATTTCAAAACGAGAGCCGAGCAGCAGCAGCAGCAGCCGCAGCCAAAGCAGACAAATGTTGCCTGCTGCACGCACAAACACGCACGCACACACACACACACACACACACACACACACAGAGCTGTCTTCGCATGTTCAGACACGCTCGGCTCGCATGCAACATTTGCTGTATTGTGTTCATTTTCGGTACAGAAATGAACGCCGCTATTTACGCTCTCATTTGCTCTCTCTTCATCTCTCTCTCTTCCTGTGCGCTCTTTGGCAATGCACTGCTGCTGGCCATTGAACAGTTGAGTTTGAGCGCTGCTTGATGAATGTTTGCTGCGTTTTGTTGCTGTCTCTTTGCTGACATTGGCGCAATTTTTAAACGTATTTCTGCTTGTTTCATATTCGGCAGTTTGCTTAACTGTTTTATGCTCCCAAAACACTTGTTTATTATTGTTTTTTATATTATTATTATTCGTTTTTTGTAGTTGGCTCGAATTACGCTAACGCTTTGTGTTTTTTAACATAAAAAAGCTGATTTTAAATTGAAAAACCGTAATTAAAAAAAATGCAGAACTTTGACTTTGTCGGGTTTCCAATTTCCACACTTAAAAAACAAAAATATTTGAAAATAAATTTGGCTTTTTTTCTACTTTTGCAGTGTGTAAAATGTATTTTTTAAGTTGCTGGTCAGCTGCAATTTTATTTTCATTTTAGCCGAGGTATTTACAGTTATTTGCATATAGAGCGCAGCTGTTTTTTGTTGCTGTGTGCCGCTTCCAACAAATCCCCAGACGGATTTCAGACTCAGACAGACAGCCAGAGCCTATGACAAATATGCAACAGCAGCAACAACAACAGCAGCATCCAGCATGCAACAATATGATGATGATCAAGGTCAATGTCTCCTCGCATTTTGCGCTTTTCCAGCGCTTTATTTTTTGTTCAGTTGATGTTTTTCTTCGCCTCCCGTTTTTGCAGCATGTCAAATTACAACTACAACGGGGGAAACCGGCAAAAGCAGCAGCAGCAGCGGCCGCTCTCTTCGAAATTCGAACTTCGAAAATGAACACGCTCTCACTTCGGCGCACTCTCAATCACGCTCTCTCAACTCAGCTCTCTCGTTCTTTCACTCTCTCGGGCACCTTAGCAACATGTTGCCAGGCGCTTATTGCATGTTGCTAAAACTGCATTTTGTGTTTTTTCTTCTCCCTTTACAATTTTTGTTTACGCATTTATTTTTTCGCACCTTTACAGGGCGTTTTTTTAATATTTCTCTTGCCTTTGGTTGCATTTCCATTCGTTGTTTACTTGCTGTACTTTCACCTTCAGCACCACCCCGCAGCCTATCCCCCCCCTCAGCGCACTCATCTGCTTGCACTCTCTTTTCTTACAGTTATTTTGTTTATCAACATTTTTTTGATTGGCTCTGTTTATTTTCAATGCAATTTTACTCCCGCTGGCACTTGAGCCTGGTGTTGACAGCAGGGTGGGAGAGGGGCGAAAGTGGCATGAGATGGAGGGGGGATGGGGGATATTGTTTCCAAAAATTCTTAATAAATTGTTAAGCTGACGACAGCAACAACAAATGGCCTGCCACAACTTAGTCAAAGTAGTGAACCCCCCTCCCCAACCCCTCCTTCTTGCCACACCCCCCTTGCCACAACGCTGGGGTCCTACTAGCTGGGCCGAGGTTTGCGGTTTGCCTGAACTCATTAGGCGCGTCAAGTGAAATGCTTCTTGTTGTTGTTGTTGTTCTTGCCACATGTAGAGCCTTTTTTTGGGCGATGAGGCGGAGGGAGGGGGCAAGGGGCAGGGATGCGAGCAACCGAAACACATTAGCAGCTCATTTCATGCAGCGTGGCCGCAAATTAAAGGCGCATTAGTGGATCGCCTCCGCTAAAGGGCCGAATGGGAGGTTGGGCGTGGCAGCTGAAAACTTGCAACCGCAAGATAAAACTAAAAGAAAAGATACACAAAAGAAAAGAAGCGAATAGTTCAAAAAGCGCAAATATATCTGATAGTTACACAGATAAAAGATACAAAAATATATTTAATAATATTTAATATAAATTTGCTTATTAATCGAAATTGCACAGAAAATCATTTAAGTATATAAAATATACAAAAAAAAATTTAAATTCGTTTATAATCTAAATTAAATAGCTTCAAGATACAAAAATATTTAAAAGTTTCTTATTAATCTAAATTACATAAACAAAATTCAATATATATATATATTTAATATATAATACATTATAAATAAGTGAAATAAACGCAATTGTCTCAGATAAATATAATAATATAATAATATAAACCTTATCTATCAGAGAAGAGTAAGAAGAATTCTTCAAAAATTGTATCAATCATAATTAAATAAATTCAAGAATAAATCTGCACATAAATATATCCGATAAATAAAGATTTGATTTGAAATCATTTTTAATTTAATTCCCAACATAAAATAAAAAATAAAATTTGCAATACAAATAGCTTGTAAATATTATATGGTAATTTACTAAAATTAATTAAATACAATTTTAATTTAAATTTAAAACTAAGTTTTCAATGTGAAATTAATTTTATCAAAATTTTTTAAGCGCTTTTTAAATGGGACAAATTTCAGCAATCTCAAATCATATCTAAATTTAAATGGTTGCTAGTAAAAAAGCAGAAACAAATGTTGTTTGTTGCTCGATGCGGCCACACACACCCACACACACCCACACACACACCCACACACACTCACTCACACACACACACACAATATTTAGAGCGATATAAAGTTGTGTCTGACTGAAAGTTACAAATCTCGCTCGGTTGCCTAATTAGTCATCCAGTTGTCCTTTTCATGTGGCACCACAATCACCCAGAAACACACACACACTAACTACCCACACACACACACACACACACACATAGGCAGCTGAAGCAAACGTCGTGCTTTGCAGTTATAATAATTAATAATTCCAGGGATAATCCGCATGTTTGTCAAAGTGATATGACCCAAAAAATGTTTGCGAAACACATACAAAATCACCTAGCAAAAGATACACACACACACACACACACTCGCACACATACGCATACACTGCTATATTCAAATCTAAATGTGTCTGGCCCAAAAATAAGCCAAAGATTTTGGCCCGCAGGCAAACCCAACAAAATCTACAAAAACAACAATCAGAAATGCTCGCACATCTGCATAAATACTTATGAATACTCATGTTGTTGTTGTTGTTGTTGTTGTCAGGGGCAGGGTGTAGGGGTTAGGGGCACACACTTTTCAAATACAAGGCTTTAATTGTATTTTCCACATAGGAGAACACGAGGCTCTAAGCGAAGCAGTCTCAAAATGCATATTTTTAAGTATCTTATTGTTAACGTGCACAGACAATTAAATAGTTGAATAAATAACTGTTTATATATATATGTACATATATATATATATATATATTATATAGTATAACCCAGAGTTATTATAAACTTGTTTTTTTATTTTTAATTACACATTTTCAGTTTAATTTTAATTTTATATAAATTTTCATTTATTTAAATCTTTTTTAATCCACATTAAATAAATATCCCAAAAAGTTTGAAATAAATATTAAATAATTTGCAAATTAAATAATTAGTGAAAAATTCTAATCCAAAGTTTTAAATAATTATTTAATAATACGTAAATTCAATAATATATAATAATAAAATAGTAAAAAATAGTGAAAACGAGTCCTCTAAAGTTTTAAATAATTATATTACTATGTACTAATTATTATATTAATTTTATTTAATTTGTTTTATGCTTCATTTTCAAATTGAATTAAATAAAATTTATATTTAATGTAAGTTTTTTTTTAGCTATTATATTAATCTTATTTAATGTATTTTATGCTTTATTTATAAATTAAATTAAATTTTTATTTAATGTAAGTTTCTTAACTATTAAAACTTAATTAATTTCTAAATTTATCAAAGATAAGAAAAGTCAATCCAAAAAGTTTCCATTTTATTTAGTTGGCTTACATTTGGGAGATTTTCTTCTTCGCTTTAAAGTTCCATTTTCATTTGACTTCAATTTAAATTTGTCTTGATTTAAATTCGATTTCTCGCAAATTTTATCAATTTCGAGTTCAACTCGCAACTTTTGAAGATTTTTTTGTTTTTAAGTTTACTTTTTTGAAGTAGTTTAAGTTTACTTGAGGCAACCTTAAGCTAAATAACTGTTCCCATTTCAATCGTATTTGTCATCATTTGCAGCAAATAAAACACTCATTCTCAGCAAATCTCATCATTTATCTTACAAACACGCACGCACACACACACACACACAGGCACACACACCCCAAAAACCAAATATTATCTAAAAGTAATCGAGTTCAAGTTCAAACCTCGTGTTCTTAAATAACTAAAGATAATCTCTTTAATGTGTTGCAACAACAACAGGAGCAGCAACAACGCCACTTGCTTATACAGATAACAATTGTCATGCTGACACCCTCCACCCATCCACCCATCCACCCCCCGCTCCGCTACCCCTGTGTATCCAATCTCTCCCCATGTGCCAATTTCAAGTGCAATTATAATTTTTGTTTGTCATGCAAAAACAATAACAACATAGCAACACAATGAATATTGCGTGTTTGTGCAGGGTGGGAGGGGGAAGGGAGGTGGGGAGGGTGGTGGTGGTGGCGTTGGTGGTTGCTTGATAGTGTCTGTTTGTGTGGCTTGAATGCGACACGCCCACAATCAAAGTGGGTCACACAGAATAACAGAAAACATACAAAAAGACTGTGACAATTTGCATATGCATGAGTGTGTGTGTGTATAGGTGTGTGTGTGTCCAGGTGTGTACAGGTGTGTGCTGTGCACCCTTTGCACCGCTGCCCCGTACTTCATGAGTTGAACGCATTTTTTGTGGCACTGCTGCCCGATTCTAATAAATTTTAGTTGGGGCCACAAAGAAAATGGCCGGCAAATCGCCAGCAAGAAATATGCAAAGTCACACGGCGAACAGCAGGATATATGTATATATATATAGTATCTATATAAAAATATATATGCCGGAAAATATATATGTGTATATGTGTGTGTGTGTGTGTGTGTGTGTAGATTTGTATGTTCATTGCTCATAAATCAGGGTCCTTCTGTGGAAGCTGTGAATCGAGAGTTGAGCCTTGCTCTATTGCTATCTCTTACTATCTTCCTCTCTCCCCTCTCTCTTTCTCTCTTAGTCTCTCTCTCTCTCTCTAGGGAGCTTCCTTGTGCATTGTGTTCTAGCATATTTGCCAATGGGTTTTTTCTTGTCTATTTTTAGTGGCTCTTTGTTGCCTGTGTTGCATTTGCATTTGCATTTGTATTTGCATATATTGCATGCATGTCAGCGTGTGTGTGTGTGTGTGTATATATAAATATATAAAGATATATATATGTACATATATATGCCTTGATATGCCTTTGTCCTGCTGGCATTATTCTAATATCCATGTGGCACAACATCTTTGCTGCTTTTGCAGCTTAGACTTTCGCTCGATCTGGCGACCTCGAGATAGGCAGCTCTCCCTGTGCACGTGTGTGTGTGTGTGTGTGCCACACTCATTTGCATATTGTGATACTCATCCCCACCCTGTCTCTCTCTTCCATTCGTGCAACTCATTGTTGGCACACATTCGCTTTTGCGGCTGCTGTAATTAAAGGTGTTAATGCCACTGATAATTACACACGCTTCTCGCCACAATGCCAAACTTTGGCCCCACTTAAGCTCGGGCCAAGGACTCACTTCACGCCCCCAAAGCCACCTACCCCCCACCGTCATCAACGGGACAACGAGCTTGCAGCTATCGCGTTCACCATAAATTTGTGTGTGGGGCAAGCCAAAGCCGATGCAGGCATATTTTATGCCCGTAAGTAGTCGCTATTTATGGCCACAGCTTGCCACAGACAATAATGGGTCTCATTTCACTGGGTCAACGCAGAGCGGCTGCCGCCGACCAACGAGTCCTTCGCCAGGATTACACAATGAAAGCGCAAGTGCCTGCAAAAATAAAAAACCAATCGATCTATGTTACTTTCTGCAGCTTCAATTCAATTTGATTGAATATCATCAAATTGAAACAGAAAGAATCACAATTAAAATTGAGAACTAGATTCCTTTACTGATTAAGCCAAATCTGTACAATAGTATCTTTTACAATCGATTATCGATTTGTATCGATATTCACCAGAAAGGGGGCAGTTATTGAAAAAATCAAGATGAAAAACTTAAACTTATTGCCCAACGAGGAACTAAAATTAAAATTGATATTTGATTAAGCTAAATCTGTGCAATAGTGTCTTTTATTATCGTATATCGACTTTTTCGATTTGTATCGATATTCTACCAAATGGAGACAGTTATCGATAAAATGAAGTAAACACTTGAACTTATTCCGAGCCCTCGTTTGTTGCTCGAAGTAAGTTTAAGTTTTTTCTTAATTTAATTGCCCCAAATTTGAATTTGTTTTTACCTCTTAAGGACTCTGGATTTATATTTATGGACGGATGGGCATGGTTAAATCGATTGGTTGTTTGATCCTGATCGGGAATATAATTATACATAGAGTCGGAAACGCTTTCTTTCATTTATTAAACAATTTCCCACACTTAACTTTGTTCCTTTTCTAATAAGTTCAGGCTATAAATAAATATTTATAAAAATAAATATTTTCAAGGAATTGTAACTTTTAACTAAAAAACGAGATGAAATCGAACTTTTTTCAATTTTTTTTTTTCTTACTTTAATCAATTGATTCTTAGATATTTTAAGACTGCGCTTTAAATGTGTTCAAATGGGAATATAAATAATTATTGTGTGGCTACCTGTTATTAATTGCAGAATATGAAAATCTGATCACGTTAGTCATGCTTATACCCCTCTCCCCCTATTCCTCTTCCCCTCACCCCTCTGGGGCACTGGCCCACAAAACTATTTATGGTTCATTGGCCCGGGATGGGATGGGATGGGTTGGGCTGGGAAATTGTGTGGACCGCCTGTGGCTGCAGCATATGAAATTACATGCGAAAACAGAGTTGCCCTTTGGCCCCCGCTAAAAACAGCAACAAGCAACATCAAGAGAGCGAGAGAGAGGGGTATAAAGAGTGGGAGGGAGAGGAGTAGAGCAGAGTAGAGAAAACCCATTACACGCAGTCATGTAAACTAATTTAAAAGGCCCACAAAATCACCACCAGAAATAACAAAAGACGCTGATGGGGTACAGGACTAAGCCCAGGGTTGCCACAGCCGCCCACAAACCACCAAGGCGAAAAGGAAAGGAAAAAATAGAAATCAAAAACAACAAAAACAACAAAAACAAGAACAACAACAGCGGTCAGGGTTGACTTTGCTAATGAAGAAAAAGCAGCTGTCAGCTGTGCATTACAAGCCTGAGCCAAAGAAAATTGCAAAACTACGAAATTCAATCACTCCCCCCCTTCACTCCATCGCAGCCCACTCCCCGCGTGGCAGCCTTGCCCCTTTGCTAATACTCCCGCACATAGTGCAAATCCACCACCAGCACGCATGAAAAAAGAACCCCCTTCGGGCTGCTTCCAGCTGCAGGTCAAAGGCGCTAATGCACATTTGTCGGACAACAATAACAACAGGATGGCAACACGGGGTGGCAGGAGCAACATGGTGGAGAGAGGGTGGTGGGGAGTTGATCATGGAGTTGGACAAAGGAGCGGGATTCACTTCTGTAACAAGTGTTCGACTTTGGAAACAACAAAAAAATGGAAACAAGTGTGAGAAGGCAATTTATGAAACTGTCCACTGTACGGCAACAAAAACAACTACAACATCAAGAACAGCAACAAAAAAGGGGACTATAAAATCAATGAAGAAAAATGTTGCAAGCAGTTCGAAAAAGAAATAGTTGAAAAACCAATTTAGGTTAAAGCGAAGATTGAACATGCTCTCTGAGAGAATAATAAAGAAAAGTGAGTCAAGGAAATAATCCATGATTTCAAAAATCGAAACTATATATATATATATATATATATATATATATATATAAATATATAGGAATCACAATAAACTAAAAATTAATATGAGAATACAAAATAATCCCATTGCTTTCTGCTAGATACAAATCCGATATAGAAATGATTGTACCAAATTATAAAAACATAATTTAAAAAATATTTTATCTTATATTATTTACTGCATATAAATACATCCCAAACAAAAAAACTATATCTCTATATATAAATATATATATAGAGACAAAATGAAGATCACAATAAACTAAAAATAAAATATAAGAAAAGAAAAAAATCCCACTGCATTCTGACAAAAAAAAAACTCGCTGTTGAAGTAATTGCTACAAATTATGATAATTTATTTTATTATTTTAATAATTTATTATTATTTTTTGATTTTTGGATTTATTATTATAATATGCTATTTACTGTTATTATTTATTTTATTTATTATTATTATTTTTTGCACATAACTATACCCAAACCATCTGACATACTTTTCAACAGTAGAATAATACCCTAGGCAAGAGCATGTGGTGTGGGAGTTGAGGGAGGGAAAAGTGTCTAAAGTAGAGGCAAGAAAGTCACGGCAAAATCAATTGAAAGCAAATTATTGTTGCTGCAGTTAGATAAGCAATGGAGCGATTTCCAAACCCCCCCAAATCAAACCCAATCCCAGAAAATTCCCACTCCTCACCCTCGAGCTCCAGCTACCCCAGCTAGCGACAAACGAGCCGAGTAAGTGAGTTATGGTTCAAGTGTGAAATGGAAACCGGGCAGCTCTTAAATTTGTGTTTTTTTTGTTCACTTGTAAGATTAAGTGACAGCCCGAGGTGGCAGAACAATTTAGCTAAGCCAAAGGACAAGGAACATGCAACTTTTTGGGTCAATTTGCCAGAGCAAAGCGCAAATGGAGAAAAACCTGGGGGGTATTCGAGTCTAAGAAGAAATTGAGCTGAAATCTGATGAGGAGCTGCATTTGTAATTATGCCAGGCAATTAAACGATTAAGCCAAGCGCCAAATAGAGAGAGTCCTGATAGAACAGAGAGCGAGAGAGAGAGAAAGAGAGAGAGAGAGAGAAGCGTATTGAATTTCTGCGATTGAACATGTTGCCAATCAAAGTGAAACTTGGCATTGGCAACCAGTCACTAAAGGGTGCGGGAGATATGAAGTGAAAAGACGCATTGATGAAATTAGTGAAATATAGTCTGGAGCCAAGGATGAGCAAAAGAAACCCTGGAAAAATATTGTAAATACAGAGAACTGAGAGAAAGAGAAATCAATGCTTATTCATCAAAATAGGAAAATTAAAATGCTGAAAAAGGATAGCAAAAATGAAAATTAATGATAAATGGATATGTAAATATATATATGAATGGGAGACAGAAAAAATAAAAATTAATTATAAATAGATATGTATATATATATATATGTAATTATTCTTCTGATTTTTTTGTGTATAAAGCCTGGATTGAGGAGAACTAAACAAAATTAACTAAATCGAGGAAAAGACAGAGAAATATTTGAAATATGTTCCAAAAATTGAGTAAAACAGATTAATTGATTTTAGCCAGAATTTGCGCCAGATTAAAGACAAAACTTTTAATAACTTAAAGAAATATGAATAAAGATTATTTAATATTCGCAATTGTCAAAAGTTAAAGATTGTGTTTAATGCTGGAATACTTTGGCCTGTGCCAATTGCCTTGTTGTGCGTGTGTGGTAAATAGTTGAGTACTGTGCCTTTGAAGCCCACCGCTGCTGGTCAATGGTCAATGGTTCGGCTTGGCTAAATCCTCCCCATGCCCCCCATTGACCCCTCCAAGCGAAACATAAGACTGTTTGGGCAGACAGCGAGAAGGACACTCGGGCTGGGAAACATTACAAGCTGAAAGTCCAAGGATCAGGCAAAAACTTTCATTTATGTGCAACGCACGGTCATAAAACTTTTTGGGCGAGGGACGATGGGTGGGGTCCTTGGGGCAGGGGGGGGGGGGGTGCTAGACCGAAAAAGTCGGAAGTTGCGAAAAGTGCGAGTGTTGTTGCGAGCAAGTTGTGTGGTTGGGTTTGGTGGCTGTTGCAGCTGCAGCTGGCAAACATATTTGGCAATGCGGAAACGGAAATATTCGCACCATGCCGAGACAACAACAATAGTAATATGTAGTTGTGGCAGCAACAAGACTAAAGAACTTTTTGGGCCATTTCAACGGCTGACAAGAGCAGGAGCTCAAGCCAACCCCAACAATACCAAGCCCAAGCCCAACTCCAGCCACGACTGCCACTTCAACCCTCAATCAGAAACTCATTGCTTGGACCACTCTCACAGTTTGTCAGTACTTTTGCAGGTTTGTCAGTTCCGCTCCCCCTTCCCATACCCCTGTCTCTGTCTCTGTCTGTCTCCGCTCCCATCGCCAGTCAGCTCATCTCATTTCAGCTCGTATCTCGCATCATTTCTCCATTCCTTTTATACGTACATATTTCTAAATGCATTTTTGTTGTTCAATTTCCAACTGCGTCTGCAATTTTATTTGCAGTTTCCTCGCTTCTTTCGGGGTCCACCCAGTGCCCAGTTCTTTAGTTTCCTTCTTTATCCACATTTTGCTCCCAATTTTCACTACCCTATGCGAAGTTGTGCAATGCGGCATGCTCAATTTGTGCAAATGCCTGAGATAAGCTAAACAAAGTCAACTAGAAATGTCTAACAAATATATTCCATTAGTGCCACAGATGTCAGCAATTATTTGCGATGTTTAGTACGAATATTATGTTTTTTTTTTATTAAATATAATATAAATTATTAGTATTTCTGCATCCATTCTTAGAAAACAACATAAATATTGGTATGTTCCCAATTCATGCAACAAATGTTGCAACATTTGGCATTTGAAATCTTATAAATATTTCTTCCTCTTACATTTACAATTTGAAATATAATTTTGAATTTAATTTAACTTTTTCTTTGTACATTTTTTGTGTCGACTGACTTTAGCTGATATTAAATAAATAAATAAATATGTAAATAAATAAATAAATAAGTAAATAAGTAAATAAGTAAATAAATAAATAAATAAATAAATAAATAAATAAATAAATAAATAAATAAATAAATAAATAAATAAATAAATACATAATCAAACAAATAAATAAGTAAATAAGTAAATAAGTAAATAAATAAATAAATAAGTAAATAAATAAAAAAAATAAATAAATAAATAAACAAATACATAAATACATAAATAAATAAGTAAATAAGTAAATAAATACATAAATAAATAAATAAACAAATAATGAAATAAGTAAATAAATAAATAAGTCAATAAATAAATAAATAAATAAATAAGTAAATACATAAATAAATAAATAAATAAACAAATAATGAAATAATTAAATAAATATATAATCAAACAAATAAATAAGTAAACAAATAAATAAATTAATAAATAAGTAGATAAATAAATAAACAAATAATGAAATAAATAAATAAATAGCCACAAAAAGTCCTCAAATGAGTGTTCTGCTTATTTAGAAGATTATTTAGTTCTTGTCTATCAGCCTCTAAGAATGATTGCAAGCTCGAAACATAAATAATTCAGAAAGCCAAACTCTAATTAAAGCCACTTTAATCTCTGCTACAGGGTATCTGCAGATCTATACATTTCTGCTGTAATTCTCTGGTTATTTTTTTTGCTGGTTTCTTTGGCCACATTGGAAATGCGATAAGCAAAGTTTTCAGGCACGGTTTGCGGTTGGAATTGTTAGATATTTGAATCTAATTAGGATATAATGACACTTTTTTCCACTCTCTGTCGCTAACCAACTAACCCACCTCCCCTCTCTTCTCCACCCCTTTTATCCTTTTCCCATTTTTTATGCAGTTTATCTCAATGTCTGACCAACTGCAAGTTTTTATTCGCAACGAAACTGTTCTATCTTTCATTTGATCAATTCAAGCATATTTTTGAAGCATATTGTGAAATTGTGAGATTCTATTTAAAGTTTTTTGCATTGTTATGCTAATTTAGTATTGTTTTCTTTTCTTTTTTTTATGTTTTGTGAAAACTTTCTTGCTTAACAATTACACATTTTGAGGAACCTTACGCTGAAGGCAAAGGGAAATAACTGCCTGCCATCAATAAAATGCAAAAACTTGGCCAACCAGCGAAATGCAGGAAATGAAGAAGACTGCCTGCTGTGCCAGGGTTGCCATTATCACAGCAATATTGGAGTGGGTGGGTGAGGTTGAAAGGGCACCCAAAAAATTGAATAATTAAATTAGAAATTGCCACTGCTGTCGCATTGGACAACAAAAGCGCGCCAAATTGCCTGTCAAGTACTGACAAAGTAAAAGAGAGAGAGAGAGAGACACAAAGAGAGAGAGACAGAGAGACAAATAGAGGTAGAGAGAGAGTTGCCCCCATCGGTTGCTTGCGTCTCTGTTGTTGCTGTGACTGACGCATGCAAAAATTTCCGCATTGCAAAGACTGAAGGGGGAAAAACTGACAGCTCTGACGGCCGCGAAAAGTAGATGGGGTAATGCAGGGTTAATATAGGGGGTGAGTGGGTGGTGGGGTGGTGGGGTGGTGGGTTGGTGGGGCAGATGCAAACACTTTCGCGTGTAGCGTAATTTAATTAAATTGGTACATTTTCAGTAAAAGCACTCACATTGCAAAAGCAAATGATTCAATTCTGAAATTAAGTATGAAAAGCAACTGCAAAATCTGAGTAAACTAATTAGACAGGCAAAAGGATCTGTCAACAATTAACAATTAACAATGCACTTGAGCGCAATTATTATTGAAAATATTTTTTATAATTTGCAATAATTCGCTTTTAATTCATGTGACCTAATAGCTGTCTAATTGAATTAATGTATCCATTCGCAATGATGGATTTAATGATTTACCAAACGGATTCCAAAGTTTTAAATATTTAATTTGTTTAAATATTCTCTTTGCATAAATTCTTATAATTGGGAGAACTGTCAATAATAATACATAAAATAAAAACAAAAACAAATTTTAAACAAAGTCACGACTTCTAATCAGCTTTTGCGTTACTCTCACTCTTTGTTGAAAACCCCAGCATAAAAAGTAGACATACATATGTAATTGGGATCGGCGTCGTCCTTCTGGTGTGAACACGTAATTATTTTCCACTGCTGAGCCGCTGATTATCACCTTTTTGTCGAATAACGAAGACATTTTCCTGCGGGATTACCAACATTAACAAATGTGGCTCATTAGGCGGCCTTATCAGGCAAAGCACTTGCCTGTATCCGCTGCTGTTGTCTGCTGACTGTTGCCTAATCCTTTTGATAAGTAGAAAAGTAGCCTATTAAACGGCAGTCGTCATCATCATCATCATTGTCACCATCATCATCATCATCATCATCGTTGCCATGGTATGCAGCATTTGTCGGCTGGGCTCAAAAGGTCAATAAACAATCAACTTGCATTGATTTCAGTCTTTCGAGCCAAGTCAGCCAAACAATTAAGCCAACAATTCAGTGTTAGCCAAGAAATTATGGTGTCACCACAGCAAAAAAAAAAGGTGACAGCAAGAGCACCATACACACACACACACACACACATACACACAATACACTTTTAACCCCCGACCCTCGACCCTGACTTAGCTGCTTAGTGCGTTGACAAATGATAGTCACAAAAAAAAGTCGAAAAAGTAGCTGAAGCACACCGAAGACTAAATACACTTGCTGAGCGAACTTGAACTGCTCGCAGCTAATTATAGTTATTTATTGAAAAAAGCAGAAATATGAGAGAAGTGTAAGCAGAAGATTTGTAAGCATATTTTGGAAAGGAAAATAGATTTATATAGAAGTGTAAGTAGAAGATTTGGTAAACATATTTTGGTCAGGAAGACAGGTTTGGTAGAAGTTCCACTTATGCTATATGAGACAAGTGTTTATATAAAGAAAAGTTTTTTATTTAAAAATTTAATTTTCATAAATTTTGAGTCTAATTTATATAGAAATAAAATAAAACTTAAAAATACTATTAAGATAACTACCAACTAGAATTTCAGCGTTGCTAATAATGACATTGCTGGAAAGTGTGCTTTCTGATACTCCCTAGTTTTTTACAATTTTACAAATTGACATAGTTAAATTATTTAACATTTTATATATCTTATTTTATTTACTAAGTTTTTTTTTAAATTAAAATTTAAATGTTTTTTATTTATATTATTTTCAAGCGCATTGGTTTGATTAGCCTGAAACTCGTCGCACACTTTTAGCGTGACATTTTGCTTTAGATAGTTGTAATACCCTTTGCTAGAGCAGATACAAAACTGCTGACTTGGTAGCTGCTGGAGCCTAATGTCCAATGTGTAATCCTTTAACCTGCCGCCAGACAACACAATTTGGGTTTGGGTCAAAGCGCGCCGCCAGTTGGCCAGGAATAATGCCCAGCCGATTGAGACATTGTGCGTGATTCGAGTTTCAGTTTCAGTTTCAGTCCCTATTCGAGTCGGCTTTTTATCACAGGTGACAACACAGTTGCAAGCAATGTAGTACAGGTAGGCGACAGAGGACAGAGGGCGGACGACAGATGACAGACGGCAGCCACAAGAGGCAACCTCAAAGGACATTTTTACGTCTCAATGCACAAAAGGAGCTCGTGTGGCAAGAACGGCAAAAAAAAAATACTATTGTGCAATTGGCACAATTAAACACTGTGGCGGCTAACTTTTTGAGATATCTCTGCAAAAGAATCTGGGGCAAGTAATTTTTTTCTTTAGATTTTCTTTTGGGTTTCGGCGCAACTTCAAAGCGGAATTTGTTGCCAATTGTTTGATTGTTTGGCACAAATGTTTATGCTTGACTGCGAGACAAACAGACACACACAAGTTCTAAGCAGCGGCATTAGTTGAATCAACAGACAACAGTTATGTTTGTAATCTGTGTGTGTCTGTATCCTGGGAAATTCAACGAGCCAAGCAATGTGGCAACGTCTAACACAGCATTTGAGCGCTTCGCGTTTATGTCCAAAGCATGCCGCGCGGTGTCGTGTGAAATGCAAAATTCGCGTCAAAAACGCGTCAAGAAATAATTAAAATTGATAAAAGCCGAGGGGTGTCCGCATGGAGACCAGCCAGGAGTGAAATTCACTGGCCCAGTAGCCGGCACAAATATTTTGACAGACATTTTCTAAAACTCAAATACCGCACGCCAAGCACAGAACAGCAGCCAGACCAAACCAGACCAAGCCAGACCAGAGCAGAGCAGAGCGGAGCAGAGTAGACCAGCGCAAACAGGCCAGGAGGAACCTGGCACAGGGCTTGAAGTGCTGCTCACTTGTAGCATAATTTGATTGAAATTGCCACGGAAAGACCAACAACAACAACAACAACAAAATTTATATGCACTAAAACAGAAAGGGCTGCTGCGGTTGGGTTTTGGGCTTTGGTTTCTCTACTCGCGTTCTTAGTTGCGGCCTCTGAATATTCCTTGCCGCCTTTGAGAATTTTACACGTTGTAGTTGAAAGCTCCACGTAATTAAATAAAATTCCTAAATGAAGCAACAATATATGAATATATGTATTTTATATTACAGTTCTCAATCTGTGAACCTTGTGGGTTCTATAACAACTATTGTGGTTTAAGTACTTTAAAGAAAAATCAAGCGAAAAATACTGTCTGAGATATGCGTTAAAGATTTGAAAAACTTAGAAATTAGTTTTATTTTTTTAATTTTTTGAGTTTTCATTTCAATTTCTGCTCATTCTGAACAATTTAAAAATTAAAAATTGCATAAATAATAATTTCCACTTTTTCCACATAGCAAACGCCAGGCAGAGTATCAAAAAGTCTGTTTTCTGAGCTGCCCAGTTTTCTTTTTTATGATGCATAATTATACCCTTTTGTCTGAATCAGCTAAGATGGCTTGGCCATAAACATTGCTCCCCTGGGCGCTCTCCGTGTGCGCCATAAAAATGCGTTGGATTTAGTTTGATTTTAATGGTTTCTTGTTTAAATATATCTCTTTTTTTGAGAACATATGTGATTTCTAGCAGCTGTCATAGCTCGTATGTGGCACTAGTAGTTGGTGCTGCCACAGCGATCGACCTTCTCACCTCAGCGGCACCGCAACAAATTAATAGCCAACATCGCATTTTATGCACTACTCAAGAAAGTTGAGTAAGCTGCAGGATACTCGAGTTCTGCTAAGGAAATATGCTGAATGTCCTTGGCTTACCTGTGAAGCGCACAGTTTACACTTCATTATCGCAGGTCAACCAATGCCATTAGCAGCAAATTAGACGCACAGCGAGTCCTGCAACTGCAACACAGGATTGCACACAAGAACCCAAACCCAAACCTCAAAATTTGGGTTTGCTGCAAATTAACGAAGGATCGTAGCGAATTCTTAAAACAAGTCTACGCAGCTTAACTTCATTTAGCATTGAAATGTGAGACTTAGAAAAAGACTGGGCCAAGATTAAGCACACAAGTACTTAAGGATTAACTGGAAATGGTACCTTAGCAGGCTAAGAGCGTAAATTATTGGCCAAGGGATAAGCCATGAATGATTGATCCAATTGAAATATTGAAGGTCTGTTCGAAAGTATTTTGTACATATGAAAACTTCATTTGACTAATTAATATAATAATTTGGAATGCAACATTTATTTGCCATGGACAAATTGAAGTCTATGGGTATATATGTATATATGTATCTATATCTATATATAAAATACATTTATACGTTATACAAAAACGATACAAAAACAGCAAAGAACGATTATATTTGGCATCATGAATATTATATATCTATATATATATATATATTTATCTATATATCTATATCTACATATCTATATATAAAGTTAGAAAAATCATTCTAGATCGGAATTCATCTTAAAATTATACCCTCAAAAAGTGGTTTTGGGGATCGGCCAATTTTTTGACTGGCATATCTTATTCAAAACTGGACTCTTTGATTATAGATTTTCCTCCAGATTGATTCAATTTACCTTCAAAAAAAGCTTTTGGAGTGGGTCAACATTTCTACAACCAAAACTTTGTTAAAAGGGATCAGATTTTGAGAAATCCACCACTTCTTAGTACTCTAACAAGATGCATACACACAAAAGCATTCAAGGCGAGTAGAAACCACAAAAGTGTAGTTAATTGAGCTGTTAAATATGTGAACTATCTTGGTAGCATAGCGAACTAAGCACGCAAGATTAGCGTGGATTATGTTAGATTCTGACACGCAAACACAAACTTGGCAATTAGATGAAAGAAATGGAAAAGTGGCCCCTATTGCAGCATATGACAAATGGACAGAAATTGAATTGAGATGTTTGAGTTGTTTGAGTTCGGAGATTCCAGGAAAATGACTTTAAAAAGTTCACAACACAATGCAGATCAAAAGTAGAGAAGAGAATTCGATTTTCCATTACATTGTGTTTGTATGCATCGATCGTATCACAACGCATCGCATCCTAGAACAGTATTTAACCCAAGCCCGATCTTGTTGCGATCAACAATGCACGCTTTAATGACTAATTATAGATGGAACTCTTGCTGCATGTCACGCTATGATGAGTTGTCATAAAATCGTCAGGGAGTTACCCAAAGACATCGTGTTGAGAGAACCGAGAATCGTTGTCTTAAACTCAGTGTCAAAAGTTGAGGGACAGACGTGTCGTAATTGATTTTTATGCTCTTTGTCATTGTTCAGCCTCGTCGGACAAAATTCTTCATAGATCGTAAATCTGCTAGACACAACTCAGCGGTTCTCGCTCTGAGTGTGTGTGTGTGTGTGTGTTTGGGTTTGTGTGTATGTTTTTTTTTCGTGTGTGAGTTGTGCTCTAGGGCCAGTTTTGTTGCCAATTTGTATGGGTTCTATGTGCAACATTTATGACCTTGAGCTGAACACACAGCCTTGAATGTCACAGTGGGGGAGCCCAGTTACCAGTTGCCAGTTGCCAGTTGCTTCGATGACCGAGCATAAACAAATTATCGACGGTTTGCCAGTTTGCAAAGTTTCTTTTTTGAATATGATATCATATGGCGTTGCTGTCAGTTGGCCAGTTAATGGAACACCTAAAGTGACAAGGTTAAGCCAGATTCCCCACATGGTTCTACGGTTAGCCAAAATGCTGTGGCATCGACATCGACCAATGGAGAGTTAGTTACGCTGTTCACAATTAGATTTGCATGAATATTTTTTGGTGAATTTCTTTGCCTACTTCTAAATTTATATTGAAGGTTGCGACTTCCAGTTCTTAAGCATAACAGAAGCATTTACAGCTCAATCGATCTTGATGGATTGCTTTTTTAGTCTCTGTTTTTTCCAATGAACTCGGAAATTATTTTGTGCAGTTTCTGTGCTCAAATACAGACTATAAGATTTCAGCCTAGGCGTAATGTTGTTGCTGATAAAACTAAAAAATAAATAAAAACTTAGATAAGACTTGGATGTATTCCAACTTCAATCATTTTGCAATATTTGTGTGTTTAATACGTGCTAAAATGAGTAAGGTGTTTTCCGATTTCTACTCCAATTCCACATATATGCCACTCTCTATATCTTTCTCTACATCTCTATCATTATACCTGTAATAATTATCGATATAACTTTTCCCTTATAAATCTGCAAATTGGTTTTTGTATATTTTTAGATACTTTGATCAATTTTTATTTTTCTCTATTTTTCATTCATTCTCTCTCGCTCTCTCTCCACACGCTCATTAATTCAACTATATGGATATATTTTTTAAATCTATCCATATTCCAATTTACATGTTTGCTATATATATTCCCATTTTCGATCTCTTCTTGCTTTCTCTGCGTTATTTGGCCAATGCGCATTCGGTTTTAATTTTGAGTTATTGCAATATTAGGTCGGCATTAATATCAATTCTATCGAAGAACCCACACAAAAGAAGCTCGTTGAAATCGACTAGCTTCTGACCCAGTCGAACATTAATTGTCTTAATTGCAATCCAAGCAAGCACTTCTGATCCCCTCGCACCACATAGCTTCCCTCCTGCAACCACAACTAACAAGACAACAAACAAAGCAAAAGTTCAACAAACAATAGACAAAATGAGAAGGAGAGAGTAGACGAACTGGCGAGCGTATCTGAGAAATATTAGAAATTAACAATAAAATATAATTTCCCATAAATTCTCGTTAACGTTGCCGCTGCCCCACCCACTCCCCCATCCACCACCACCTAGGCGCACCGCCATGCCATTTTTTTGTGTTCACGCTGCCTAATTAAAGGCAAACAGCGTGTTGTCCACAGCAGCAGGATGATCAGCACCATCATCATCATCAGAGGATAAGCGAGGCGACATTACTGATAAGCAGCTACTACAATTCCCCATCCATGTCTGTAACTCCAGCTCCCAAAACCCTCCGTGTTGATCTCTCGTCGTCGTCTGTCGGCGCAGTACACAATTTGTCTCATAATCAAATATCATTTGTTAATGTCAGAGCTGCGGGCGGGAGGGCCAGACTTACAGGGGGTGATATTTCCAGACAAACTATCCAACTATCTATCTCTTTCACTCGCATACCTTCTCTCTCTCTCTCCCACTCTCTCTTTGTCTCTATCTGAGCTGTAACTCAATATGCATTTTAAATGCATGCGTAAACATTGATAGCATATTGATGATGATGAGCCGCTGAGGCAGCGACTGATGACGATGATGATGATGATGATGATGCAACTGCAGCTGACCACTGATAAGATGCACAGCCCATCCATGCCGGAAAGTGATGATGAAAACAAATGAAATGCAACGCCCCTAATTAAATTTATACTTTCGTCTTTCTTCTCTCTTTTTGCGCTCTTAGCCCTAAGCTCTTGGCCCTCAGACTGCCCCTTGGCCCTCACGATTTGTTGCCGTGAAATTCGCTGGCTGCACGTAAGATCAACGCAGACCAAGGAGCAGCTGAGCGGGGCAAGTTGGCGTTTTTAATGTCTCAATTTCGGCGGCATGGAAGTGGGAAAAATGTCTTCATAAAAACAACTCTGCAACAGAAACGCGTTAAATGAGCGGATCGTTAAGGGGAATCGCAAGTTGCGAGTTGCGAATCGGGTTTTCAACTTTGTGCTGGTTTTCGTGTCGGCACCACCGTGCTCTGAACCTGAAGATGAAGCGGCTGCACAGTGGGGCAAAAGTGTGCTTTGATAATAATTTCAGATGGCGAAAAAGGAAGGGAATTAAATATGTAAAATATGGCTTGGAAGAGTGAATATATACATATATATATTTTAGATTAACAGAGGCTTTACTTTGTTTAACAAACTTTAGCTGCATGTAGCATAAAAGAGTCAAAGAAAATGTCCAGTGAGGTGAGGTGGAATATGATGGGAGTTATAGCCTGATTTCACTGTATAACATTGCTTACACATTTTTAACATTTCCCGATTTCATTATGAGTCTCTGTTGTGCCTAATTTAAATAACTTTCTGAAAATATCAGCTACTTTTCATTATATCGATACAAAATCCATTTAATAATCGTAAATTTTAACATTCTCAACTTTGCATAGAATGTTAATCCTTATAGGAAAAAATACAGACGACATACTTTATTTTCTTTACTTATCAGTCTAATAATCTGATACTACAAAGCTGCCCATCGCCATGGGAACTACCCAAAATTTAATTAACCTTATTCAAATCTGCAACAAGATAATTTGTGGAATACTACATACATATCTGTCTCATATTTATATTTCTTAACTTACACCTTAGCCTAGCTCATTAGCTGCATTTCAGCTTAGCGCAAATAGTTCTTAGGCCACTGTGGCAACATTCATCATCGCTCTGATGCAACAAGCAGCAGCAAAAGCAAATAAGCAAAACAAAAGCAACGCAAAAAGCAAACCCAAAAAGCGCAACGCTGTGCGGCAATTGAGGCAATAAGCGAAGCCCCCACACAGCACACGATGCCAACGAAGACGTCACGAAGTTGCAGCAGCCAACAACAACAACCATAACAATAATAACAACAACAAAAACAACAACAACAACTGCAACAACTCTCATCACATTGCTTTCGCAAGTTTTTTGACTGTTCCTGCTGCAGTTTCCTTCCCCTTCGCGGCTCGGCGCTCTTTTGCTGCTGATCTTATCGGCAATTTGTCATGCAAAAATTTATTGCCACAGCGTCAAAGTCAGAGCGTTGGTTGCAAGCGGGGTGTGCACGGTGCAAGGAGGCAGCCCAGTTGCGTTTGTTTATAATAAAGACAAAAAAAAACTAGTGTTGCTGCTGTGCCGCTGATTTTATTGGGCGGCTTCAAAGCGCTCGGCACAGGATGTGAGCTGCTTCCACAACTTCTTTTATTTCTTGTATTGGGGCACATACTCTTTCCCCCCTCTCTCCCTCTCTCAATCTCACTTTTGGAGCAAGACCCAAGGGTAAGACTCGCCTGATAAACTTAACAAAATAAAAAAAAATTTAAAAAACACAAGCCAAATCTTTGCATTCGGCTGCTCTGCTCCATGCAATACTCTGTTCTCATAGTTCAAAGCAGCTAAGATAGGTGCAGAATACTCTGTTTTTATTCTTAATTTTTATGGATTTAAAGCCTGTGGCTGCAGCAGTATTAATTAAATATTATATAAAAGAATATTATTTTTAATTACTTTTTATTACACAGTATTTAACGATTCGATAAAAACTAGAAATCGTTTTGTTAAAACAATATAAATTTGATTTAACATGAAATTTTTTAAGAAATATTTTGTACTATGTAAAAATGTAATAATTAAATTTGTGAATATAATTATTTCTATATATGTACTCTCAGAAGAAAGAATTCTTCAGAATTTTGAACAGTTTTGTTATTTTTTGATTTCTTAAAATTGGATTTTCCCAAATTTTGACTTGTACGCTGCATATATATTTGCGAGTATATATCTTAACTGTATCCTTTCCAACTCGAAATCGAAAAGAGGCCAACGAGCAATATACCCAGTGTTCTGTGTTGGGGAAACAGAGTGTAAACACACAGAAAATGTGTCGATTAATGCGCTCCAGATGCTGCGGCCTGGCTCGTCAGAGACAGCAACAGAGATGACGACGTTGGAGCTGACTGGAATGTGCCTTTGATTTGCTGGCAACGCAACATGCCGCAAGTTCCACTTTTTTTTTTTGTTTTTAGCCCCATATAGGGGCATATGGTGGAAGGGAGGCGGGGAGGCGCATTGGAAGCGGGTGGCTGACACTGATGAATGTCAGTCGTTTGTCAAAACTCAATGGAAAACTGACTCAACTGCAGCCAAAAGGGCGGGGGGCAAACTGTGGCAAAGTAAATGGTGTGGGGGAGGGGGGAGGGGGTGGCTGAGTTGTAAGCGAAATGAAAACAGTAACAAAAACGTAAATGAATGGAAACGAACTCTGTTAGCACCCAGTTTCTAGCCGCACTCGCTGCCTCCATTCAGGCAACCCAACTCCTCCACCTCCCTGGGCCTTGGGCACACTCTTGGGGGACTTGGGGATCTCGCCAATGAATGACGCCAGCAGCGGCGCCGCCACTGCGTCGTCGCCGTCGTCGTCGTCGTTGTTGCCGTTAACGCAGGCATCGCTGGACACCTTTGGGAGCTGTCAGTGTTCGTAATTGTGCAACTGTTGAGGTGTTGTGGGCGCTTTGAAGTGAGCGACCCCAACTTGAACTTGTGTGTGTGCGTGTGTGTGCGTGTGTGGCATTCAATCTAATTTGTGCTTCAGTCACAATGATATATGGCTCAATGCTCAGTAGCTGCAACCACTTCCCGGTGGGCTTCTCAGCCTCCTCAAAGCCAATTTGAGTTACGCATTTGCTTTCACAAAACACACGTTGAAATTAAAACTAAAAATATCAAATATATTAATTTTAATGTACAGCAAAAGATAAGACATCAATTTTTGACAAGAGTTCTCAAAATAACCCTTAAAAATTTTGGCAACAACAAAAAAGTACTTAAAGAACTCAAGCAGAAAAAAAAGGTAATTTTGTAATTTTTTTTTGCATTTTTAATGCCAAATTAAATAGATTAGAAAATAAATCTTTGAAATTTGTGTATATTTGTGGCAAATAATGCAGCGCGCTTTTCAGAAAATACGGTCGCGGCAAACCACTCGAGTCGAGGCAACTACCTGAGCTGACTTGGCTGTTAAAAACCACAAAAATAAGAAACACATTATGATATTGGATTATTCTAAGAGAAAGCAAACACTCAGCAGCTAGCCATAGCGCACATCCTGATGAGAACCCCGATGAAATGCGAAACACTTGAGTTTCCATTTCAAGCACATCAGCCAAGTGGAAAATGGACTAACAATAGAGCACAGACCAACAGACTGAAGACGAATAAACAGTTGTTGAAATGCATTCGAAAATATTTTAAATATAATAAAACATCTTTGCCTTAAACTCGGCTACAAAAAAGATACACAAAAAAATGTATAGAGTCATTAAGATAACAATCTGGTGCCGAAAATTGAAAAACTAGACCAAAACTGTAACACAAATTGTCATTAAAAAGGTGGGCGGGGGGGGAAAAGCGAAACACAGCAAAACAAAACTGAAATTAAATGGACAACATGTGTGCGCAGGATAACAGCGGCAGAAGGACAACAGTTGTGCTGATGTGTTTATGTTTGCTGGAAACGAAAAATAAAAAAACAAAAAAATAAAAATAATAATAAATTAAAAGCAAATATGCATGCATAAAATTTCTAAAAATTAAAAGTGCAAGCAAGAAAAAAATAATCATAATAAATAATATTATTTTATTATTACAACTTGCTTGCCTTGCCAAAAATCACAACAAAGGACTTTAAATTGTGGGCACATTGAGTGGCAAATAGCAGGTAGCCAGGCAGCTGCTGTTGCACATTTACCTGCAGCGATTGGCGACAGCTACAGTTGGCCCAGTTAGGTTACAGTTAATATTCGTTGCGCTGGAGGCAAATGTAATTTCAGTAATTCATTTGCAACACTTAAGAACTTTGGTCACACACACAAATAGGTGGGCAGTTCTGGGAGGTCCCCGTTGCGTGTTTGAGCGTTGACAGTGTCTGCTGAAACTTAAGACCCAAAACGCAAACGCTTGTCAACACAAGAGGGGGGGCACACAACGAAGCAAGAACATCACGATTGATGGCTGTCACACAAATTTTGACATAACAAATGTCAATTGAGGCGACAGCGGAATTTCCTGTGCAGATAAAGCAACCAAGATAGACAGATATATAATATATATATATATGTACATAGAGAGATAGAGAGAGAAAGAAAAAGAGAGAGGGAGAAAGTGCGTGCTGTTTAGTTTACTCAATGAAATTCAACTAATGTTTATTTTCATAGAGATTTTGTCATCGTGTTTGCCCACAAAAAGAACGGACCCCAAAGATTAATGTACAGCGGGGCGGGTTTTTAAAACATGTGTCCCCGAGTTCTTGGGAAACGAAGCTGCCTTCGTTTTCTGAACAAATTACACAAAATGTAACAGATTTTTAATGTAAATATAATTGTGTAATTATATAATCTCCAGCAGATGCGCAGTGGCTGACAAAGGGGAAAAGTGAAAAAGTGCATTGAGAAAAGTGTCTTAAATACCAAATTGCTGCTGCCAAGGAATGTGACAGTCTGTGAGGTATGCAGGATCAAAGTGTCGTAGATTTAAGACTTGGATTTAACCATGAGATGAACAATATTTCAAATGTAATCAACATAAAGCAACTGGCTTGAGTGTGAAGGGACTGGAAGTTAAATTTAAGACCGATTTTTCATATTTATACGAAGCAAATCATGTTTTTTATAAGAGTTTAGTGTATATTTGGCAGATGAACGCAGATGTTCGTCTCATGTCACACCTTTTTATGCCCAGATTGCATAAGTGTATAATTCTAAGTGGAAGCATATTAATTTTCTATACTCAGTTGAAAGAGTATCTGCAAGCTTGTAGACATCATACCGTCATCATTTACTAATGAAATTCCAGTTTTATATTGATGCCAGCAGCTGCCGGGGTACAAACAGTTCTGGCCACGCCCACGTATAACGCCCCACAGTCCAATATCTCAATCTCTTATTCGTGTGCTAATCACGAAAAATTCAAACGAAAACCACAGCAAGCAAGGTGCAGAACGAGGGCGAGCTGAAGGAGAAGGAGTCCAGGGAAGAGCTCGAATCACGCGCCGTTGAGCATGCCACAAGCAAAGGATCAACACAAAGTTAGTTAGCTATAGAAGTGAATGCACGACTGACATATACCCTGTAGCTCCAAAATGTTCATAACTTACAGAATTTAATTATAATGAAATAATATATCGATATTTATCGATGCGAAATAAATATAGACTCCGACTGGAAATCAATAACTTACTTTTAAGCTCTAGTAATCTAAAAAAATCGGGTTTCTTGAGCACATGAAGAACTCAAGTTTGATGGAGATCTGAGATTCTGCAACATGATCCCCTTTCGTCCGCTTTTAGGGGCACAGGGTATACACAAAAATTGAGAGTTGGTTAACCAGCGCAGCTCCCCCGCGGCGGGGGTAAGCAGCAGAAGCAGCAGAAGCAGCATCAGCCGATTGTACAACTGACGATCGGAATTAATTTTGAAACACTTCAAAAGCAGACGACGCCACAGAGTCCACACACGCTCCGCAACGGGGATCACTCGAAATAAATTAATTAAATATGCCCAGGCCAAGGCCCAAACTCAGACTGAGACTGCGACTTCCAGTTCGGAGAGTTTTTTTTTCTGAATGGTGTATTGGCACCCTGGAGGCAGGCAGACTGGCAGACAGGCATAGAGGCCACAAGTTGCAGCATTGTTTGCGTCAAATTTTCAAATTTAGTTGTTAAACCCGAAAAACGAGACAGGCAGCTCTCAAATACAGAGAGGCCAAACAACAGGCGTCATCGAACCAGGCAAGTCCTCTCGCACGCAGTCCATAATTATGGGTTATTTCCTTGGGTTATGCAATGCCCCGAAAAATGGCAACCCAAAAGGTTCCGTTCAAGCAGCAGCAACAAAGGCAACAAAGGCATCAACATCAACTGAATTTAGACATTAGACGCCTCTCGACCACATTGCCACTTATTGCCAATTGAGCAAAGGCTCCTTCAGCTCCTGCTCCTGCTCCTATCTGTTGGACAGTAACCAAAAATGTTGCTGCTCTTAGCAGGTAGCCAGGCCAGGGATCATGCACTGTTGCCAGCTTTTGCATCTTTGCAGATAACCTGTCATTAGCCCGGCCAGCAGCAGCAGCAGCATTCTTTCTGATTGCTGCAGGCGTTGCTTGTTGCCTGCTTTGAAATTGAGACATTTGCAACAGACACTTGCAACACACACACACACACACACACACACTTACAAAACACACAACAGCAACAAAAGTGTGTGTTGCATCTGAGATTTGCTCTGTGCTTGCTTTACCTGCTGGCAGTGTTTAAAAATAATATTTGTATTTGTTGGCAAAATATATATTCAATAATATGTATAACTCATTAGTGAAACACTTTAATGTGTTAAGTAAGAATATTCTAGTCGAGAGAACTCGATTTAGTTTATGACAAAGTAGTAATAAAAATGTTAAAAATGTCAGATTTGGATTCAGTTTTGACGAAGCATTTGCTGAGGCTCACATAACCAGAGATAACCAATTTGTGAGGCTGTGTGGATAATTGTGTGGCAACATGCTTGTTGTTGAAGACCTCGTTGGGTGGATTGGTAAGTAGATGCAACATTGCCGCTGCATTGAAGGGAAATTGTCAAACGGCTTCAAAGTGAAGCAGTAATCAAAGTACAAGCAACTATTCTGCATGACAGCGGCGTTAAAAAGGCAGACATCAAATTGAATGGCTCCCGAGCATAGCAGCAAGTGCGGCAAGAAGCAAGAGGCAAGTCTCAAGCGGCAAGGGGCAAGGGGCGTTCAGCCAGGAGACAGTGGCTGCTGCTGACTTTTTATGGCTGCGGCTAATAATGCAATTTGCTGCTGGCTGCGGCAGATGCGGTTGTTGCAGCTACTTGAAGAAGTCGCACAATTTGACAAGACATTTATGCGGCACTTGGCGTTGCCATTGCTAAATTAGGCGCAACTGGCAAAGTGGCATCACTTGCCGCAGGCTGCAGCTGATGCTTGCCACAATTTTTCAGCTGCGTTCATGCAATTATTCAGTTATGACAAACATTATGCGTTGCCCGCGATGCTGATGTGATATATGTGTCAGTTGCATTGACAAGTTGCCCACTGTGTAATGTTGTCGCTTGTGGCATGTGGCATGTGGCATGCGGCATGCGGCAATGTGCCAATGCGGCATTGCGGCATCCAAACGGGCTCTTTAGTGGCCGATTAGCCAATTACGTGCTGCAATTTCATTTTAACACAATTGCAGCGGCAAACCGCAATATTTTAAGCCAATTGAAGCAAAATCAGTTTCCCAACTCTGAAAAAAGTTTGCAGCTGCAATTTAATTATGATGCCAAAAGGCAAATTAATTTTCGATTCAATTATGCACAAATTGCTGCAAATCCCAATGAATTATTCGAATTATTCTCTGCCGTGATTCACATATGACTGACTGATTGCACATTTGAAGTAACCACAGCAAACATTCGCATTTGATATAATTTAATATCAAACATTGATCAAATCAGATACGATTTTGCATAAAATAACATCAAATGTGTGGCATCAAAAGTGAAAGAATTTCAGTATGCATTCGCTGTTTTGCAAAAACAGTCAAATAAGTTGAATTTGTTCTCCTTTTCAGATACCTTTTCACATTTTATATTATTTAGTACATGTGCATATGTGAGTAAGCTATTATCCAGTGGCAGAAGTAGTTTTTTCATCAAGTTGCATTTGGAAGTTCGAGTAAATATCGCTGATACTGTTCCCACACATTCAACCTATTTACACTCTATATTAAAAAAAATGCCAAACACTTATTCATTGACAACAGCTTTCCTTCTGTTTGCTAGCGCCTTAATTTACCTAGCTGATTTGTGAAGTGGTAAAGTAATCACTTTCAACCCTTACTACACTTTGAAGTCTCATTTATTGTTAGTGAACTCACACTGCTCTCACACTGCTCTAACATGCTTACCATACTTACCCTACTTTCCCAGGATTCTTATGTTCAGTCCCTCAATCACTTAGACTGCTAAGCTAATGAAAGTATCAAAACTGAACCATTCAATCTAAAAACACAGTACAACACCTTTATATTTAAGAGCTACTACAATTTTGTTTACTTAAGTATCACCATTTCGTTACTTAAACATTGATCTCAATCTTTACTCATATCTATACTTCTGAAAGCTGAAGCTATAACCATTTAATCCTAAATCTATAACCAGGAAAACATAATCAAACATATGCTTCTCTATGAAACTTTCAACTGCCATTTTCCCCATGCCAATTAGCTGTGGCAAGTACTTTGTGCAACCCCCTCCCACTGTTGATGTTGATATTGATCCATTGCTATCGATCCCAGGCATTACTCATATCTACACTCGAGCATCGCATTTATCTTGTTGTAGTTTAGAGGCTGTCCGGGCATCCCACAGCTGACTGCGACTTGTTTACAGTATCCAATTACCCCCGATAGAGGTCTGGGGGCCCCCTGAAGCGACAGAGCAGAGATACAAACATACAAACAACATATATGCGAACAAACAACTGTAACGACATGTCAACAAGTCCTCTTGACTGCATTTCAAGGTAATTGCCAAGAGTTGAGACAAGGCTTCACCTGACTACCTTCTATAAATTATTGAAAGTGAGTTACGTTTCACGTGGAGCCATCGGTGGCAACTCTGACATCGCGTGTCTCCCTCTCTATCTGTGTCTTATTTTTTTTGTTCTTCTTTCCTTTTTTTTCGCTTGTGTCGGCATCCAACGATCTCACTTATCTGATCATGGACCTCAACTCAACTCAACTGAACTGAACTCTACTGCAGCTCAACTGAACTGGACCGTCTTTTGTGTCTGCAACAATCTTCGCCAGTCTTTCCAGTCTTATCAGCGCACATCTGGGCATCAATAATGTCTTTGTTTAGCCAGATGTCATGACAGTCCACATAGAGAGAGAGAGGGAAAGAGAGATGTAGTACGAAAGAGAAAGAGATCGATGAGCTGAACTAAAAATTCAGTGTTGACACTTGCCATAAAACTTGGCCACGACTTAAGGTTGATTTCTGGGAATGCCTGATAGAGCAGCTCCTTTGGCAGGTGCTTCCACTTCTTGAAGGGTGGTCAACATGTCAGCCATAATTTATGAACTCTACTCCTACCAATCCCAATCCATCTACCTCTCCGATCTCATGCTACTACTAATTCGTGTTGACATGTTTGTTTACACGAGCTAATTTCGTGTTCTAATTATTGCTCTGCTCGTTGGTTGATAGATGGTTGCATCTCTATGTATATATTTATATATCTTATACCTACACATATCTTTGGCTAATAATCGCTGCTGTTTTCCCCAGCCTTTGCTCTCGTATGTCAACCACAGCCCCGCGCCTACAACTGACAGCATTTTACTCATTGCCCAATCGCGTGTGGTTTTTGTTGTTGGGGCATTTTCGTAGTACTCTGCTTTATTAATTCGGGGATTTTGGGAATTAGCTGATAGCTTTCAGCGCACCATAGACCCAGTCCAACCCACCCATCCTTTAGCCACTCTATTTCGTTGGCTGTTTTGTGTGTTATTTGTTTGCATTTGAAATGAACACGAAATGAATTCGCTTATAAATATGCATAAATTTATGGCGCAAAAAATATTTCTGTATACATATTTATTTCGTTTTATTTTTTTGCGAATGTCTGGAGAAAAATTTGTTGGACATGTTCTGTTTATGACGGGCTGCACCCCTGGGAGAAGCAAGGCACAGATGAAGCTGAAAAAAAGGAATTAATAGGATCAGGGACTTGACATGGAAAATAAGAGCAGAGCAAACTTTACCCAATTATCAAACCAAAAAAATAAAAAAAATACTGAAATGAAATGAATAAAAGCAATCAAACGAATACACAGGAAGGTGGCTCACAGACTTTTACTCGAGCGCACGTCTGCTCCATAAACCAAGTTCTAGAAAAACCACAATAGGCCATGACGGGCCTAGTAGCATATTAATTTCAGTTCTATACCAGAAACCTTATAACATGACAGCTTTATAACACCACACTTCCTGTTACGACGGCGCCAAATCAAATATATATTTTACAAATATTGTGCCACAGAAGACAACAATAGAGAAAACAACTGTCTGCATTGAATAAACAAAGGATGTGGCCAAGTGACAGGGCTACCGATCGATGTGACCAATCGAAAACGTAGCAAACGCAAAGCTGATCGGCCAACTGCGATAGAGATAAGTGAAGAGAACCCCAAAAAACTCTGAGTCAATTTCATTCAGTTTAAATTGTCAACGTTCAGGCGAAACGTTTACGAAGGAGAGGCTAAAGCGAGGCAGCAAGGCAGCGAGGCAGCGAGCACCAGCCAGTTGGCAAACAAAAGGAATTTATGACTTGTGTCACTTTCAGCACCATCAACTCGTAACTCAGACGCTCAGCTCGAGGAGCATTCCACGTATGCGCGCTTGAAAATTAAGATACAAACATTGCCCAAGGAGGCAGCCAAAAAGGAAGATCGCATCGCGCCACAGACCATCCAAGCATACACTCGAAGAAAAATAAACCCAACATTGAATTTTAAAATTCTAAAGCTTACTAAGCATTGCTGAATTACGCATTTATTAGTCCGCTTTTTAAAAATATTAAATAATAATGTAAACAAATAAATAAATATTATTATTAATGATTAATTATTTTTGTATTTCAAATAAATGTAAATTCGAAGTAAATCAATATCAATTTGAAATGATATATTTAATCAGATTACTACAGATTTTGATTATGCTTCCCATCACGCGCAAACATGCAAAGTTCGTTGCTTATTTTCTCTCAGTGTACATGCATAGATGATTGTTACGAGTCAGGCAACGCAGGCAAAAGAAGAGACCCAAGTCAGCTTGGCCTGGCGACACTTGTGTGAGCCCGCAATCGCTCAAGCGTTTCAGTTAAGGCTGCCCGCCTCCGTTGTGCCTCCTGTGCCTGCAACAGCTCCTTCCATTCCTGTGGCTCCTACTGCTGCGAGGTCTTTGAGATAAGTGCGTGGCGATAAGCGCGACAGACGACAACCGACAAGCGACAAACGACAAACGTTTCATTGGCCTGCGCCTGCGCAAAATGCTTCGTGCTACAGGAGCAGTCATCGCTGGCTAGGCTGCCTGCAGTCTGTGGCAGCTGTGGAGGCAGAGGAGGCAGTGGAGGCAGTGGAGCCAGCTCGAGCCATTCAGGCAGCTTGAACAATTGCACACTTAAATGGCTGCGTGTAACGCACTTGGCCAACAACATGTTCAAGGCGCCTACAGCCAAATAAAAGAGGCGTTGTTAAGAGGGGATTTCCAAGCTAAAGTATTTCAGTTGAGGCAAGACCAAAGTTTGTATGTTTTGATTGGTTGCAGAGATGACATACCAAACATAAATTCTTTGTTCTCATGTTCGACTTGAGTAAATTTGTTGAATGAGTTTCTAGGTTAGATATAATAATAAGTGGAAATCATTTAATTGTTGTCAGTGAAAGTGAATACTAGGAAACCTAAATAATATATATTTTGCTTCAAATCTTTTCCATACCAAGTATCTATATACCTAAGTAATCTAGCTCGATTGTTCTTTTCTATGAATCCTTTCTGACTATAGATGCACTTAAATCTAATCTTCAACGCACTTGTGTATCTGTGATCCTTTTAGCTACACCACTGCGAGTCTATCAACAGAGTCATTCGACACGATAAGAAAATATTTTAAAGGATTTTTAATTGCTTTCAAGTGGCCGAACGATCCACTCACTAAACGAAACACACTTTTCAAATACTTGTTTTAAAGTTGTAAGGCTGTTGACAATGCGCACTCCGAGGACGACGACTGCCGCCAGACACTGTCAGACAGACAACAATTACCGGGTTGTGTGCCTCTCCAGTATTGCCAACAAAAGACACTTCAGTGCGAGCAGCTTAATGAACTTAACGAATTCGTTGCCACATTCCACTGCACCTTGCGGCGCATTCTTCAAGTTCTGCAGAGACAAATCGGGCACTTACGAGTGAAATAGTTATATCTGAGTGATAATTATCATTATGAGACTAATTGCGGCGATTATCTAACAGTTTAGTAGATAACGAAGGCAATGAGTGAATGACATCTGTAAGTGGATTACGTTAAAATTGAATGTTCCCTCAACATATATGAAAATCATTTATTTCGCTGCAATCAATTAATGTCAAACGGTGCCCGCATCAGCTACTTCCTCCTCCCAACTCCAGGGCGGGTTTGAACATCAAATACCCATCGAATTTTTGTTGTTATTGTTGCTATTTAAGCTAATTCCACATGATAAAGTGCCCCGGCAAAATCCCATATCATTTATTCGGTGGCTCATTTATGCATTTTATTTGCATAAGCTCGAAATCCATTTGATAAATATTTAATTAAGAGCAGTTCCACGTAATTCAAAAATTTTATATAAATAAATACAAATGTATGCATATATTATTTCCAGCGGAGATAATTATGCAAAATCAGAGAATATTACGTTGCGTGTAATGCATAGTATTCATGTTCTGCAACACAAACATGAACTAGGCGCTGCTCTGCAATTGTTCAGGTATAAAATGTAAATGGGAGTTCTTATCAATTACAAGTGGAGAATTTTAATAAAATAATTTATACTCTCAGATTAGATATAGGTTTATATATGTATATAAGCTTTGACTTAGCCCATTTGACGGGCTTGACAATTACAGGGTATGGTTAGGGAATAATACAAGCGTGTAATGTAAAACAAAGCGCCTAAAATTACGAATTAATCGAAAATCGATTTGCATTGCAAAATCTAATTCGAATACCCTACGTGGAGAGTTCGTTCACTTTTCGCGTTACGCACTAATATAAAAACTATTATGTTGTCATGTGGCGCCTCTGGGGGCAGCATCATCAAAGTGCCGCCTTTGACTCTTCGAAGACGCTAATTGCCTTGTGTTTAGCATGCGCTTTGTTCGCGCTTCCTGTCGTTAATTCCCGTGAAAACATTTTATTAGCCATCGAAATGCAATTAAATGCCATAAAATATGAAAAATAAACTACAGAGGAAACATGTATGCTGTGCTGGCATAGAACAAGGCGCAACGGCGCTAAAGGTCTTTGATTTCTCACACCTTGACCCTTGTGTTGTGAAAAGATGCGTAAACATTTGGTGTGAACTTCTGAAGCATTGAAATACAGTTGTAAACAGCTGAATGCATTTTCTTTGACGGAAAATCCATAAGCAATTGGCCAACAAAAAGTCTACAAATTAAATGTTCTTCTACAGCAAACTACTTAAATTTTAAAGTTTTTCAAATAGTAAGGAAAATTATGAATTAAAAAAATAATTGCGCAAAAAAAAAGTAAAAAAATTATGTTTCGAAATTGACCCCGACGTGATTTGAACACGCAACCTTCTGATCTGGAGTCAGACGCGCTACCGTTGCGCCACGGAGTCATCTGATATGGCACTGTGCTAATTGTCAACTTGAGCTACAAAATATAAACTTTTGATTTCTTGACTAGCATTTTATTATGTCGTAGAATCAAACTAAAGTACCAACAAATCTCAACAAATAATTAAACTTTTTAAGAACGAATATAAATAAATCGAGATTACGGAAGCACTTGATAAGTATGGTAAAAAAAACTTTTGTCTTATCTTTAATGAAATATATATATTTGAAGGCCCCATAAATGTGATTGGCATTATAAATAAAGTAGGTAATACGAATGAACAGTCTCAACACAGCTATTAACTAAGGCTCTCAATGTCGTTTGCATAAGAATAACCACAATATTATAAGTATTATTTGTATCTTATCTGGTATATTTAAACTATTTCAAAGTGTTATTGATAGGAATGACAAGCGAACCGAAAAATCTAGCTAAATTATTGAACAAAATATATACATTTATTGGTTGCTTTCCAACTGTTTATATAATTCGGAGTTTGAAATAGTATAAAACTAAAAACAACACGATGGAATATATATAACTGAAACATACACACATACATAGATGTATGTGTATAAATACATAATAAAATGATTTAGTTAGCAGCGTATAATAGCTATTCCCACTTTTGAAGGCAGCTCAGATATTCTATGAAGTATTTTTAATGATTGAGCACTTCTCAATGATATAGCTTATAATGCATGACCAAACCTGGGATTGAAGTGTGTTGTAAGCGCATAAGAAAATTACAGCACATCTCGAATATCTTTATGATTCCCGCAACGCTTCAAGTTCATGAGCAATTTTAATGACCATTACAACGATTGTGATCAAACAATCGAGCAATTCAACATTAGATATGGACTAGGAGAGAGAGTGAGAGAGAGAGGTTTGAGAGATATTGAGAAATGCATTCCCGATGCAGGCAAGTACTTCTAGCGATTACACATTTTATGTGCACTTTTCAATCTTTACGAGGCTCCGGGCCCTTCTTTGCATATAAATACTACTAAGCCAGGGAAATGCTATGAGGGAGCTGCCATATCTTTTAACGACACTTGCCATACAAACCACAACGGCAACAAAAATAATTTGTGCATTTTTGTTAAATGATTTCTTTTGGGTCATATCTAAATGTAATAAGTGAGCGTATATGGATATATGTTGGAATATATATTTTTAATTTCTTTTCATAGTAAAAGTGGCCATTAAAGTCAAGGAGCGGTCATAAAGCAGACCAATCCCCTTGCTGCCTAAACAACCCATACCCCTACCCCCAGCACTCTCCACCCTCTCTCTCTCTCTCTCTCTCTCTCTCTCTCTCTCTGAGTGCTGTTGTGCTTTGTTGCGGACAAAAGGTGTGAAGTTCTCGTTTGTTTCTCTGGATTCTCTGATTAATATGAGTCAGAGGCAACAGACGACAACGCAATCAAAATGGAATGGAAAACGAGCAGCCAAAGAAATGGATAATAAAATTATAAAATGAAATGTTTCTTCCATCTTTATTATACGACCGAGTATTGTAATATTGTTGTTGTGTTGTGTGCTCAGTCTCGGGACTGATTTGTATCGGGCCACTTCCTACTGCCAGCCACGGACAATTTTTATTTTTAACATACCCTTGCAAAGGGTATTTGAGTTTTGTAGCAAAATAAGCATGTCTCAGTTTTTAAACTACAGCAATTCTAAGTAAATTCCACTCAGTTTGGAAATGATCATTAGAAAGGTCACATAAACAAGTTTTTGCTTTAGTTGGTACATATATTCGAGTTTGCCCAATCGAATATCTATATTAGGTAGCCACATTTGTATAAACATGTTTTTCATATTTTTATGTATTTTCTTTAAGTGTGCTTAAGTAAAAACCAGCTTTTCTAGTACCAGGAAATATCGATTGTTAATTGTTATAAAATTGTTTCATTTGTAACTCATACCTTACAGTTTCATACACACAACGGGGATCAATCAGTTAGAGTATTTGACTAACAGCACTAACCATTCGCAATTGTCTTATTTTATGACAATCTTTAAGATTCTTTTTGGAAGTTTTATGTGCGTGTCCTTTACGGATGCATTAGATGGGCGCTTGGAAATGAAAATGGAAACGCTGAACTTTTAATGCGACGACATTAATCAGACAGCTGACGCAGTCGAGTCGAGTTCATGAGTTTATTTGTGCAAATTGCGCAAAACACATGCCAATCGACAGTTATCGATAAGAGTGGCTCACATCTCTGCGGAACTTCAAAGACAACGCCACTTGAACTCGAGTTCTTAAAGAGAGTTCGAAGATCGCATCAGAGTCGCGCGCGGCATGTGGCAAGCATGTGATTGTGCGAGCCGAACTGAGACGGTCTAATGAAGCCATTAGCAGTGCCTTATCGCAGGCGGCCACAGGATACCCAAAGAGGCATCCTTGACAGCGCAACGTTTGCTCAAAAAGGTCTACAAATGTTGTTCCTGTTGTTGTTGCTGCTGCTCGCCGCTGCCTGCTTTGTTTGCCACAGTTTTTGTGCAACTAATACACCCAAATTAGATCAAGATCAGCCCGGGGCCATAATAGTTGCGGCAGCTGCTCTTCCGCCGAACTGAGCACCAAGCGGATTCGGTATACCCAACAACCAAAGTGCCCCGACTCCACCCTGTATTCTCCTCGCTTCTAGCTCTTGTGGGCAGTCAGGCTATTAACTTCACTCTCGACATTTGCTGTGCCCTTTCAATATCTTCATCAAAGACATGTTGTGTTGGACCCTTTGTGCTCTCGTTGTTATTTGGCAAACTCGAAAATCATGATAGCACCTGATGCAGTTGATCATTAAGCAATTATCAGGCGGCAATCCAAGAGATCCGCAATTTAAGGTACGAACATTGCAATTTTAGTTTGTCTGCATAATCAGAAGATTAAGCATAATCAGCAGATTAAGCATAATGTGAAAATAATATATAAGTTCGTGTGAATAAATATAAACTGAAACTAAACGGATACACGGAGATATCAAATAGAATTGGTTAAAGTAATCTAAATTTAACATATTTGTATAAGAAGTATAGTAATATATATAATTTAATTAAATAATAGTCGAATTATGGAGGCATAGTTGTGGCTACAAAATATTCACTTAATTTAAACAAAAAAACCTGCAACGATAGAGGAAAAAAACAATCCTGTGAAGTCAATAAAAATATTAAGCAAATATACATAAATATTTATTTAAGATTGCTTAGTATATTTTGTGATACAAGAACTATAATGTGAAGTCAGTAAAAACCATATGCAAATATATATAAAAATTTATATGGGATTGTTCAATATGTTTTACTGAACATATTTTATTCTTAATTTTAAAATAAAATAAGCCTTTTTTATGTTGCACCCATTCTAATAAAATGATTAAAGAAGTCATTCAAGTTAGGTTGGTTTTGTTAGTTAGTTCTCTAAAGCTATTAAAAAAGTCATTACAATGGCTCATGAAATATACTCAAGAGACACAAATTGGTCTTAAATTACATTTAGGAAAATATTAAGATTAAGCATTTAGATGCAATTATTTTTCGAATGTGATGTTAAGTAGATATTAATTATTATCTATTTGCGTGCGTTGATTTAGCTATCTGTGACATGTGACGAACGTAGTGTCTAGATGTATATTTACATGAAACGGTTTCTGGTTTATCCTTTAAACTCGTTTTCAACATAACTATCATACGTAAGTCCTCAAATAGGATACATATATGCTACTTGTTGTTGGGAGTAGCTGGCCATCAATAAGCCCAAGCTGCCAAGCTGTGTTCCACATACGCACACATAAATTTCTTACAACAAAAATAATAATATTTCCCATTCCGAGCTTTACAAATATTACGGCACTTAAACACAAATGCTGCATCTAATGTGCAACTGCTGCTGCTGCTGCTGCTGCTGCCTCTGCTCCTTCAGCTCCTCATGACTCTGTTTTTTTTTTTCCTTCTTTGAGGCAACCAAAAAACACTTTCCAGGCAATTGCAACGCATAGCCCGATGCGGTAAGCGCAACGAGGTTCACTCCACACTCCATCCCTTCTCTGCTGGCTCCCCTTCATATGCTCGTCTATGTTTTATTGCTTCCGCGCACTTTCGCTGCCTGCCACGGCCACCATGTCGCCCACGCAGCCCGCCACGACTAAGACAAGAAGCTTGTGGCAGTTGCATATGTGAGAAAGTTGCCAGTGCGTTTAGCACTCGACGCAACAGCAGCGAGGGTTGTGGTTGGGTGTAGCAAAGGCGCAGCATCCGCTTAAGCGGCAGCTTTGCCAGCAATATTGTTGTTGTTGTTGTAGTTGCAGTTGTCGTTCTGGTTGTCTCTGCGTTGTTGCCACATTTTGGCGGTTGCTGCGAGTGGTTTCCTGTCACATGCGTTGCAGCCATAAGGCAGGACTCACACAGTCCTCCTCCCCCTCGCAGCGCTTCTCTCAATGTCTCTCTCCCTTTCTCTGTGTCTGTCTGTCAAAAAAAAAAGAAGCAACAGGAGCTGCATGCGCATCCTGCAGGATACACGCTGGCAACTGTTTCACTTTCGCTGCCACATTTTGTTGTCTATTCCTTTTGCCATATTGTTGCTGTTGCTGTTGCATTGCCATTAAACTTTAACCGCGGCATCTGTCACTGCCGCAGTCCTCGACACGAGGAGGAAACAGTCGACAGGAGCTACCTTAAAGCCTGCTAAATTTTAATTGCCAGCAAGAATTTGCAGCAAAAAAAGAAAGCAGAATTCTTTTTGCGCCATCGAATATTAAATACGCTTGCGTATCTATGGAAAAAATTAAATAGATTTATAATGTTGATTTATATTAAAAAATGTAGGCATTTATGAAATAATACTTTTGAAAAAACAGCTCAACTTTGTTATGAAGAATTACCATATACAAAAACTTAATTTTTTATATACATATGTTTTTTACTCGTTCCAAATCAATTCTGGATTCGTAATATGTTGGCGTAGACATGAAAAACTCTTCATCTAGAGCCACAAAAAAAAAACACATTTAAATTATAAAAAAAGCTCATCAATCAAAAAATCAACTATAGAAACTAAAGTTTAATGGATTATTTGAAAAGTTTGTTTAATATTCAGTTTCAGTGAATCCCAGAGAATAATCATTAAAATATTATATATATTCATGTTCGACTTGCATAAATTCTTGGAATCAATGTGCTTACATATAGAATTAAGAAATAATTTATGTATATTTTGTAAAGTTTATTTTTAATAAACTAAACACAAAGCAGATTAATTTTTTAGCAAACTTATTTTGCCTTACATTGTGTAGAAAAATGTTGGGCATTAAAGTTCAACAAGTTTATAATAGTTTTAAGCGAATTTTTCTAGCTATATTTAAACTTCATTTAATAATTTACATAGACATATAATTTAATGTGCCGGAGATGCCTCTTTTAATAAGTCACTCATTCCATAACAAAATTCGAATACACTCTGTAAGGGTATTAAAAGTGGAGCAAGTGCTGCTGCTGTTTCTTATTTTCTTTTTATGGCTGCAAGCATTTTTATGGTCGCCCATTCTGGCCACAGTTTCCATATATCAAGAATTAATTAGCGTAATGCAGTCAGAAAGAGTTGGCAATAGAAAAAGACCCAATTTTTTTTTGCCATCTTGTTGCATGCCTCAGCCTGGCTAACTGCTGCTGCTGCTGCTGCATTCTGGCCAACTGATCGTGAAAAGTGTTTGCAGCGTTTCCACTTTGCTCTTGTATTTTTTCATCTTTTTTTAACTTAGAGTTTGAGTTTTAAGGGAGGCCATTAAATATGCGTGGCCGCCATTTACATGATGATGTGGCTGCTAGGCAAATGTTGCAGCAGTTCTTGCGATTTGAATTGGATGGGATTACTAGCTTTAGGGAGTGTTGCATATAAAACACTTTAAAAATGCAAAAGTGAAAAGAACAAAATTTTAGATTGCACAGCTAAGGCATTTTGAATTGGTAATGAAATCAACGAATCTATGCTTCAGCTGAGAGCGCTTAAGGAATGTTAGAAAAGATACATTTGAAAGACCATAACGATTGTTGTAAAGTAAATGCAGCTCTAAGAAATTGACTCCATAATTTTACATTAGTTTTTTAATTGTGCTTAACAATTAATAATAAGTCAGAAATAAGTTATGATTCAGACAAATGTATATAAGGACTTTTGGGCTAATAAATGGCTGAATGATATTAAACGATTATCAATTCAGAAATGGATATACTAAAAATACGATAATTATAATACCTATACAGTCAATAATTTGTAATTATAAATCTAAATCATTCGAATAAATAAGAAACCTGTAGATAATTCTCATAATATATTTTCCGTCAAAGCTTTTTCGATTCCAATATATTTATTTTTTCCATGCGGCCATTATTCAGTTTGTTGTCAACTTGCAGTGCATTTTGCCGAAGCTGTGCAATTCAAATTCATCAGCACTCACTTTTCGACATTTGCACATTCACAGTACATTAATTTAATTTTCGCCAAATTAAAAGCAGCTTTTTTGTTGTGCCACACCCACACCAATTTCCACAGACAGGTGACCAGGTGAGCAGCCGCCTAAAGGGGTCTGAGCGCACATGTCTGGGGCAGGGCACAGCGCCATTTTGTAGCCAGCTGCATGTGGCAGGCGACAGCAACGGCAACAGCAACAACAATCAAGGTGAACCGCACAAGAGCAACAACAACAACAACAATCACATGTTGGGTATTTCAACCGGCAATGAAAACGCAAAAGCTAAAAGCGTTCAACCAAGCACAAGGTGCTGTGTGAAACTTTAATGCACAAACTGTTGACTCTCTGTGTGTGTGTGAGTGTGTGTGTGTGCGTGAGTGTATGTGTGCGTGTGTTGGACAACATTCAACCAAGCAGCCAACCAACAAACATCAACAACAACAACAACAACGAATGACGAGCAACGTTAAAAGCAAAAACTTTTGTTGTCAGTCTGCGGCAACAACAATTGCTGCTGAGGGCAGTAACAACAACAACAACAACAGCAACAACAACAACACAATAAACGGACAGGCACATTCATTGGCGGCACAAAGTTTTCACCTGTCGTCGAGTCAACGCGTTGATTGCACCCCGCTCGCTGCTTGCCCCTGGACAAGCAACAACAACTTGCTTGCCCCTCAACATTCATTTCGTTGTCGTCTTTCACTGATTGTTGCCATTTGTTGTTGACGATCCTCGCGTGTCGCATACGCCATGTTGCAAGAGGCCAAGGGGTGTGCTCTGAGTGTGTGTGTGCGTGTGTGTGTGTGTGTGTGCTTTAGGCATAGTCAATTGTTGGTTGAATAGTCAGCCAAGCGGCACAGAGAGAGAGTCTGCAGTTTGCCATTTTTCTTTGTTGTGCTGCCATAAAACTATTCGTACTTAGAAACGTGTGAGTGCTCGCAGTTGCCCCTTTAGTGCTGTTGTAAGCTGTTTGTTTATTGCACTCATTTAGCGTACGATATGAGTAGAATAAAATACCCTTTTTGTATTATTACTGCATTGTTTAAGTAAGCAGCAAGTTTTATGGCGGCGACACACGCCATCTTTTGAGGCAAACTAAACCAACCAGAACACTCACAGCGGGACTAAAACTCAAAGGTCAAAAGCTAAGAACACTTGGGGCAGATATAAAATAGAGGAAATGATTGAATGTGGCAAACAATTCTTAGCAATTGTTTACGGAAATAAAATCAATTGTGATAGGCAAAAGTCAGATATTATTTTTACGTTACTTTGACAAACAAACAAAAAGTTTAACTTAAGCAAAATATGCGAAAATACTTTGGTGTAAAGAACACAATGCAAAAGTCTTTGCAAAGCATTCTTAACAAAATTGTAATTGTAAAGAAAACAATATTAATAAAATATGGAACATGTTTAAGTAAATATAAATATAATTTCATTCATAATTTAACGTCAATTCCCAAATTTTTGACACTCATCTTGCTGAGCAATCTACCGTTTCACTTTCTATCCAATAAAAATTGATTCTTGCTGATTGAAAATATTTTCCATTATTTCCAAGAAATACATCTGTAAAATATCTAGACAACATTTTCAAAGATAAATACCGATTTCCCATTTCATAATCAATTTGAGTGTTGCTCAGGCAAATGATTTCATTCATATTTCGCATTCATTTCCCAGAAATACATAAAAATTTGTGTAAGAACTTTTCAACCTTTCAAAACTTGCTCAATGATCATTCTGGCAATATTTTGGCATATTCGCTCGTCTTCACTCGCCAACAATTTGTGGTTTGTTTTTAGTGTTACGCTTTCAATATATGTATGTGTGCTTATGTGGAGCATTCTCTTCTTGTCCACATCTGTTTCTCGTGTTTAGCGACTTTATTCGTATATATGGACACACATTTGTACCTCAGTGTGGAAAATATTTTGCAGTTTTGTGTCTGTGTCTGTGTTGTTGTTAATTGTGTTTGTTTTTGCACTGACAAAGGCATTGCAGTTGTTGTTGGTTTTTTGCTATTGTTGTTGTTGTCGTTGTGCTTGTATTTCGGGCAACTCCCACATCCTGTTTATGTTAATTTCTGGCACGGTCTGGCAACGCTTTTTATCAGCAGCGCACAATTGCTGCATAGGCAAAACCAAAACATAAATCTTTGCCTTTGCCCCCAAAATGCTCCATCCCCCATCCCCCACAACCACAAGCACAACTTAAACACACATTGCTCTGGAATTTAAGTGTTGGTAAATGCTGCAGCAAAAATGTTTGGAATTCCAGACAAAAGTGATTGGCACGCCAGGCTTCAGTCTGCACCTAAAAGGTGTTCGCAGCCATTACGTGCAGTTCGATGCATTTTAATGATATACCGACCAGCCGCGATATAATTTCAATTTTTGCATCTTTCAGCTGAAAAACTGGAAATTGATTGCAGCAGTAAAACGGGCAGCAGTAGCAACAGCTACAGCAACAGCAGCAGCAGCAGTAGCAGCAGTTACTGCTGCAACAAAAGGCATCAGCATGCAACACAATTGCAGTTGGTTTAATGAGCTCAGAAATGCGCACAACAACAATGAAAGTCCAGAACGCACAAGAGTTGCAATTTTGCAGCCCCTGTTCGAGCCCCCCCTTGTCGCTCTTCTTTGTGGGATTTGCTCGAGGGGGGGGGGGGGGGGGAAGGGCTGCATTCAGTGTAATTAAATGCAATTTTATTGCCACGATCAAAAGCAAAAGGGCAGAAAGCGCCAAATGGCCCCAGATAGGTAGATAGAACATGGACCGGGGCCTGCCCGGATGGAGGAACCTTGGTGTTGAAATGCGGCGTTGCTAACTTGATTTATGCAACAATGCCGCCCCCTGGTCGGCCAGCGGCTGAGCTTCCGCTATGGCCACACCCCCTTCACATCACGCACAAGAAAACAATGACGGAGTAATTAATTTCAAAGTAAACAATTTATCAAGTGCTTGCGGGCTGCCCAACCGACCTAACCCAGCAACCAACCAGCGATGACTCCAGCTCTGACGGTCAACTGACAGATAGCGGAAAGCCTCTCAAGTGGGCAGCACCAATTGCCAGTGTTGGCAAGCGCCACAAAGTGCGCCCTCGGGCGGAAGCCAGCGAGTTCACTTCGTGATTGCAGCGAGTGCAACTTAACTCCTCAAAGCACATTTAGCTGGGCAATAGTCAAATGCATATATGAACAATTGGTTATCATTTCGAAGGCATGGAGTTTTACATAAAGCAAGTGCTTTTTGGCGGGGGGCACATTTATAGCACTTTGAGGAGAAACTGTATTTGTAATTACTACTCAACTAGTTATGCTTCTTGTATGTACTGTAAATTTATGTTGGCATTAAGTAACTTGCAGGGTTGGTCAAATTAAATGAAAACAAGTAAGAACGGCTTTATTAGGCACGCCTAACTTCACATGCCCTTTTATACAGGTGTCATATTGAAGACAACTAAATTTCACTATGAATTAAAAAAATAACTATTCGAATGTTCCTCTGAAGTAGTTATCTGATAATGCTATAATGCACTATAATACGCTAAGTGGTAAGTTCGATCAGGATAACTTGTTAGGCAACTCAGTTTTTGTATACAAGAACTAATCTTTCAACCGATTGTTTCTATGGGAGCTATATGATATAGTAATCTGATGATTATGTGCCCAGTTTCACCAATATACCCTTAAAACTAAGGGCTACATCGTCTCGATAAGAAATGCGGCTCAAATATATACTAAATCAGTTCGGTGTCGTCTCCTTCAGTGCGTTACAAACTTCACGACAAAACTATAATACCCTCAACAAGGCTATAAAAAGCGAGCCAAGTTTTATTGCGAAAAACAGAGGAATTTCTAAAGTCTCTAATTACGAGAATTTCCAAAATCTACAACGCCTTGCAGTCAAAGGCCACTTCAGAGCTACTTCAAGAGCAATTCAAAATTGCAAATGAACTCCAATTCTCATAGTTTTCAATTGGCCCTTGAGCCAAGATCATTATCCCCGTATAATAAAGTGAGCCAGAAATGTAATTCTCGCCAGCTGCAGTTTGCCAAGCACTTTGTGGCCAAAAATGCATTTTGGATTTGCACAAGAAATTTTATGAAAATCAGCTACGTGTTCATCAGCATATAATCACTAGTTAAAGTTGAGCAGCCACCCAGGGGATGAGGTGGAGGAGGAGGCGAAGGACAAGCGACTTGCTGTAGAAGTGTAATTTAAAAGAGATTACAATTATTTGATTGCTCTAAGCTAACTGCTGTAATAATTGGCAAAAAGTTTCTGTGCACATAGTCATAAATTCACCCAAAACAAGTCCACAAGTTTTATCAAGTTTCCAGATTTTACGCACTTTCCTCAACCGAAACATGAATCATGCTACGGTCCAGAGTGAATCATTTGCAAAATGAGTGAATGAATGAATTGCCTGTTTGTCGGCCTGCTAAAAAAAAAATGTAAACAGCTAACACACACAGATACACACACACATATGAAAAGTAAACAAAACTCAAACGAACCGCAGAGAAAAGTCGCATTTGACTTCGACTTCGCATTTGGCGTCCGCCAGGTTTCCGCTTGACAGTTTCATAAATTAAGACATTCAACAATAAACAAATAAACAACACCAAACACAATGCAATGCAGGTAAGCGTTAGTGCTCGACTGCCGTATACCCTGTAATAAATTCCAAGCAACAAATATATATTATGTACGTAAATGCATATTAATAAAGAAGACTTTCTCGGAATTCTCTGTTTGAAAGTAAACGACTAATAAATGCCCTATTGCCTTGTATGTAGCCTAAGATACCCCAAGTTCCCTTAAGATTGCTTTTTTCCGCTCCTTTAATACTCCTCATAAACAACTCTTACTTACAGGGTATAGAAAAGTGCACGTGTTTGTGGTTAGGCTCTTTGTTCACAACAACAAAAATAAATAAATGAAAACTGCAGAAGACAGCGGCAAGCAGCTTCAAAGAGTTTGTCAAGCGGCAAAGTCTGTCGCTAATTATGCAAAATGCAGCCACCTATCCGCGCCAACCCCTTCCGCTACTACCGCTACTCCCGCTGTTCCCGTATCGCAGTCGTATCTTCCCGCATGCTGTCTACGTCAATTGTGCAACACAAAGGCGCAAAAGAGGAGTGCGGAGGAGGCCAAAAAGCCAAAAAGCGACGGGCCGAATGACATGTGAAAATATGCAAATGCGAAATATCAAAAGTGAATGAATTGCGTCTGGTCTCTGCTCCGAATTACTGCTACGGGTCTGCAACAGTGGTTTGGGGCAGGCAGAGGGGAGTGGTAAGGGTTATTTCACTCATTAAATATAATGGGCAGACGCCAAGACAGAGGACAGAGTTGTCAAGCAGACTGGGCTTTAATTATGATGTCGAAATACGCATTAATTGCCAGTGAAAAGCGAGCACCCTACTTGAGTGGGAATACCCCCACTTTTGGGCAGCTGACAGCGGCTTATGCAATTTTGACAAGCGTTTTAAATGTGCGTCCAAGCGTCGACAGTTGTCAACTCTTATTGCATTTATGTGTAAATATATATACAACTTTGAGCACTAGATTATATTACACTGATAAAAGCCAGTTGTTGCGGTTGCGGATGTGACTGCATGGAGGATGAGGAAATGGAGGCTGGAGGATGACGAGGGAAGCTGTCGCCCAACTGTGCCCTGATGTTTCTTAATGCATTTGGACATTTGCCACTTAATTATTTGCAAATGTTGAAAACATGAACTGTGCGACAGGCGCGGGGTCAGAACTTAAAAGAGGACAATTGCTGCCAGACAGTTCAAAGCAAAGTGCTAAAAATCTCGAGTTTGAGTCGGAAGAGTGTGTGGCTTAAGTTGATTTTAATATATTCAGGGGGTACTCTGAATAACTTAACTGGGGGAGAATATTCAACTCTTACTATCCAACTTCACATTAAATCTAAATACCTTTCAATCTTTATCTAAGCTAGATTTTTCATTTCGAAGCAAAAGTAAAACACACTTTAAAACACTCAAAATATTTATGTCTTTGTCAATATTTATTTAGAATATTCAAATACTTCTAAAAATACATTTTTCCTTTTACGTTTATAAATATTCTTGGGAATTTTTTAGCCAAAGATATTTGAGATTTTGTATACAGATTTTGAAAACATTTTTTAGATTTCATCCGATAAGGATTTAAATTCCAATCATTTTAATTAACTTTAACTAATTAACATTGATAAAAATAATTACAAATTATCAGAACAAATACCATTTAAATTATTTTTGACAAATGAACAGGGACTGTAAATTCTCGAACTGACAACTTGCTGGTGCTTCATCTTGAGCACAAGAGTTATTTGCTGCCCCATCTTCGGCTGCGCTGTCATGCCAACAAGACGGCGAATAATTAGGGGGCATCATTGGGTGGGCAAATGCAAATGGGTTGCCAATCAAATGGACCAAGTCAGGGACAGCTGGCGGTCAGTAAACTGATGTGATTTATGTTTAAGCTTTTATTACAACTGGTGCACATTTCTTGGCCCAAACGCAGCTGATTAACAGCAGCGGCAAAAGCAAAATCAAAACGTGCGTGACGCTCAATAAGCGTCAGATAGAAAGAGAGAGACAGAGAGAGAGAGAGGGAGATAGGGAGAGTGGTGAGTGAGTGAGATAAAGATTGGAGCTGGAGAGTTCTTTAATTAAAATAGACAAATGGCGCACGATTGAGCACTCGGTGGTTCGGTGTTGCTTCCTCTGGGCCCCAGCTGTGCGCCTAATTTATGAAAAATTCACAAAACGAACTTATCAATCATATTACTAGCCGCCAGCAACCCATCAGTTGCTCGCTGTGGCTACATTGTTGGACGCCGTCAGCTTTATTTTCCTATTTTTGGCAGTCAAAGCACGTGCCTCGCTGCCGGCCAAGTGCCGCTCAAAAGGATAAAATGCAATAGAAAAATTGCAGAGACGTTGCAAGACTGGATTCGCCACTTGCAGTTGCAGTTGCTGTTGTGCCAAACTGTTTGCAGTTCTCATCGTTTATTGTAATTGTGTGGGGTGCGAATGAAGGAAGGAACGGAAGTGGATACTTACAGTGCTGGAGCAGCAGCGAGTTCCTGATGAAGTTGTTGATAATGCGGTGGTTACTTCACTTTAGCCAATTTGGCTCTGGCAGCCGCTCACCAGTGACACGTTCTACGTGACCTGTTCTCTAAGTGTCCACTGCAAAAGAGACAGAGAAAGAGAGTGTTTGCGAGAGAGAGAGAGAGGGAAAGGGGCAAGCAGCAGGCGCATGTCATGCTTTGATCAAGCTTTAAGCTGCACAGGTGGCACATCATTTATCAGTCTAGAACAGCATGTCAGGTTTGATAAGGCAAGCGATTAAAGATAAAGATTGCGTTGAGCATAACAGATGACTGGCAAAAATTCTATTGTAGTTATTATAATCTATAAGCATGTAAGAATGCTCGAGACGAGACAGCTCCACCAAGGGATACCATCCGTTGTTAAATGTAGTAGTAGTAGTAGTGGGCTTCTTAGTTACAGTTCGCTCAAGATTAAATTAAGTTTTGTTGAACAAAATCTGTGTTTTTTGGAGCAACAATTGTGTCTTTGATTGTCACATATGTTTTGCAAAAGGCGTCATGAAATTTTGATAGCCAGATATTCTATTTTTCACCAGATTCTCGAAGCCCGGCAATATGGCGACGGCTGCGTCGCATGTGCCCCCTAAACAGGACCTGCCACCACCCGGTGGATACAAGAAGATTCGATTTGCCCGTGTGCCGCCCAAGAGCTATTTCACAGGCTTCACAATGATTGGTGCCTATGTGGCGATGACCACGGTCGGCCTGTGCATATACTATTTGACGGCTAAAAAGGTGAGGCGCGACGAAATCGAGATGCGCTCCGCCCAGAATGTCATCCTCCCACTGCTGATTGCGGAACGCGATCGCGAATTCTTGTGCCAGCTGCGCCGCAATCGCGACGAGGAGGCAAAGCTAATGAAGAACGTGCCCGGCTGGGAGGTGGGCACCTGGTACGGCGAGCCCGTCTACAAGACTCTGCCCGAGGACACACTAGTTACACCCAATTTCAAAGAGTTCTACGCTCACTCCGACTGGAAATCGTACGCTAAGCGCGCCAATCTGAAACTCTGGTCGTAAACGACGAAGGGAGGGAGGAGTCTGGGGAGGAGTTTCAAACTCCCTCTCAAACCCTCTTTCAACTAATTAGTTAATGCACATTGTACAATTTGTTTGTTTCTTGCTGCGTCGTATCACCCATTAAATTGAATAACATGCCAATCGCACCCTGCATTGGTTAATGTAATACAGCAGATATCGATATATATGTATATGTATATATGTATATCGATATTAGCAAATGGGTGCAGTTATCGACCAAATTAAATAAACTTGATTTGTATATTGCGTGCGAGAACTTATACACCAAATTGGCTCTCACTTTTATTGTCTCCAATATCGAATTGTTCCTACAGACAGAAGGAGGACGGACGGACAGACATATATATTTATACCTTATGGGGTCGGAAATGCATCCTTCTACCTACTTTTTGCACACTTTCATTTTGCCATTTTTCCCATTTTCAATGATATAAGAAATTTTTTTTTAAATTTATTCAATTATTTATGGAAACATTAAAATGTTTATTAAGAATTTTTGAGTGCTACTTTAACATTCAGATATTGTTGGAGTTTTTCTTTTATAAACTCGACAAATACATAACTCTAAACTACCTTTAGGCATTTATCAGAATGCTATAAATCCATTGAAATGAAAGCCCAGATGACTTTTCTTCTACGAACACGCCAATTAAAATAAATTTAAATTTTGATTATAACCCACAATTCCTTTATTTGCTTTAAATACCCTATATTTAAAGGCATACTCCTAATGTTAACGCCAACATCATAATTAGTCACAGACACTAATTTCTAAACAAAATTACATTTCCAATGAAAAAACCAAACAAAACTTAAAAAAAAAAAATGTTATTTTTCGAAAAACGCTGAAAAAATCAAAGGCAGAGACACGATGCCACAACAATTTACTGTTTGTCTAAGCAAAAAATATTAAAGTCAGCGACGACAGAGCAGCCAATGAAATTTCCAAGAAATTTTAATTATTCAACATTTTTGACGCCAGGCAAATGGGTAAAAAGCGAAGAAAGCAAAAACCCGACGGCAAACTAATTAAAGACGCGTCCACCTACAAAAAGGAAAAAAAAAAACGAGCAACGAAAAACAAAAACAAACAAATCCGAAAGAGGGACCTGTCGAGACTCGAGACGCGAGACTCCTCGCGAGAGATCTCTCTCGGAGCAATACGAGAAATCATACAAAGTTTCCAAAGTTATATAGTCATCAAGTGTACATCAATCATAGGCCGCACAAAGTTGGAGGCTGCTTTGTCTGGGGCAACGGAGAACCAGAAAACCAGAAAACCCGAAGAGCTCAAAAAACCAAAAACAACCGCAAGAAAAGCGTGAAAAATTGTCGGGCATGACGCAGTCGTGCAACGCATCCCCCAGCCAGCCGAAAAACAAAAGGCAAACAGGGGCAGTGGCAGAAGAAGCAATGCATTTGAGCATCTCTAAATTTGGCCCAGAAACCACGTACGGAGAGCACCACCACCACTACCACCACCAAAGCACCACAAAGCACCAGCCAAGCAGCGGATCCATGTGTAGGCATTTTGCTGATAATTAGCGGCCTCGGAGAGCCGAGGACTTTGCGCCCTAATTGATAAACGTGCCAGCATCAATACACTTGCATAAAAATATGATAAGAAATAGAAAAGAATTAAAAGATTTTCAAGCAGCTTGCATATTTTCCTAAAACAATAATTATTGAATTTTATTTTTACCAGAGGCAAACAATAAAAATAAAAAATAATTTTTTTTTTTGCATTTCTTTTTTCGTTGAAAATGATGTCTTTCTGAAAATATGAAATGAGTCAAGTTATTTTGTAGATGTCGATAAGGCAACATATTCTTTAACAAAGAAACTTTTTCTAAATAAAATTCTAGAGCATATTTACGCTCAGTGTACCCGCCGCTCCCCGTTACAGTTACAGTTTTGCCAGAGTCTGTGCCGCCGTCTGTCTAGCAGCGAGTTGAGTTGCCTGTGTTTGCCAGTGTTTGGCTGGTGCTTGTTTTGGGTGCTCCCCTGTTCATTCTGGCGTAAAAATTATCTTAATGGACAATTTAAGAATCACTCATTGTGAATTATGCGGCGCATTTAGTTGCCGAGTAGTCTTCGTACTCGTTCTTATTCTGCGATCTGGGCAAATGGGCAACGGAATGTCTGCAGTATTGAAACTTTTCTCATGCCCTAACAGCAGGGGTATTATCTTGTTTTCAGTTGGTTCAACAGATGTAGTAAGAAGTTGATTTTAATAGCTGTTGTCTAAGTCGCTGTTAACACAAGGCAGATGAAAGACTTCCAAGCTGAATTTGAATTCATTTTAAATAGTGCTTTGTGATTGAATGGATGGATAAATGTGAGACTTTAAAATCGTTGTCGATATTTTACAAATCCTCCAGTTTTTCTTAGACTAAAAAGTGTGTAGTATATTCGACTATTTAATTGCTGTTGTTTCTATGATTCGTTTTTTACTATTTTCAATAAACAATGCAATAGTTTTCAGTTTGTAAATGTTTTGGAAAATCTTCAGATATAGGAAAATGAAATGCTTAATGTGTAGAAGCATCCCATTTCGTCAGATAGTAGGTGCCCAGCTCGGGCTAGGTCGGGTGGCCATATGCAGCACTCGACTCGATTGTTGGCCAAAGGAAACTTGGCATCTCATCACTCAATGTTACAGCCGCTAAAAACAATCAACAGGCAGCGGAGTTGCTCAAATCTCTTTGGCCACGAGAACTATGCAAAATTATTACTTGTTGTATGTACAACGAATGGGGGCAAGATCTCCCACTCTCGACTTGTCTCAACTGTCTGTCTGTCTGTCTGTCTGTCAGTCGCTTTGCCTTGGTTGTCTGCCTGTCAGTTCAGTGCGGCCTGTCGCTTAATTCTAATGACTTTAATGAAATTTTTAATTCCCAGCAACGTGAATTTATTGTTTGTTTTTGGGTCTAAAATTGTGATACCTCTCACTCTCTCCCTCTCTCTATGTGCCGCATGTTGTGTGGCCATTCAAAAATAAACGACAAAGTAGTGAGTGAGTTGAAGTGCAGTAAAATTAAGTAATGTGTTGCACAGTGAAGTGGGCTGGGCACCCAGTTCAACTGGTAGCCGCCAACTTCCATTTGAAAAGCTACTTGTGGCTAGAAGGAGGAGTTCGGGGGCAGTTAGGCCAAATGCAGATTAATCAAGCGCGCTCACTGAGTTTACGTAGCCACCGTTTCTGATTTCAGCTCCCCTGGCGACGGTTTCCATACTGTCGGCTGCCACTTTGCCAGCTGATTAATGTCTTACATGCGACGTTTTAATACCAATTTTTTATGCATATTCAAAAACGTATAAAACGCCATACGCCAATGCAGCAAGCAAAGTGAAAAAGTTGTAGTCACTGCATCCGTGACATTTCCTGTGCTTGCGTGCGGCAACTACAGTAAATATTCGCAATGATGAGCACGCAAGCTGACTCGCAAACAGTCAGAGATGTAATTAGATTCACTTAATTTATGAATTAATTATCTCGGAATACATTCTGTTTAAATTTCTTCTCTTTTCTGGCTTACATTTCCTTGTGGTCAGTGCCCACTGTGGTCCGTTAAGAGCCACTCGTATCGAGTCAGACATACTCAAAATGTTGCTGCTACTCGCTGGGGGATTGAAAGGTGTTAATGCCAAAAACTTGCACAAGATTTGTACACAGCTAATTTCAGCATATTTATAAAGACGAAAGTTGACAACGGACTGACAACCGAGTCGCAGCTGAAGCGAGCCTGCAAGCCCTGGTCAAAATACCCGATGAGCAATTTTAAATACATTTACATTCGCACATACGTGTTTAGCTGTGTATCTGCGTTCAATTTGCACACGACTCAAAACAAGTCATTGGCAAGCTGTAATTAAAAAGAAATTTACAAGCCATAAAACAGGTGCAGGCCCAGCTGATGTTCATACCATACCATATACCTGAAGACCTAAGTACATCCTGTTGCAATAAGAGCGGCGCCTCTGATAATGACTTAATAACCTCACATTCAATTATGGTAAAAGCGGAATGCTTCGTGTTCAGTTCACTTTCCTTCGAAGCTTGTTATCTGAGTGTGTTAAATTAACCAATTCTCATTTCTATTTACCCTTGCGTCTTGTCTCGGTTCGTTTCATGGCGTTGCCAATTAGCGGCAACAATGTTGCATCAAGGTGTCATTCGGGTCACCTTTTTTGATGACTGGCCATGATTGAAGGCGGCTGCGTATCACAAGTTAAACACACAACTGTTCAATCATGTCGGGGCCTAATGAGGCACTTTATGTTGCACGTTGCAACCTTCGTGCTTATATATATATGTATAAATCACTTCCTATGCGGTAATGAGCGGGATTATGATACAGTTCTAATTGGGCTTGTGGCAATGATATTTGTGAATACTCGAATAATTTTGGAGTGAGCTTATTAGGTACAATCAAAACGAGTGTGGAAAAGAAAATAATAAAATTCAAAAATTTGAAACAATTACTTGGTTAAGAGTAATTTATAATATTAAAGAAGATGTTGAAATTAAATCAATCTTATTTCATAGATTGGCTAATAATATTGTAGACTAAGAATAAATAAAAAATAAGAACAAAACTACTATAGATAAATTAAATTAGATTATTATTTGTCAAATTAATTAAAGTATTTGACGGATAATCAAATCAAAGATTTCTAATTGGGCTTGTTGCAATGAGATTTTTGGATAAGCGAATAACTTAGGAGTGAGTTCAGGTCGAATCAAAGCGAGTAGAATGAAAAGCTCTTCTTTTTAAACTCACTATCTATTTTTATATAAAAAATGCAAAGAAAACGCCTTGACTGCTTTATGAAAAATTGTTCTCAGCACACATCGTTTGCAAACATTAATTCTGAGTACTCTGCACTTTTTACACCCACGCACACACGCACATACTCACATACTCTTGGCAAAACTCAATTAAAATCTAATTAAATTCTACCGGCATTTTATTTAATTTTTGTTGGATCGCTTTCATACACACACACACACACACAGCAATGTTTAAGCAGCATGTAAACAGGCACTCATAATGGCGCTGTGCACAACAATTATGAAGAGCAGCAGCAGCAGCAGTAGCAACAACAACAACAACGAGAACAACAACTCAGCCTGCATATCATTGACGAGCACTCTATGTCAGCTGCAAAACAAGCAATGACAACAGGGCACACGACCACGCCCACGCAGCTCCCTTCCACGGCAGCACCCCAAATAAAAACGCCCACACGCCCAGCAGCAACTCCCAGACACACTTGAGCAAAGAACAACAAACACAACAACAACAACAACAACAAAAGATGGGCAAATCAGAAACGAAAAAAAAACGAAAACTGAGGAGAAACTTTACAAACTCAATTTTCATTTTTGACAACCCAAAGCACCGCCCACAACAATTTTCTCATATTTAAGAATAATATTTGTTTATATGTAGATAAATTTACGACTAGAGCTTCAGTCAACAGCTTCTTTTTTTTTTTTGTTTAGGGGTAGTTAGTATGGGGGTGTGAGTAGGGGGGTGTGTTTCCATTATTATCTTTAAGAAGGTGTCAGCCACAGAAGCAGCATAGAATGCACCCACTGCCACCCCATTGGCAGCGTGGCGAGAACTGCCAACACATACATGATATATTTATAAGTTGTTGAATTTTCATTTTCATTTCAATTTCAATTTCAATTTTGGGAAAATTTCATTGTCTGAAGACAGGCGAATTGTCAATTGCCAGGTGAGATTAGCATATTATGCGCCCAGAGAACACACAGCAACTGACAGAGCTAGACGTGTGTGTGTGAGTAAGTGGGAATGTGAGTGTATGTGTGTGCGAGTGTGTGTGAGTGTGTGTATGCAAGGCAGGTGGAGGTGAAATTTCTACACTTTTGCACATGTTCTCAAAATAAATTTCGCCTATATTTGCAAGTTATTTTGTAATTATTTTGATATAAGTGTTAAGAAAATACTTTATTGCAAATAGAAATTTATATTTCAATAAATAAAAATAATTAACGTTAATCTACATGAAACATAAAAAAATATAAATAATGCAAACTTATTGTTAAAATGATTATAGACAAATTCATTAATGTGTTTTAAGGTAATTTCTTAGTTTTTAATATTTAATATTTAATAACTACAAAAATTGTTAATAAATGGCAAATGTAAGTAAAAACGTGTTAGACAAAAATGCTTCAAGCTACAGCGGAAATTTGAGAGTTTTTGTGTTTGGAAACATTTCTCGTTTTGCATGTGTGAAATTCAATTATTTATGTGAAATAAAATCAAAATGAATGCGCGCTAAATCAATGCTGTCGTTTATTAAATATATATATTTTTTAATGATATTTTCCCAGCGTCGACTGTCAACAGCTTTAGTAATTTATGTGCCACTGCCACGCCCACTTGACACGATACAGGCGCAAAGTGTGTATATATGTATATATATATGGCTGTGTGCATATGTGAACAACAGATGGTAGCAGAGTGCACAGTGTGTCGATCACTTGTAAAGTGGGCGTGTCTGTCGTCCAGGAAGAGTTGAACATGGCGACACGATGCGATGGATGAGCAACTTTTTTGGCTACCGCATTGGCTGCTACACAAAATGGGCGTGGCAAATGGGCGCGATGCAAGCGCAACAAGCCCAACAACAATGACAACCAAGTCGTTGACATATTCAAGCGACTGTGGCATGAAACCCGTAGAACACCACAATCTGCCCCGATCCCTGACTGATCTCAATTGTCAGACTCGATTTGGTTGCGTTCCGTTTGAAGTGGCCGATGAAGCAAATGAGAAAAATAAAACTTTTGGCATTTTATTGAAGTTCAATGCTATTAATAGGCGCATCATTTTGATGAATTGATGGCTCCCCAGTGTATCGATATGGGCTCTATCTCTATCTCTATCTCGCTCTCTCTCTCTCTCTCTTTTTCTCTCTCATTCGCTCCCTATCGCCTGGGGCCTCGTTGTGCTCGTTTTAGTTTTGATGGCTTTTGTAAATGTTGTGGACGCTTTTGCATTGATTTTTCATTCGGTGTTTACTTTGCTCGCTTTTCTTTTCTCTTTTTTTTATATTTTCCAAGATTTTCGAAATATTTTCAAGGATGCATTGCATGCGCCGCACTGCGGATGAGTCTGTGGCAAGACTCTGCGGCTGTCGTCGTCGAAGTCTTCGTCTGGGCGAAGTGTCGTCAAGTTAATTAAGTGATTTATGCGCCTTGAGGTCGCGCGTCTACTTAATTATCAAATAGTGTGGCATTTGGGGAATGTTTTGGGAATTATTTTCTTGTCGAGATTTACTCTCGCTCTGCCTGCTTTCTGCCGGCCGACTCTGTGGGGCTGACTATAAAATTGGTTTATAGCTCACGCTTGAAATACTTCCACTGTCTTATCGTAAAAGTCGGCTGTCAAATAGAAGCAATACGTATGCGACTATACTTAAAGGGATTGCACTAACTACATATATCACATAGAGTGCTTATGCATACTATGTATGATAGGGAATATTTTAATTGCGTATTCCATGTGAATACTCGGCAATTTAAATTGAGTCTTCTTTTCAGTCCTATTCATTATACTATTACCATTTAAATAACTAACTGCCTCATTGATTGCATTTTTATCCTTAATGGTATTTAATTTAATTAATGCACAAACGTGTTGCATTTGTAAAGTACAATTTACTTGGCAGGCTGATTGCAATTCAAGAGTTTCATATCCGCCCCGACTATGCACAACCTATAACATATTTTATTTAATCAATTAACATTATTTCTTATTGTATTCATCTGTCATTTGCAAGCTCGAATAAATACCATTCTCAATGTTGACTTACTTTTTAAACAGCCCTTTTGTGGCAAGAAATGGTTAAAAGTGTCAGGATACCTTTTTTATTCGTTATTTATCCACATGCTCGAAGGTTCTGCATGCAGCTGTGCTTGGCTGTGTGTGTACTGCTGTCAGCCACTGTTAAAATGATACGGCTGATTGTACAGGGAAATGGCCAAAGCGAAAGAGTTGAAAGTAAATTCGGCTTTATATAAGGAGGGGTCTTTTTTTTAAGCCATTCGTGATGAATATTTTGCATGCATTTATCGATATTTTTAATATATTTCGGATTTATGTTGGGCCAAGAAGAAGAATGGTCTCATGGCTGTGCCTTTCTGGGTCCTAGTCCTGGCCCCAGCCCTGGCCCCATGTTGTGACCCCGCAGCGCATTCAATTAACAGCGCACATAAATTTACATTGGCTGTAATAATGCAGCAGCTGAGTCCCGGCCAAGGATACAAAGGACTCATATCCTGTTTATTTAAAGCAGCGCATTTATGCATGCATATATGCATATAACGATGTGCAACGGAGAGGCGCATCAGGCCGACGCCACACGATGGCTTAAGTTGCGGCTCATAATTTATGGGTGGGACATCTCTTGCTGATGGGGTGGGGAGTAGGGGCTCAGGACTCGCCGCAGGACCTCAGTGAAAATGGCGTTCTAATTACTTTAAGCTGCCAGACGACTGACCAGACAACGACATGACTGACCAAACATATGGGAACACACACAATGATTATTGCTGTGTGTACAGCCAAAGGATAACAGAAGCAGAAGCGGAAGCCGCAACACCTTCCCTCGCCTAACTGGTAAGATCCTTTGTTGGGAGCAGTCGTGCTACGTCTATTAGCTGACCTCCCTGGCCAGCCCAAAACACTCGATGCAGCTCCAAAACTAATTGCAATATGGCATTGCTTCCTGTTGCTTGTTGTTGAGAGCCTCACAGGCTGGCTGGCTGACTGGTTGGCTGGTTGGCTGAGGCATGGGCACATCCTTGTGGTCATCGGTTCTGTCATGTTTGACTTGTCGTTACTGTGCCTCCATCTGGCTTTGACAAGCTGGCAACATGCAGGGGCACCACTCGTGCCGCACAAGCATGTGCATGTTTGTGCATGCTTCAATGACAAGGACATGCCAAATTAAAACGCAATAAGAGCGTTAATGAATTTATGCAGTTTAGACAGCCAAAGTCGAATCGAGAAGCGAGAAGCGAGAATCGAGAACCTCGTAACTCGAGTCCAACAAACGGCCAAATTAATGAAGTGCTCAGTTTGGCCAAGTAGTCGACAAAGTGAAGGGTTAAAATGGGGTTTTAAACTCTGTTACTGTTGCTGTTGTCGCTTACTTTGTTAACATGGCCAAAAAGTGCCCGTTGATATTTCAATGCGTCGTCATTTCTGACATTGCTGACTAATTCCCTACCCACCCCACGATAATAAAACAACATAAAAAAGAAAACAGCTGTCAACATTGTCCATCAGTTTGCGTTACACTTCCTGCCAACTCCAATGACACACGGCTGCCAAACCCTTTTCATGCCCCTCGCGCTCAGCTCGGTTCCACTTGCTGCCCAAAAGGTCAAAGAGGCACGGGCCAACGCGGGGCCAAAGGGGTCACCTAATTTAGTGGCGCACAATGTCGTTGATATTTAAAGCAAATGAGCGCACATTTATAATGACAACAAGGGCAACAAGAACAAGGACAACGACAACAAGGATCGCAGCTCTCTTAGCTCTGCTCTTTTTTGAACTTATAGCAATTTATATGACAATGTCATTAGTTCGGTTTATGCAGCAGATGACAAAGCAGCGGAGAAAGCTGAGTAACTAAAATGAAACAGCTAGATAAGGGCTTGACGCATAATACATACCCTTTAAATATTCTATCAGACAGCGTCAGCTTTGTGTAATTTACTGCATTCTTAATCAAAAGTTCAACTTTGAAGCGTAAGAATTTAAATCGGAATTAATGCAGAATGAATCATATATATTTTTTACTTATAATCAAATGTTTCATTTGGCGTTTGGCTTTAATTGGATTTTAAAAAAAAATGATTATACATAGTAAATTGTATAGTCCATAGTATAATATAATAGCAACTCGAAATCGTGTTTGACATAAAATATATAAGCAAAGATTTAATTAATACTTGAAAGATATTTAATTGAAGAGAACTATTTTTAATTATGCTTTATTATTTTATTTCATTTAGTTTTGTCTTATGTAGATCAACACAGAAAACTACAAAAAGTAATAATAAACATAATTTAAATGAAAACCAAAATTCAATATTTACATTTAAATTAAAAAATTTAAATAGATAATAAGTTTATTTTTAGTACAAGCTTCAATAGTTTAGAACTTAGCTTAACCATGCTAGTTATGTAATAATTTAATAATATATTCCAAATTAATAAAAACATATACCTATTTGAAGTTTATTCTAGCTTAAGTCAATCATTCTAGTTAAGCAAACATTTTTTTTGCAGGACATCTGCTTAGTCTGTCAAGCCGAAACACTTTAAGTTGTTTTGCCCCTGTTTTGTTTCATTGTAGCCCGACAATTATTTGCATTACCCGTTCTGGTTTCGAATATGTTCGTTCCATCAAGGATATATACATATATTAATTATGGCAAAAAAAAAAGGAAAGAAACTCTGACAGACAGTAAAAAAATGATGGCAAAAAGAAAAAAAAAGTGTGCACAGCTGAATGAGTTTTGGTTTTCTCTTTTATATTTGGTACAAATTGAAAAAGGGACAACAAAGATGGCATGAAAGCGTCCGACGAGGACAACAGCCAGAGGACATTTGTTTGGCAGGCGTTACCCTAATGTATAATCAGGTTTAAAAATGACAACAGCGAAAATAAGAACGGTCACAAAAGTGCCAAGGGACAAAGCAATCCGACGGCACAAAATATAAAAAATTAACACTTACAACGTTTTGCAATCAAATTTAACCGGCAAACATTCTCCATTGTCTTTCATCCATTTCTTTCCACATTTTGCCATGAAAGCGCTGATAATTTGAGAGATAAAATAATAGAGATAAATAATATATATATGTAATTATTTTTTATCGAATTTACTTTGGCATTCAAATGGTATTTTAAAGACAAACATTTTAAGCTTAGAATCTAGTAATCCATAATCCTTTAACCAGCTGTTTTCCTTCATTTATACAGTTTTCTCTCCTGCTAAAAGAGTTGAAAACATGACCAAAATGGTGTTGCATAAGATATTAAAATAAATTAATAGCGTTAGTGGTAAAATTTCCAATTATAAACAGTTCGAAGGGTAAGTAAAAAGGCAAACTTTCCGATTTTCAATTAATTTCCCTTTTCTCCCCAAACCAAAAGGTGAAAGGTTACTGCTAACACGTACGATTTTCAACAACGACGACAGCCGCTCATTTGTCATGGACCCGGCTCATTTCGAAAAATGCTTCAACAATCTGGCAATTACACACCTCACGCTTAAGGTGGGGTAACTTCACTCGCCCCACTCGGTTGCCGCCCCTAAGCTAAGAGCGATAAGCAACCCCCAAGAGCAGGGCACAACCGAGTCATATCCAGAGCCCATGCATTGTCAATTATTAAACTTTGCATTGCAAATGAAAACATATGTTTAACAAGCCAGAGACTCAACCCACCCCACACACACACACACACACACTCACGAGCTGATTCAGACACACACACACATATGGAAGCTTTCATATCCGTTTCCGGCTATCAGCAACGGACACCACCCCTTCCACCCACAACACTGCCAACTTGGCGGCAGTTTAGCATTGCACGTTGAAAATTAAATGTTTCGAAAATGAAATTCCTCAATTGCAGTCGCAACGCTCAGACGCCGTCCGACACCGTTACAACTGTCAGTGCGGGTTAAAGCGGGGCTACGGAGCTGAGAAAAAAGGCGGGGGGTATGTTTCGAAATGCGATAGACCCAAAAGCAATAAATCCAGCCAGAGGCGAGCAACCCTTGCTTGCAATTGCCACTGCATGCTCCCACACCCAACTTCGGCAGTTGCTTTTCAAATTGCAATTAAACGTTTTACAAAACCACGCTGACCGTTCGTCTGAGCAGCCCTCCCCCCACTGCTGGTGGTGTCCATGTTAGCTAAACAGAAATCGCAACTCCAAGCCCGAATGCCTGGATCAGCCCTAAGCTGCAGCGCAATTCACACGGCCTTCATCGCTGACCAGCGTCGTGGGCTGTTGCGTTATTTCCGCTCCAAAGACGGCTCGCTGAGGTTAAGGGGTGGTGGCTCCCTACCACCCTTAACTGTCTGGAAGCTCTCATTGACGCCGTGCTTAATTGCGTTTGTGTTTGCGTCCGCACATTGAACGCAACATTTTTGCACGTGCTGCCTGCTGCTGCCACCAACCCCAACACTAAACGTTGAGCTGTCTTTCCTTCGTGTACAATTTACAATTTTTCATTGGCGCATTTTGTTGGCCCATTTGGCCACGTGTAAGTTGCGCATTTTTAGCGATTCGCTGCGGTGTCGTCAGTATTTGCCAAAAACCACCAGCAACCACCACCTGCACCACCCTCTCAGCACACACACACAGAAACTACCCCTCACAGCAAACAACAAATTCAAGCGCAAATAATTAAAAACTTTGCAACTTTTGTGTAAAACATAGTCGTCGTCGTCGTTTTGCTCATAAATTATTAAAAAACGTAGCGCACTCAAAATGCAATTAAATCTTGGTCAACTTCTTGGCCAAAAGTGGCGTGTGGCTTTGTGCAACAGCTGCCACGAAATGCCACTAAAATAAAATTCCATCTGCGACACAAAAGGGGACCCACTTCCTCCACTTCCAACCCCAGAAGCCCACTAATCATTATCCAGCGGGGTCAACCACAAGTGGAGGCATTACGCAAGAACGCAACTGCCAAACTGGATTCAAATACACATTCAACGTACAGCATGGAAATTGCAAATGAATTTGGCTAATGTTCGTTCATTAGTTTTTCAGTTTTTCCCAACAACTAAGTGGGTCCAAGGAGAGCAAGTGGGAGAAATGGTTAGGAGTGGGCGGAAGTGGGCTGTGTGAAGTGCACACAGCTAACGTCCTGATGACAAAGTAGATGAGTTCAGTTTGCGGAGCACGTTCAATGCACTTTAAGAAAAATATGATAAGGTTATGTAGTTCGACATATTTTCATTCATATTCCATATTCACATTCTACACATTTTGCGATTCCATTGAAAATCAAATCAAAAGTGGAATTAGGCTTTAAAGTATCTCTTAAGAAGTTATAGATAATCGATACTACAATTAAATATTCACTGTAGATAATGTGGAAAATGAATGGAAAAATATGGTTTCTACTTAGGGCTTATCTTTATTATTTTAATTGAGAGCAACTTCCCTTAGAAGAATACAATGCAATTGAGAAACAAAATACATGTGTGACCAGAGTTTCGATATTAATCGATGTAGCGATACATAACTATTAATCGATGCTGTACAATTTAAACATATTTCAACGATAAGGACTATCTGAATCTGACCAGACGCTGAGGCCAGCTAAGGAATATCATAAATGAATTTAATTAATTCATAGAAGCGAAAGTTAGATTGATAATTTTCAATAAGATTCACAAATTATATTATTCAAGTATTCCATAACTTTCTCTGAGTCAAAATCCCCTATTCGCGACAGACATTCGCTTCGACAGAGATTAAACATAAACAGAGATAGAGAGAGAGAGAGAGAGAGAGAGAGAGAGAGAGAGAGAGAGACAACCATAAATTCATCGTTTTCCAGATAATACAAATACTATCAAATAAATGCTGAAAGAAAGTTTTATTTAGAAGCAGTTGATCATTTAAAACACAAACCAAGAGATCGAGTGTCTTCTTCCTCTCTTTCACTCATTCTCATTCTCATCTCTCTCTCTCTCCCTCTCTCTCTCTGTCGCAACAGAACCGATTAGTCATTTAAATGCATTAAAAGTTTACGAGTAAAAGTCAAGCGCCCCATTTGTCTGTCCCTATTAGCGCTGGGGAACACAGCGAAACGACTCGAGTTAACTCAAACTGCTGGATATATATATTCAGGAACTTTGTGAACTTTTTGACAAATTTAATTAAACACATTTTTCGCTCAGTGCTCGACTCATTTAGCATGTAAACTGTGCGCCGTGTCGCTGATAAAATTAAAAACCATTTTAGAGCCACAACAAAAAGAAGAAGAAGTCGAAGAACACACAGGACACGAACTACAGGACACAGACTGCACATGGTTACTAACCATAGTGTACAACTTTTAGGGGGCATGCTGTATTTAGTTGAGTGTGTGTGTGTGTATGTGTGTTTGAACACTGTGACAGCTGGCAGCAGACAGCACCTACGAATGGGGATAAAGGATGCGGCATGGATGGCCATAAAAATTTCATTGGACAGTTTTAGTGGTGCTGCTAGGTAACAGTTGGTTAATGACAGTTAAAAGCCATTTGGCTAAAAGTTTCTGCATATTAAAAACATATTTTGACAACGATGCCACACAAACTAAATTAGTATTGCTGAGAGCATAAGTCGAGCTGGGCAAGTAGGACCTGGATGGCTGAGCCAAAATCAATCACAGCCAATTAGGCTAAGGCGATTTTTATGGCCGAGCCACCGATCGGGGCGCTCGTCTGATAGTTTTAAGTCCTGCTTATGCCCTGCTGTTGCTGGCATCCAAAAGAAAGCAGCAAAATATCCAGCAGCAGTCACAGACTGGCCATTAAATCTAATCGCATTAAATGAGCAGCTCTATCAAAGCGCAACCACCAGACCACCAGAACTTCCAGCTCCGACAAAAAGGAACACAGACACAAAAACACCCACAACCACAGTTGAAATAAGAGACAACAACAAGAAGACCAAAAATGCGCTGACAGTTAACGCAAATTTATCGATTGACGATTAAAAAGGACGTTGCCAGGCAACATTTGGCTCCTGGGGTGGTTACTTTATCTGGTCGCTTGCTGTGACTAAAAACGAAAATCACAGGAAATTAATTACAATTACGCTAGACGATAAACGATAAACGCTCTTAACACCCCATCCCACTTCACAAACAAAAGGAGCAACCATATGCTAGTTTACTGCCCAGTGGTTAGGGGTATTCCCGTTTTATCGGCACATTGTTAGCATTTTTAGCATTTTAAGTGCACGAATCAATTGTGTTTGCTTATCCCGAAAATGTCCACAGCAAATGTCAAAAACTGTGCAAAACTGAATAATCCCAGGCACAATCAAATCGATATTGTGGCGAGGGTGGGTTACTTCTGCTCATAATGGCAACCAAATCGCTTGGAAAATGTCACTAAAAAGATGGCATTGTTTAGGTTCATACTGAAAATGTATCGCTTAAATGGAATATGCATGAAGTTGTAGGAGCTATCAGCAAAAAGTTACACCTTTTGAATTACTGGACAATATTTTTGATTGATTCCATTGGTTATTTCAAATCCCAACTATTCTTAACATCAAATAAGGTTAAGTTTGGAAGAAGTCACGAGTGAATCATGAGACTGATTCACATTGAAATTATAATAAACATTGCGTGTTTCACGAAGGTACTTCAATATGCTAATCGCAAATAAACCAAGTACAGAACTCGGTGCGTGACTCACACATATGACTAATGTGAGTTATGGAACCCTACTTATATGGCATATAAATATCTAATAGTTAAAAGTGTGCAGAGCTGTTGCTGCTGCTCCTGAGCTCAAATATCCTAAGGATATATATCCGCCTTGCTCTTGTGAACTGGCCACATCAAAGTGTATCGCATTTAGAACCACAAGCAAAGCCAATTTTAATCCTCAAATGTTGTATTTATATGCTGACATTTGAATACCCTGCATGCTGCAAAGAATAGGTATAACAATGTTGTTGATGTGTGTGAAATAGCTTGCATATTATCAAATAATATTGGAACCTACAGATAGTATTACAATCATAGTCTATTTTTTATAACACAATAATAAAATACACAACAATTAATAAACTTGTATTCTATACGTTATACCTGATTAGATAATATTTGGATGTCGAGCACTCTCTGCAAGTGCTCTCATACATGTTGTTTACTCGAATGTTCGTTTATGCTGTCAGTTTTAATGTATTTAATATTTGCTTAAGCCCTGTTTTACGATTCCCCCCTTGCTGGTGCTGCAACATCAGCATTCAAGCAAATTATGCCCACTTTTTGGCCTTCATGCACAATAAATTGCCCCACAGACCAGAGCCAAGATCAGACAAGACCGTATCGTACTCCCGCCTCGGCTCAGAGGTGAGAGGAGTTTCACTGAAATTGCCTTAAGCGTGTGAGTTGTGTGTGCGCCTTTGAAGAGCTCGTTCGAATACAAACGAGCGTATACACATGCAGGGACAGGCATGCATGTGAGTCCAAACTGCTCGAGGGTGGAGGTGAGGGTGAACACATCCTCAAATATCCTTATGCACATAGTCAGGCATGCTTTTAATTTTGCGCATTAAGCGTAGTTAATCCTTAAACGCCCTCTGAAAACCGGCGCTGCATATGTAAATGCTGAAGGGGGTTGGGTTAGAATCCTAAGGGTTGTCATTAACAGAGCTCGTCGCACAACAACTCACTTAATGTCATGTTGCATTAAATGATTGTCTCTCTGCTCTCGGCTTTACTTTAAATACATTTTTATATGGCTATGACCGTTTAGTAGCCAACACGCCCCTCCCCCTTGCGCAGACAGCCAACTCAAGCCTTAAAGCGTATTCAGCCAAATTGCGACGTGACATGAAAATTGCATTTGGCTGTCTGCGTTTTCCATTCTCTACTTTATTCCCCTCTCTGTCTGTCTGTCTGTCTGTCTGTCGCTTTTAGGGTGACCATATGCCATATGCTTGGGCATTCTTATTCGGCATTTGCAGTCCCTTCGCAGCGACTTTTGTCTATTTATGCATTTCACCGCGAAATAGGATTAAACGCTTATGTAAAGGACCCAATCAAAGTTGCCCAGTTGTGCACACCTTGTGTGACGTCTATATATGTGTGTATGTATATGTCGGTATACCGCACTGTGGCACATATGCCCCGGTTCCCGTAGTGCCAGACTCGCCCGCAAATCCGCTTTTCAAATCCTATCAGCGACTCTCGCTCCCCCTCTCTCTCTCTCTCTCTCTCTCTCAGTCTCTCCCTTCTGCAGCTTGCTGGAAAAGTTGGTCGCAAAAAAATTCAATTTTCAATTTGGACATTTCTTTTGCAAGTAGTTATTTGGTTTTTTTTTCCAAGAAAATCGTTGCATACTTGACGGCGTGTTTTAAGCTTTACTCGTTGCAAAATAAAGAAGAAAAAAAGAAAAAAACTTGACCATTTTTACGCCTTATAATTTTTGATGTCTTTAATTTGTCTTGCCCGAGGGGAGTCGAGTCGTCGAGCACAGGCAGCAGCAATCGCTCTCCTAAGCCACAACCATTTTTATTATGACAGCAACAATAAAAACAAAAAAGAAGCAAAAATTATGTATGTATGTGTGGAACAAATATATAAACGTGGCCAACAAGTTGTTGTACAAATTTGGTGGTCCATTTTACAAAATGAAAAGTTAAGAGCGTCAGCCAGCAACGAGAAATTTATGTAACGTAAAAAATTTTTGATGATGTCCTTAAATCAAAATTTAAATAAATTCTCTAAAATAAAACAGTGGGCGTGCCGAGTGCGAGGGCGATTTGAAGTAAGAGGCAACTCTCTGTCTTTGCCCGAGTTTTTATTCCGCTTTTATATTACTTTTTGCCTACACATATTTCGTATTTATTTTACTTTTCGCTTCTTTTTTTTTATTATTTGCTCACTCCGAATTTATTTCTGGCCCACGATTATTTGGCATTTTGCATTTGTGGCCCGCCCCGCAACGCCCCCGTCTCATAATAAAACTTGGACCTGTGCTGGCCAAGGCGAAATGCAAAATCCGTTGTCTCAGCCGAAAGTTGTAAAAAGAAAAGCAGCTGAACAAAAATACATGACCTCATACATATATCATATATCATATATCACGGCAGATTGCTTTGGCTTTGCGTGTTTATGATTTCCTTCGCTTCCAGTCGCACTCGCACTTCCACATCTGCTTTTCTTTTTTGCCTTGGCCATAATTTTCTTCTAATACGAAATATAATTGCATTATAAAATTGTTGTGCGCTCATGATTTGTGGCACACGAAGCAGCGAGTGCCCATAGATTCTGTTTATATGTGACAGGACAAGGCTTACGTTCGGGATAAGCATGAAAATCTTCTTTTTATTTGTATAAATCGGAATGCGCAATGAAAGTTAAACAACGAAGAAGGAACGCCAAATATAACATGTCCTTCTTGACCAGAGTCTAATCGCCATCATCTACAGACAACTATCATTTAAAAAAAACTGACCCATGGTTGCTATGGAAACTCCTTGATATAATGGTATGATCTTAATAATTTCTCAAAAAAATGTTAATTCCAAATGCATAACGGAGGAGTTTGGTTAGAATAACTTTTTGAACAACAATTTATTTCCTTCAAGAACTCATCTCTCAATCCATCGCGCCCAGCCATTATATAGATGGATCGACTTTATAATGAGGTTGAAGGTGAAGCGCATTTGTAAAGTAAAGGATTAGCATTAAATTATTTAATGTATAATTCTGCCTTTATTATGCATCAGCAAGTATCTGTACTTGCAATATTACCATACATATCAAAATTAAACTTACCTTTCAAATTTTGCTCATACAAAACTTGCTGCACATCTTTAAAATCAAATCACTTTATGCAAAATAAGATTTTTCATTTGATTTAGTTGCGATATTGTATTCAATATATTTATATATTTTGTTATTTTTTTATATGTTTCTTAAATCAAAGTTTAATTAATGTTGCATGCTGTGTTATGCCAACAAAAAAGGCTGTTTATCCATGCCAAAGATCTGCTTTGAAGTAGTACAAATAGAAATTCGGCCTGTGGCTCATTACGATTTGTTGATCCACCTACTAAAGGCATGAAAATCCCCACTCAAATATCAGTTATTCAAGTGCTTAAAGCACACCCACCCACATTAGATGGAAACTCTGTGAAATGTTTTGGGTATACGTGCGGTTCATTTGCGTAAGATAACCGCACAGAGTCCACACTAGAGTCCACTACTATAGTCGTAAATATAACCGAGCGAGCACTTCAGAAATCGAGTCAATGACTCATAAAAATGCCAAAAATGTGCGCCCAGTTGAGTAGTTTGCTGGGCGGCACACATAAGGTCCTTCAGCTTGGCTTATGTTTGAGCAACACGTTTGCTTTCATATACACATATTCATATATACATATATGTATATACACACTTTAATATATATATATATATATACATATATATATATATAAAAATATTCGTAAAGTTCTGTTTTTGCTGCCAGTTGCCAAGCGTTGAAATTTTGCGGGCTTATCATATAAAAATCATAAAATTTGCATAATAATATTTTGAAATGTGGCCTTATGTACAGTTGGGAAGCAGTGTAAAGGGGAGAGAGGTGGTGGATGGGGTTGGAGCGGCGTCCAGCTGTGGCACATCCTTTTGGCCGGCGGCTAGTGTTCGCAATTTCGCATATCCTTAATGCAGATGATGAAGTGAAAGTGTTGTGAATTATGGGCATTAGCTTGGAATGCGCATTAAATTGGCTTGCTGTTACAGTTAGAGTGGAGCGGGGGTGGGAGGGTTGTCAGAGGGTGGGCACTTAATGGACTCGCATAGACTTGTCTATTGAGGGATTTGGCCAAGTGGGACCTGAGCAGCGGCAGCCGTTGATCGAGTGACAACTACAGATAAGCGGCACATCATTGATGTTGATTTCTTGATCCACTTCTTCACTTTTTTGTTGCCGTTGTAGTGTAAACATTTGAGCTGTTTCTAAGTGCAGTGATTTCCACGGGCAAGGATTAACTTCTCGGCAGCTGCGGTTGCCAGGACGCACACGCGACGTGCTGCACGCACGTCCTCACTGCGCAAACAGCGACACACACACACACAAACACACACACGCAAACACAGGACGAGCGAAAGGATTGGCGCGCCCTGTGTCAATAAAAGTCTACGCATTATCCTTGCAGTTCCCCGGATTTTTACATCGCGTCGTATTTCGCTCGTGCGTAGAACATCATTCGAAGCGTCGTCAATCAAAGCGAAAAGCACTTTTCACTTTTCACCCACACTTTTCCGGAATTTATACCAGTTGACAAACACTCAACTCAACTGGTCTCGACTCGACTCAGCGCATCTTAACTCATCAGACATGCAGCAGCATCACTGATGCAACCCCATCTTTCTTTCATTTGGTGTCCTTGTGGCTGGAGGCGGCGAAATGCACATTTTGTTTATTTTAATTAGTGAGCGCTATAAAGAAAACAGCAAACGGCATTTTTTGCTTTTCTTTTTTTTTGTATTTATTATTGCCTTATCAGTTGCTTAACTTTGAGCCAAGCAATTGAATTTCGAGTCAGGCTAAGGGCAAGCTCTTCTCGTTAGGGGAGGCCGCTCGTTAGAGCCGTCGCTAAATTAGCCCCCAGCTAGAGAGGTGAGGGTTAATCCAAGAAAAAGGACATTAAAGATGCAAATGAGAAAAATCGTATGGCAAGCCAAAAAAAAAAAAAAAACAATAAAGGAAACTCGTGAAATATTCAAGTTGAAAACAAAGCAGACCAATATGGAATGAGAAAATAAAATCTTAAATAAAAGACAAAACAATAAACAAATTAAAATAAAAAAAGTTTCTATTGAAAAGAAATGGCTGCCACAAAATTGAAAATTCGATAAGCATCGACCAAAGCAACTCTTAGCCATGACAGCTTTTATTATTGCATCTCTGTTTGTAAAATGCAACTAGTAATCTTTCTAGGACAATCAATAGCAATAGCTTTTGCACATTATTGATATGTACTGTACTTACTAATATTCTGCTGCTGTGATAATAGAAAATGCTGCAATATCCCACAATATTTACCTTAACGTTCGCATAACTGGAGCAAAACTAAACAAACGTTTTTTATGTGCACTCACCAAATACAGACAGACACACATATTTGACCAGAGACCAAAGCTAAGCCGAGGCAAAGAACCCAGTCCTTAACTGAAATCGGAATCATGCCAGAACTCATACATATAAACATGCGATTGCGAGGGCAGAACCATACAGATGTAAATGTTTATGTTTCCTGCGGTGCAAATAGTGGAAGAAGATGGGGCAGAGCTGGGTAATCTTGGGGAACTGCTGGCACAGTTTGGTTATTATAATTTCATGTGGTTTCTGCTGTTTGTGCGGTATTTTTTTGTTGCTAAATTATTATTTAACATTTGGCAGCGATGCCACACTTTTTAAAAATTTATTAAGCGCGATTTTCTTTTATTATTTCGCTGCTTAAGCAAGAGAAACGGAAAGAGCGGTAGAGAGAGAGAGAGAGAGAGAGAGAGGGAGAGAGCAAGGAATATAAAAAGGACACACAACACATGGACACTTGGGAATGGAGAATTTGTGCAATATTTTTAATATTTATATGGCAACCACACAGGCACACAAATCATCAGCAGCAACACCACCAAGAAAGGACCATGCGAGCAAAAAATTCCTGTAAATAATAAATTTCTGCACGCTACAGCAGCAGCAAAAAAACAAAAATACAACAATAACAATATCAACAACAACAGTAGCAGTGGCAGCAGCAGCAGTAGCAGCAGCAGCAGCAGCGAAAAGCGCGGAATTATAAACCGTGGAAAACTATTACCCCAAGGATGCTCAAATCCAAATACACACTCACACAAATAAACTCACACGCAGATACAAATACGGTTACGTGCTTGGCGGAATACTGAAAAAATATTGCACCAACAAAGATGCACACAAATGCAATGACGACATTAAGATACTCTTTTCTGTAGAGTAATTCGAACTTATCAAAATCAAATTAAGTGCAGTCAAAATGAAAAATCAAGCTACAAAAATACTGAAAATTATTGCAAGAAGCAACTAGAGAAGCTAAGCAGAAATACAAGTAAAAAGCAGAGAAGCAAAGAAAAAGCAGAATGAGAAGCTAAGCGAGAAGCAAAGTAAAAGCAGAGCGAGAAGCAAAAAGTGAGAAGAAAAGTAAAAGCAGAGCTAGAAGCAAAGCGAAAATCAAAACGAAAATCAAGGCGGGAAGCAAATTTTGAGGCAATGCGAAAGTCAAAGCAGAGCGAGGAGCAAAAGGTGAGAAGAAAAGTAAACGCAAAGCGAAAAGCAAAGCGAAAAGCAAAGTGAGAAGCAAAGCGAAAAGCAAAGCGAAAGCAAAGCGAAAAGCAAAGCGAGAAGAAAAGCTAGAAGCAAAGTAAATGCACTTAAAACTGCAAAGACGGATGAAGTGTCTATAACCAAAATCATTTGAGCCCCAGATTCTAAATCTGATTATACGCTTCTTGAGATTTCCATTCCATTATCTCAATGCCTTTTGGGTTTTGCAGTCCGTAGAGTATTAATTGGCCAGCATACTGAACGAGTCGTTTGCCATACCCGACAATTGCATAAGCAGCAATACATTGGGGGACTTTCATTTTTTCTCGCCAATATTCCCGCTGATGAACTTTTATGTTGGGAAACAAACAAAAAAAAGAAAAAACATATACACAAAAAAGGCGAATGATCGAATATTCATTCATATGCAGACAACAGCAGCGCCCTCGAGATACACTCAGCGGAAGCCCCCCTCGCATTCTACTAGTTAGCCTGCAGTGCCAGCAGCAGTTGACTTATGTGAGTGTGTGCATGTGAGTATATGTGTGTGTGTGTGTGTGTGCCGTATGCAAGCACCGTGCATATTTTTTAATTGAGTGCGCGGGGAATTGATTGTCAAGGACGTGAACGTGTTCCTGACTCTGAGCTGTGGAGGTATGTGGGCCACATGTGTTGGTAGCTGGCTTTGTTGGCTTGTTTGGCTGCCGTTACCGTTACCTTTTAGCAATTTGCTTCAACATTTCTGCGTGTGAGTGTGTAAGTGTGTGTGTGTGTGTATGTGTACTATGAATAACAGCACTTGACTTGGTTGCTTGCTCCTGTTTTTTATATTTTACATTTTTTGTTTTTTTGATTTTCATCCTTTGCAATGTGCAAATAATATGAGTACTTAACGAGCTTCAGCAGCAGGAAAGTGGATTACATGACTGTAACTTGGTGAATAAGAATGCTTGAAAATAATTCGAAAATGAGAGCACTCTTATGTTTTACGCGATTCGACGTGAGTGAACAGTTTAAATTGGTTCATTGGCTCTTCCACTGTTACTAATAAAATATGCGGAATATGACAAAGATGTGCTTAACATAAATATTTCGTAAAAATTTGCAAATTATATGTCTCAGCAAAGCTTTTTTCCCATCTAAAGCAATACCTAATTAGCTTTCAGCTTAAGTTTTCAGAATATCGGCAAAAGTGATTTTGAACTGGGCAACACTATGACTAAGTGGTTAAGTTTCGCGGTATATTAAGCACTTTAAGTCTTCACTTGTTGCTCAGCTTTAAGTTTTTAAGTTTTGTATGAACTATTCAAATAATGATTGAAAACTTGCCTCTAAAATAAAATTCTAGTTTGTGTCAAGTCATGTACATCTACTTTGCTATCATCTCTCTCTCTATCTCTATATATATCTCTATAACTCTCTCTCTCTCTCTTTTCTTTGACTTAATCCCCCTTGCAGTGGGTATTTCCGTTGCATGTTTCTATATCCGGACCACAAATAAACACATACAACAAAAGAGTCACTTGATGTATGTAGTTGTTGCAAGAGATATATGTTTAGAAACCGTACAAAAAAAAAATTAAGAATAAAAAGAGTATAATAGATAGTTTATACTATAAACCTTGCGGGATGCAGACTCTTCACTAATGTATCATATGGCCGTAGTCCCATCTAAAATCCCATTCACTTAACCATTTGTAACGAACAGCGAAACAAACTGCGAATGAACTCAACTCAACCATTTGCATTGCTGCGGCGAATAGTTATTTTTTTTCGCGTGTTTTTGTTTTATTTTTTGTTATTTTTTTTCGTGTTTGGGACATGCACCGTTATGGCGGCCATTTTGTATTCGAGTTACTGTTACGCAGCAGCAGCAGCAGAAGCAACTCGCATTGCAATTTCCGTTTGCTGCGCCATATAAATAAACATTTGTTTTGTGTACTACTTCCCACACATGTCAACTACCGCTAAAATATCGTACTACCGTACAGAACCGCACCCCCCTCCCTCATGTTGCTGCCATTGCTTAGTTTTCAGCTACAGTTACCGTTAGTTTAATTAATCTTAATTCACGACTGCAACAGACGCTGCTACACACTTCACATGCAAGATTTTATTTATGGCCCAAAAAAAAAAACGGAAGAGAAGGCTAAAAAAGTAAACCGTTGTGATCTGTATAACAGGGTCCGACTAGTACATACCCTGTGCACAGAGCATCAGAGCAGACTTCTCATTTTATATGTAAGGGAATGCCTTCCCTTAAATATAAACCAGGCAAAATGTTTTTCTTGTACACGAGAAAATAAATAATCAGAAATATATAAATACTGTACACAGATAATATGCTAATATGTTACAATATTTTCTTTTACATATATACATACATATATATATATATATACATATCTTATCATAAGTATATATGAAAGTTATCTTAAGAAAAGAAATAAAAAATTAAAAGTAAACTGCTTTTAATTTTGACAAAAGTGTAATCAACTCTAGAAAAGACATCCAATATTCTAACATTTCATAAACCGCCGACGCAGCCATTTTTATATGAACTTTTAGCCATTTTTTCTATTCCCTTTTTTATTTTGCTTTTACCTTTTAGTTGTTTATTATGTTGTGCCGTGCACTTGAAAAGCGTCATTCTTGCATGGCACAAACGCGAAGCGGAAATGGAAGCTGTATTAAAGCGCATGGGGCAGACATTGAAATATTTCTAATAAATGAAATGAAAATAAAATTTCTGTTTGCGTTGCAAACAATAAATGGCATCAAACAGTATTTTTGAGAAGCGAGTCGCATACGCTGTTTATTTGGCAATGCCACACATAAATCTAATCCCCCGCTCCATACACATGCAAATATGAGTGCGCATAGTACCATTGCGTGTGGGCGTGGCACTCTTTCAATACGCCATGCTATCAAAAATAATTCAATAATTCAATTTATGCGATATTTGCATTCTGGTCATGGGAGCCCCGTCAATAAAATTTCTATATTTTTTTTTTTGAACTGTGACTTTTTGCGATTTTTTTTTTATTATTTACTTGTATCGAAAAACAAAATTGAAATGAATGCCAAATGTGTGCAGATTTCGAAAATATTTGCATAAATGTCAAAAATGTATACAAAAGCGACTTAGTCGACTTTTCATTAGCTTTTGCACGGCTGAAAAATTGTGTTTGACAGCTAAAAGTTTAGAATGTCACTGGAATAATTTTACATATTGAAAGAGGAAATATGTACATAGCTGAAAGATTGGATCTTAGTTTCAGACAATCGCAAGAGCAAACTCTATCATATAAGAACTCGACCACTAATGAAAATTCACTGCGAGGCGAAGTGAAATCCATAATCCTCGATTTCTCGGAAGTATTCGCGTGTCTTGAATTATTTGATTTGATGGTGCAGTTAGTAGCCCCGGTCAAAAGAAAAAAATAATAAGGCCAATCGGTGTTATTGAGTGCAGTTAAGGACGTAATTATCACGGATGCGAAAAGACTACAGCTGACAGTATCAGCAATGAAAGAGGCGTGGTGATGAGTACCAGGTTAAGTATTAATTTTTTTTTTTTCTTTTTATACATTCATTGGTCTAATTTTTAATTGGAATTGGAATCTTCTTGAGGCGACTATAATGTTGATATTGCGCTACAGCTTTGTTTAGCGATACTGCGGCCAAGGTGATACACATAAGGGATTCGTAGTCCCTCGCTTCACTTCTCAACTTCACCATTTCGTGCTGTGTGAATTTCCATGCATTTTGAGAGTATTTTGGCACTATGCGAGCATCTTCCATTTTTTTTCTTCACTTGAGCTGTCAGTCAAGAGTTGGCAGGGCAGAAGGGTGGTGCGAGATTGCTGTGGTGTGGGTGCAACACAGACGTGTGGCTTTTACGGCTAGCCGAGTTGTATTTTATTTTTTAGTTGTTTTGCTTTCGTTTTTGACAGCTAAATGCTGAGAGGAGCAACACTGGAAGACTCTCTTCCCGCCACTCAGTTGTCAAATAGTTCTGCACTTGCTACGTGTACTCAGCCCCAACTTATGCAGCCGGCCGCTCTTTGAATGCTTTTAAAAATGTTTCTTAGCAAATTGTTTGCAAAAATGCTCCACAGACTTCGAGACGGGGCGCCGGGGGACATAAAGATGTAGAAGTCAGACACAACCAGCAATAAAACAAGTGGCAACGCTGCAGTCGAGCATAGCAGACTTCGAAATACTCTGCAACCAGTGCTATACCAGCTGAGCATAGGTTTCAAAGAAACTGCTTGAAAAAGTGGGGGCTAGGAACTCAAAGTTTGGCAACTCTTCTTCTGAAATTACGAGGTTTGTAGTCTTTCCTAGTCTTTGGGGGCTAAGAAATATTGTTTCCAATTTTTGCTGGTGGTTACTAGCAATCTACATTTCAAAGATGGTAAGTCCAGCTATAAAATTGCCGGAGATATGTGGTCTGTTGATTGATTGATGATTGGTGATTGGTCTTATCGATTTCCTAGGTATCAACCCAATTTTACTAGTTTGTCTGCTTTGGCAACAGACGAGCATGTATTTCAAGAACCAATATACTCTCACAACTTCGCTGTCAGAGTATACAAATGCTAATGGAAGCCATTGTCATTTGCCGAGAGATAGAGAGATACAGTGAGAAAGAAATGGAGAAAGGCAGGGGGAGGGACTCTTTGAGTAGGTGTTCCTTTCTCTGATGTGGCCTGGCAGTTGTGTCATATGCGTTTAATAAGAATGTGCATTAATTGAAGCTCACATTTACTTCATTTTTGTTCTAACTTCTGACAGCTGCCAGTGTGGTAAAGGTACTTTATTTATTTTCCAGCAAACAAGTTGACAAGTTATTTACCATTGTCAGCCCGGTCGACAGCTGCAATTTGCCATTGCAGACTAAACTTGACTGGCGCATTTCCCTGGAGAATGGGTTTATCATTAAGGCAATATTAAACAAAATTATGTTATATAAATGACTATAAGATAAATGCAAAAAATACAGCATTTAAAGTATTATTAGTGACTTTACTTGAATTGCTATGTGTTTGTTATGTGTTGCTATAAAAAGATATTAGTTTTACCTACTCTCACTCAATGGCTAGCTGCTTTGGACATAGTATTTATCTCAATGGCTCTATTACATATGCTAATGGATGATCCACACTGGCAATTCATTCCACATAGCCCTCATAATCTTATCTTCAATTTCTATGCCAATTCCCAGTCCGCCACCCATTTGAATCATGTGGACTTTAGTCAAATGCAAACCGATTGCGTCTGACTGCTGCTTTGCATATGCCTTGCATTATCCTGTCAGGTTGAGGGGCGGGTTAAGGCAGAAAGCAGACGTGATCGGATTAACTATTTTATTAGAAAATATACCTTATACATATTTTCTGTATATTTCCTTCTACCGAACACGCTGGAGTGAAAATTGAAATACCTTTTTTATTTATGTAATATTCAATAAAGCAACTTAAACCGGGCACACCTACACGTGTATGTAAAAGGATGATATAATATTTTCACATTTTATATATATATATTTTTTTTTAAAAATGATAAAAAGTTATAGTCGCACGTGGGGGGAGCTTTGACTTTGACAGGAGCTGGGAGGAGCAGCCAGTCGAGTAAAGGCGCTTATGTGTGTATGTGAGCGGTGAATAAATGAATGAATAAGTGAATCACTGCAAAACAGACTCACTGACTGAGTGACGAAACGAAACGAATGCACTGGCGGGTCCTTTGTAGATTCAATCACTTGAATAATGGAAGCCACAAATTCAGCTAACTGCAAATGTTCAATACAATTTGATTATGATGGAATAGTGGAGGCGACTCCAGCTGCAGGTGTGTGGTGCTGGTGCTGGTGCCGGTGGTGGTGCACTTGATTGAGTGCCTTGCCATCGCATTTGAGTGGCTTTGAGTGCCAAACAGCGTCCACGAACAACTCTGTATACGAAAATTGCAAAATGCATGGCACTTTTCAGCGACTGTGATTTCCATTTTCCACCAATTCATGTGTGTTGTTGGCTCAGTTGAATGTCCTTGTTGTTATTGTTGCTGATGTCTGTTTTCAATATTCAAAACGGTTGGACATATGCATACGTTTGGCTACAGCCCTCTGGGGCCACAGCCAGAGCCCAGACCGGGGACAAAACAAATGCACGCAAATGAGCCAAGAGATGGATAGAGTTTTGTGGGCCCTTGGGGGCAAGCTTGCCTGGACCACAAGTTAACACGAGGGGAGGGTGGGCAGAGCATGTGTAGAAAGCTGTGGCAATCAGACAACAATTGTTAATAATAAATGCATAATTTGCAATTGGATTGTGAATGTTTTCGCAAGAGCGTAAACGGAAGGGGTTGATTAACGAGCTAAGCGCACAGCTCGAGTGTTGGCAAATGAACGTAATTGATGTAGAAGATACTTACATTGCATGTACGTATGTGGGATGCCGAAGGCTGGTCTGAAGGAAGGCGGACTTAACCTCCATTGATTATTCGAATTCGTTGGGGGATCAGCCCAAAGGCCGATTGATAAATGAGCCAAGTTGAGGTTTGGGAAGGTGAAAACTGAAAGCTGGAGTATATTCAATAATAGTTGCAATACGCACACGAAAGGCAACTTCTTAAATATATAGTTAAAGGAGTAAAGATCAGACTGAACGCAGATTGACTGATGAGCTGAGACAGAAGCTTGAAACGATATAGAAATAAGCATAGTTAGTTTTTAACTCTTATGCGTCTGCAAATTCTCATTTGTTTTTGAAAATGAGTCTTGCTTAATTTTACAAAACGCATAATATGGTCTGATTAATGGCATGTGAAGTAAGTTTATGCAAGAAGAAAAGAAAGATGACTTCTAAAGGTGAAAGGATCAGACAGGCCGCAGCATGATTAATGATTCTATGTTTATTTGAAGATTCTAAACAAAAGTTTGCCAGCAGAATTTTTGGAATATTCAATTTTACCCATCTATTATATTGAGTTAAGAACAGAGGTATCAGGCAGGTGAGTTTGTGTCCTGCGTCCTTATTGGAACCGGTTGCGACCTCAACTAATTGGGTTTACCGAAGCGATAACTAATTATTATGTGGCTTGTGTATTCAATAAATGTGTATACATATTTTTTATTGCTTTCGATTAAAAAGACATCAAATGTTGAGTAGAAAGCAACGATATTTATGAGAGAAAGGAGAGAAATGGAGGGGTGTGGCAAGGGTAGGGCCTGCTAGGCACAGTCCCACAATACTTACATATGTAAAATGCTCAAATTAACTTAATTAGATGGCAGCGCATGCAAAAGGCGTTGGTGCGCTACTTTTCTGCAGGCAGAGCAGCAGCTGCCCAGAAATTTGAGTTGCTCCCAAAAAGTGAAGGTATTCAAAAACGGGTCGCACCTGCCGGAACCAGTCCCAGACAAACACATATTGGGTAAGAAAAAAGGCAAAACCAAAGCCGGCAAGGGCCAACTGGCCGAGTGGGCACGCCCAATCGCCACAAAGTCGAGCGCAATTATTGTGTTAGTTGTTGTGTGTCTCATTAAAATTGATGTCTTAATTTGAAGCAGCCAGCAGCAGGACACGAATGCACAGAAACACACACACATGGCTAGGAGTGCACATCGAGCGAGGCACCCTGTAATTAGACGCCGCGAACAGATTAAAAAAAAAGTAACAAAAAAACAAAAACGAAACGAATCGAACGAACTAAAATGTAATGACATGAAATTGTTAACAAATGAATTTCAGCTCAAGATTGGCTCGCAGGCAAATGCGCGCAAGAGGAACGAACATTGGGCATTGAGGATGAGACTGCCTGAAACAGGAGCTGCAGCTGAAGATGCTGCCGCAGACGGTGAACCAGTTAAATGCAAAGACAAATAACGAGAAATGCACACAACCCAACAGAAGATTTTACTGCTTGCTGCAATTAAGCTGAGGTTGCAGCTGAGGCTGCAGAAAACCTTGCCCCTATCCGAGCCGAGTGGTTGGGGCGTGCGCATTATGATGAAGTTGTGAGTGAATTTTGCTACCGTTCAGAGCATTGTGGCCAGCAAGCGCTCTACCATCCAACACTCGATCATGCTGGCCAGCGCCTGGAGCGGTTCAAGTGGTTCTCTACTGGTTTGTTAGCAGCCACAAAATGATCTCGTCTGCTCAAACTGCTTGCAGCCTAAAGACGGCGCCAGTTGGATTAGCATCCAAGCTAAATCTTGTTCAACCTACAAACACTTCTAAACTCTTCTGCAAACTTACACAAGAGTTCCTCAGGCTGAAGACTTGCCATGGAAATTAGTAAAATGGTTAAGTCTATTAGAAAAGTGTGCTCAGCATATTAAAAGGAAGTTTCAAAATTGGTTATATTTTAACCAATTCTTATGCACAAAATGTTGAAATTTAACATGTTTGTTTGGATAATAGGAAACTTAGAGTTCAAAAAGCCGTTGAAGTCAGCTTATAGTATAATGTAAAATGAAACAAAATCATTATCTTAAAACAAAACATTTTTATGCAAGGCCTATGACTATTTGGCTACAAATAGTTATGTAGACAGAAAAAACGTGATCAGATGTTTAAAATGGTTAAAATCAATGACTGTGTTAAAATTGGCTAAGATTTATTTAATTCTTGTGGACAAAATGTTGAAATTTAGCATGCAGCTTATTTGGATCATTGAAAACGGAGACTCAAAATTGAAACTCTGTTAAATCGGCTTCTAGTTAGGATAAAAATATATATATATATACCAGGCTTAAGAGTGTTTGACCAAAATTTAATTTTATTTTAATTAAGCAAATAGTTATGAAGACTGGAAAATTGCTTAAGCCATTTATGGCGTATTTAAAAAATGACATTGGATTGTAAAATGTTAGACTCCAGATACGAACTCAGTTGAAGTCTCCATGTTAGAATAAAAATCAAACAAAAAGATTATTTTAAACATATTTTAATACAAATCTTTTGAGTGAAGCAGAATAATTTAATCTTAATATCCTCTTCTAAGTGGCAACCTAATATGAATCAAAGCAATATTTTGTTGTTGACCAGATTTAAGTATTTTATTTCATTCAGAATGTAATCTTACATACGAAAGTAATGTTTACTATAAAGTCTACCACATTTCCAATATATTCTTTATACTACAAAATTGATTCGAATACTGATAAAGAAACAGATACTGTAGAATGAAATGTCCTGCATATACATATTTTCTTAAAGATGCCAACGCTTGTGATTGCAAAAGAACCCCACACACACAGCTGCTGGCAGACAGCCAGTCAGGCCTCAGGACTCAGGACCCACATCCTGGCTGTGATTCGCTTCAGTATGTGCCTTGACACAAAAGGCATTGTCCTCGCTATTGGTGTATCCAGGTAGGCCACACCAACTGTTCATCGTATGCATGTTGTCAGTGGCACTCGGACATCCTTGGACCATCCTTCCTCATTCTGTGAAGCTTTAGTTACGCTACTTTGATTTCGGTTTATTTTCCCTGCCATTTGAGTGTCTCTTTCGCTCCTCACTGGTGATTTAACAACTTAATCTCCACTGGACATGGACAGCTGTTGGAGTGATGCGTACATGCAGCTGTCTGTGTGTAGTTGTTGTGCTTATGAAACTCTAAGGACTCCCACAGGACATGCTACTAATCACAAGCTGTTGTAGCTGTTCTCACTTCCTAATGAGAGTGCAGCAACACAACACCCATAAAAGCGAAAAAAAAAGATACAGAAAAAACCAGCCATCCAGCTAAAAGGCAGACTGAGAGAAGGAGAGAGAGAGTGAGAAAAGGAGACGCCGGCAACAGTTTCATGTGTATCCTGTCGTCCCGGCGTCACCAAGTGTCAGACACTTGATTTCCCAGGCCGTATAATTTTATGCGCGAGTTTCGCAGGCGTCAAAGTGTCAACTGTCAAATGCGTTGCGATGTTTCAACACTCCCAAGCCCCTGGGCAAGGTCGCCAGACATGTCTGGCCGCCTGGACAGACAACTCTGTCTATCCATCCATCCGACTGTCTGTCCATCTGTCTGTCTGTCTGCCAGCGAGAAATTGGACGTTAGCAAGAACGACTCGTGTTTATATTTAAAATGTCAGCACGACTGGCAATTGGATAGGATACATCCTGTCAGTTGCTTACACTCGTTGCACCACATTGCTCAGCAACATCATTATCATCTGCGTCATCATTGGCTCATTAGCATCGTTGTGTGGGCAGCTCCTATTGGACAACATCAGAGCACGCTGATTACCATGCACATTATCCACAGAAACGCACACTTTTCACCATAGTTTTGAGCCGTTTGTCCTGTGCCTGTCCCATTTCCCTTCAATCATAAATCTTTTGTCGACCAGTGATTTTTAAACCAACAAGCGCATAAATATAAATCAAAGCATATGAAATGGATTTCTCCAGTGGCGGCGTGTAAATGTTGCAACATGGGTGTAGCATTACACAACACTGAACAAGCAAGAAGCAAACACAAACAGCCTCCAAGTTGCAGCATCAAATTTCCTAAAAGGTTGTTGCTCGTTAACACTTAAATGGCAAAACATCGAGTAGAAAGGCCAGATGTTGACCTTAAGTAAATGAGAAATTTCAGTACTTAGCAAGCGTCAAATGAATTCACTGATAAGTTCCATGAATATGTTAAAAATAAAAACAATTATCAGTAAAATGTACTGCATAATTTGAACTTACTCTGACATTACACACTTTTACAGCATCACAAGTAATAAGTATGTCTCCATATCTGGCTAGAGTTTTAGTAAAATAGAATGCAAAATCGAGTTTAGTTAAACTTCATCAGTTCAACGATTTCAGAAAGTTTTCCCAATGGAGTCAAAAAGATTATACTCATTTAATGGCTAATTGGACAATTTGCTTTTCATCATTTTTCCTGATAGAAATCAGATACAGATATAAGTCGAAAGTACATCTACTTAAGCTACTATTTATGTGATGTTAGTATTTCATACACAAGATATCTGAGAATTACACACGGGGGTTGTTCAAGAAGCTAATCTTTATTGGTTATCCCAACCGCTTATTACCCCAAGCAAAAATAACTCATTCCATTTCATTAAACCCAACCATGTGAGACATTCAAAATATGTTGACCGTGCGCTGATTCGACTATATATTTCATTTTTAAAATATACTTAACCCACTGTCAGCCATCGATATTTCTAATACCAAAATTGGTTTTTTTTCGTTACTATTTTTTTTTTTTTTTGCTAACTGACCAGAGGCGATAACATTACCGAACCCTTCGGTCTAAGGCTCGAACCCCTCGTTGCAAGTATCGTTAACTACCGCACTGGCTGAGTTCTTTGCCTGCCATTTCCTTCTAGTCGTACTTTTTTATGTTTTTAATGGGGAGTGGGGTGGTGGGGAGGTTGGGTGGTTTGAATGTGACATTATTTATAACTCAGCGGCGCAGGGATAATGCCATATTAAATGTCAACTGAACTAGACGACACACGCTCGTATAAGACTTGTGGGACGCACACAAATCCCAAACATGAAAAATCTATTGCTTCGTATCGTTGTATCGTTGCTAAAGTAAGTTAAGTCCTTAAGATGTCCTGCAGCGACACAAAGGCGGAAAGTAAATCCATTGAGGTTACCTTTACTTCGCGCACCACACTACCAAATTTCATACAGCCTGGTGCAGAATGTGACCCTCGTCCCTTTTTGTCTTTACGCGCCAGTAAAGACTTTTGGGGAGTCATCCAATTCCTTGAATTCACCCGGAGCCAGAGCCGAGTGGTTTTGATTCCTTTACCCACTCATTTTTAATTCAGCTCACATGCTCACATCTGTTGGTCGCTGGAGTATCCTTCCTGTCCAGTTTTGGCCACTACATGCTCCATTGATTTATGCGCTGCCAATGCGCTTATATATCTTATATATATATCCTTGCTCGTCCTGGCTCGTCCTCGCTCGTCCTCACTGTCGCCCAAGCTGCCCTGCCCCGGTTGCGGCATTGTTCATCATATGCCTCGCTGGCTGCTTTGTTTCATTATAGTATATTGGCCACATTTGTGGCTGATTTTGTACATGCGGGGCATGCCTGATAATGACCACAGAATTTCATTATCCATTCGAAATTCGTATTGTAATTAAATTAATATATAAGTGTATATACATAGGCATCGCTTGTAGGTATTATGAATGTCCTGCCAAAGGAGCTGCATGTGTTCAAATATTGCGGTATGTTGTTCGCGCCTGCACTTGACAGTTGATAAAGAGAGTGAGAGAGAATGAAATCAACTTTAAGCATTACATATTTGAATAGAATGTAGAAAATCCGACAAATACTTAAAGAATAATGATTTTTGTATAAGATAAGTGGGATTTCAAATATTTCCAGAAAAGATTTGTCATAGTTAAAAACTTGCTTTAAGTTTATTTAATATTATATTTATTATAATTATTTGATTAACTATATTTTAAACTGATAATTTGGGATTATTAAAAAATTGTTGTTTCAATTACTATTATACCGAACAATCTGACTTCATAAACAAATCGTATTTTTAATAAGTAAAGTAATAAGTAAAGAAACTAACGAAACTTGCTCTGAATGCAAATGTGTCAGGAAATCAACAAAAATTCCCCACTAAACACAATTAGCTTTGGGATTATTCCGATTAAAGCAATCAAATCGATCATATTTAAAGACTTTTTCTCAACAATCTGTCAGCAAAGCGATTCGTCTTTTTCCACACGAATTTTGGTAATCTCTTCATCCCTTCCAGATCTCAAATAACCATTATAATAACCTGAAAGTGTAACTCATGCTAAAGCAGCGAGCTCAGCTGGCACTTGTCTGATGGCTGCTTGTTACTCGCACGGAATGATAAGTACCCCAAGGGAGTAAGAGAGAAAGAGTGAGCGAGAGAGTGAGAGAGAGAGAGAGAGAGATAGAGAGAGAATAAGAAGCAGGTCGGCCTTTTGTCTAATTTCATCAATTTAATTAGTTTCTCCATGGGCTCCAATTGCTGGTGCCAATGCACCACAGTTGCGGCCGGATCACGTACCAAATGAACAGCTCAGCAGGAATCGGGGGTTAACTGGGCGGTTATCCTGCCAGTCATGGGGGCGTGGCCTGGCTCATTGTTCGACTGCCGCTGCTGCTGTTCACACCTACTCAGCAGCTGTACTTATCAATCATAACGGCAATTGACTACCAGATTGTCGACTTACGAATCCTTTTTAAGCCGAAAACTGCATCTTTGACTTGTTGGCTTCTGCTCAATCATTGCCATCAATCATGCAGTACACGATTTTCATTTGTGTGTCAACTCCTACTTTCTTCGGTCTGTGGTCATTGTGGTTTCTGTTTCTATGTCTTCTGTGCCGACTTTTCTTTTCAACATTTTTTTTTGTGGCCTTTGCAGTTTGCAGGAGTTTCTATCTCAATTTCAGCAGCTGATATTCGGATCCGGCACTGGGCAATGTTGTCTTTGTGTCGTTGTTGTTCCTCTCTATTGTTGTTGTTGTGCATTGTAGGTGTGAAATGCGCAAAGAGCTCATGCATATCCTGCTGACAGGCTGTGTTAACCGCCTGCTGCTGCTGCTGCTGCTAGCCTCGAGTCCTTTGTTGTTTTGCGGCGTGTTGTCCAGCAGCCGCCTCTATTGCCGCTTATCTGCCAGCCCTGGCTCTACCTCAGTCTTCCTGTTCTTTTCTTTAAAACATGTGTTTCACAAATGTTCCATGAAATGTCCCAGCTTCATTCTCATCCTCATCGACATCATCAGCCTTAATGTCATCGTCCTTGTCCTCATCAATGTGGTCGCCTTTTCTTGAAAATTCTAATTTATGTTCATCCCTTGTTCGGGGCGGAGCGTCTAATAACTCAATTAAATGGCAGCTCCTATCGATGACAGACAGCGGCGTAATCTCTATAAAAATGTTCGCATTCTTTAATTCAATATCCTGTGAATTCACGGCGAATATGGCGGCAATGGCAAACCGCAACAGACAGGATACACCGTCGCCCAGCACGGAAGCTGGAATCATTATAGCAATGACAGGAATATCAATTTACTCACGGTTGGAAAATAGTTCATTGACGTTTAATTATATCGCGGTGCGGAAGAAAAATATTCTTAGAATTAAAAAAAAAAGGTGGACAGCCTTGCAGAATGTACCAAATACCAAATAAGTCTAATAAGTGTAAATCCTAACTAAGACAGAAACATATAAAAAAATGTATTGAACTGATTACGAAATGAATTATAGTTTAGTAAATATAAATCAATAATTTGAGTGTATTCGAAATAATCAAAAATTAAAATGGAACTAAGTGATGGACTGAAATCCAACTATTTTATATCCAACTCAAAATTCAATCAGGTTTAGCTTATATTAATTGATGCTGATTTAAGAAATATAACTAAATACTTTTAATGAGCTGACGGGCAGCTTAAATTAAGTCAATCAACTATCTTACTGCCACATATTTTACCACAAAGCACCTCAAATTATTTCGCAGATATTCATCGTTGACTACGTCGGAAGCAAAGCAAACGGCATGAAAATTTACCTGCTCATTGTTAAAAAATACGCCAACTGCAAATATAAAATATAAATCTTGGGAAATGCACAGAGAACGTGGCAAGGCAAAATGGAGAGTGAGCGCAAATCTAATAAACCAATCAACTCGGAAGCTCAAGGAAAAATAAACTCATAAATAATTGGCAAGCCAGAGAGATGAGGATTATGAATGTATATAGGTAAGAATATGTATGTAGGTGTCTACTTGCCGTCGACAGGTAGCAGTGCGTTCTTTTTGAGTAATTAGTGGCTTAGTTAGAAGATATAGCAGCTTTACCTTGAATTTAAAAAACAAGTTTTGCATAATTTTAAAATAATTGGAAAATCTATTAAAGAAAAAAAATTATAACGTATATTTCTCGAATTTAGCAGAAAGACGAATTTTCAAGTTTTGTTAAAAAGACCTGCATAACGTTGAAAATACTTCGGAAATGAGATAAGTTTTGGCAAAAGAAAAAACAGCTAAAAAACCAAACTTAGAAAATGAATTTCATGCAAAACACATAAAATAGTTGACTTGCACATAAAACCTACATAAGTGCCAGTTTGAGGGTATAATTGTCGGGCGTTGTGGGTTAAGCCGATGCCTAAGCCTAAGCCTAAGCCAAAACCAAAGCCAAAGCCAAAGCCAAAGCATAAGGCCGGTAGAACAAATCAGCCAGTTCATTTGCATTTCGAAAATCAGCTTAAATGAAGAACTAAGCGATACGATGCAGCGTAGGCGTATACCTCAAAGGCGCTGAGAATTATCGATATTATTAGATGCATAATTGAGGCTATTTATAAGGTAGTCAACATGAAATGATGTAACGTTAGCCATTTAGAAATTCTGTTCTCTCTTTACACACCACACCCAAACGAGCCGTGAACCGTAGGTGTTGGCCCAAATCACGACACAGACAAAAGCCAACGCCCTCGGCTCCCGGCTCCCGACTCCCTACTCCGACACCAATTCCAACTCAAACTGCAGCTGGACACCTGCATAATGTGTTCGGTTCGGTTGGGTTCGGTTCCATGGGGTTAACTCTTAATTAAAAGCTGCTTTTCATCTCACACACACAGCCAATGCAGCTCACAGTGTGATATCTTCTGGCCTCTCTCAACACAGTTTTCACCTGTTTGGTACAAAAACACAAACACAAAAGGGGGCCGTGAAAATTTATCTCGCTGCATGCTGCGTTTTCGAATTGCTGCTACCCGAAATGAGGTGCTGAGATCTCAAATTGACTTTGGCTGCATGCTGCTGATTAGCTGCTGATATGTTTCTGGCTCCCAAGCAATCAATTGAGAATGTTAAATGTAAATGACTTGCTTCAATACCCCGCAATGCCCATTTTCCCATTCTTCGTGAAACTAATCTCCGACTTGTACGCCTCATCAATAGTGAAGCATCAGTGGGCAACGAATGTGACACTATTGTTTGGGCCTTTGGCCCTTTGGCTCTTATCTGTCAGTTGCTCTAATCTGTAACCGGCTCTAATGTCTTCATCATCTAACGTTTTATTCAAGTTTCTCGTATTTTTCTTTCTTTGTTAGAGCTTAAGCCAATTTCATTGTTGGACGCGTTTGAAAAACTCTTGATAAAGATATCACAAATTTGTTGCCGATGTTTTCAGTTAGTGCTTATAATATTATGCAGAAATTAAAACACTTCATTAGCCGCGTGTTAATGTCTTTCGAATTGTGTGATTGTCTCTTGAAACCTGAAGCGTGAAAGTTGCAATGATGTCGTATGCAAATTTAGGAAAGCCAAAAAATACAAGCAATTAAATGTATTATTTGATAAACTGTTAATGGAGAAATATAAGAGAATCTCGAGTAGTTTTTTGGGCATTCTCCATGTATTGTGCGCAGAATAGTTATGCGCACAATTCGAAAACGATCTACTTAGAGATAGCCAAAAATTTGTTAGAAACAATAATAATCAAAATTAGATGTAAGAGTGGAAATACTTTGAATTGATTAAATCTGATTTCTCTTTTTATACAAATGTTTACTTGTGTAAATACAAAAAAATAATTATAATCTCGTTTGCTGAGCTCAGATAGGGACCGGCCATGTATGATGAATATTATCTGTAATGCTCAACTCATGTGTAGTTGCAATCAGCATACTGCAAAAGCTTCTCATATCCTACTTACTGCAGATAATACCGAACCGTGATATAAGCATAATAACCCAGCTTTAGACATTTCCAACCAACCCATCCTTAAAATGTCAATTTCAATTTTGATATTCCAATTTAAGCTGGCATCTTTCAATCTACAGAATGCTGTGTGTGTGTGTGTGTTTTCTTTTTGGTGCCACTCTAAAGTCTAAACACGTTTAAGCCGCTACTAAGTGTCATGTTGAACACATGTACATCAAATTCAATGAAATCAAATACCAGACAATCCCCTCTCTCTCTCTCTCTCTCTCCCTCCCTACCCCTCACTCTCTCTCTCTATCTTTCTTTGACCCCCTACATCAGAGCGGGATAAGTACAGTTATGCAAGGATAGTCATGAAAATTCAGAGTTGTATTTTATGTGCCCTGTCATTTGTCTGTCAATCAGCTGTCGCATATTTTCTGGCAATAAGGGTTAATTTACGCTCATAATCCTTGCCCGGAGGCATATCTCCGATGCGGCTTCTGCTCCTGCTCCGGTTCCTGCTCCTGTTACTGCTGCTAAAATTTGCTTTGCACAATTTTGTCACACAACATGTCCTCCAGGGCAAAACAGGAATTTCACTTTGTTTATTGTTGGCAGCGTCTATTGATTCTTAATGCTGATTGACAGTCAGTCGAAAAAGTCGAGCAACGCTCACAAATTGATTGACAATTGGCCTTGTCGCGCTGCATTTTCCGGCTAGACTTTCCATGACATTTTCTACATTTTCATTTCATTTCGTTGTTCAGTTTTATAGATCGCTGTGTTCAGGCAAATTTGCATAATTTTTCTTTTTTATGAAACATTTTGCGTTAAGCTCATTTAATTGCCTCCTAATTACTAGGAAAATCCTCGATTGTCAGGCTGGCGAGCACAGCTAGGAGGCGTGACAAAGGTGGGCGTGCAACCACATCAATTATATGCGAAACATAACGGTGCGCACAACACCGCATTGACGTGCGTTTTGAGAATAAACGATAATAGCGTCAGTTCCCTCGCCGCAGCCCAAAAAGCTAATCATCCTGGCAAAGGACTTGCACTCTCTCGCATAATTGTGACACACACAGACACACACACACACACAAGTACACATAATTGTTGGTGCCAGCATGTGAGCAAAGGTTGCCACCACAACGCACCACAGCAGCGTACAGGGTTGCTTTTGCTGGCTTATTCACACTTAATAGTTGGGTTTACTTGCGCCGTTGCGCAATAGTTGTTGTTATTGCAATAATTTAAGGATTATATTCATAAGTCCGGCACCAGCGTTTATCTGCAACTTCAGCCACTGCTCGAATAGTCGATGTCTGCCACCGGGAGTAGAGAACACCACTCGCAGAATTAGGGTATAGGTGACTTGGAAAGTACCCTACTTTTATGAGTATCGTGAAATTTGATTATGTGCAGAAAAGTAAAATAATTGGCAAAAGATTGCACAGATAAAATTGCTCTAGACAAAATCAGACTTGTAAAGGCTTTTTAATATTTAAATCCCAAACTTGTAGCGCAGGATAAATAAATTAATAATAATAATAAAAGTACTACCAAATATTAAAATAACTAATAGATCTTTAGGAACACTGAAGAGCAAATCGCAGCTGCTTGGGTTACTTTGTACAAGCGATTGTCCACAGATCACTATTTTGCCAGACCATCTAAAAAAATGAATAATCCGCATAAAAAGTAGCTCAGCGGGAGAAAAGAGCGAAAAAGTGGAAACCGCAAAATTAATGAGCAGAAAGCAAATCAAACGATGCACGAAGACCGCCCTCCTCCCGATCCAGCCACTGTCTCCCATTGTGCCCGGCGAGGCATCGGTGGTGGGTCAACAAATCTCGCACGCCGAGGGCAGTATGGGATGTGGTAGTGGAAGCGGGGGTGAGTGTTGCACTTTCGTGACTAATGCAAACATACGCTTGTTTGCACAGTGTTCCAGTGCTGCATTGATGCTAATCGCCAGAGACAATTTAATCTCAAATCAAAATTCAAAATCGCAAATTTCCGGCGACTCGCCAAATGAGAATGGCGAAAGGCTAAATGATAAATGGAAAATGGAAAATGCTGTGGGCGCAGGGAGGTTGAAAAGGAATGAAAATGCAATCAATGTGTTTGGTCAGAGACTTGCGCATTAATGAGGACATTAAGCCAAAGCCAAAATCAGACAACAGACAATTGAAAATAGTGCCGGATCAAAACTGGAACCAGTTAAGCACACACACACACACACACACCCCTGCGGGGGGTTGTTTACTGTTATTTTGTGCAATCGTTTATTGGGAAATTGGAAAAATATTGTTCTGTTGACATAGCCAAAGGATTTTCACACGTCGATCGCTCGACTAGAATGTTTAACTATTGATTTATTTTTATATGGCAAGCGCTAAACCCCCAAACCGAGCCTTCCAGCTGTGTATGTTAGCTCATTAAATGCAATGAACGGAGTTGCGTTAACAAGAAAACGCAACAATTTGAAGAGCAGTGTTGAGAAAACAGAAACACAGCACAACGAAACGCATCGAATCGAAACCAAAACCAAAAACTAACGAGCTGACCAAGCAACTCAAAAGGATCGGCGAGCCGACTTTGAAGTGCAATCACAACAAAAGCAACAACAACAGCCACAGAGAGTGATTTTTTTTATGATCATTCGTTGTTTGATTACAGCAAACGGATAAGACCCGCCAGGAACCGACTACAAATAAAATGCCGCTGCACAATTCCCAACTCAGAGCCCAGTCAGAGCCTCTGCTTGGATGCTGTTGCCGTTGGGAACTCCTCGAACTAGCCGAGCTGTGGTGCATGCGCCGCATGACCTGCTGCCAGCCAAACAAACAATCCGAAGAACACTGCTCGCACAATTCACAGATGCCTTGCACCTTTTCCCAAAAATAAAAACGTAAAGAAAACAAAAACATGGAAAAAACAAAAAACAAAAACCAAGCGACGCGCGACGTTGAACAAACACGCAAACGTACGTAGAATTTTGGTGATATTTTAAGGGCCGACTCTCGATCAAACAACGCTCGCTGGAAATACCGGAGCGGACCGACAGCGCTGTTGGCAACTTGTCGTCCCATCATTGTGTAATCCTCAACTAAGCCGACGTCACCAGACTTAGGATTGTGCAAGAAATTAGCATTAAGTGTCTGCCAACATATCCGAAAATCGGACTGGCAACCAACGTAAGCGGAAACTGACCTATGCGGGAAAAGAGGGAAAGTCAAATACATTATTACAAGTCACAAGGGAAATATATTACATGAAAATATTTTAAGATACTTCTTAATTTCAAATTTAATTATTTATTTATTTTGAAAACAAATTAAGTCCGAGAATCGGACTTGAGTCTAATGTGAGAATCACTGAGCGGAAACCGGCTTATGCTCGTCAAGAGGGAAAGTTAAATACATTGTTATAATAGTTATCGACATTACTTCATTTATAATTAGTGTTTCACAGATTAAAGAAACCAAAGAAAAAAACTTTTGGATAGTTTAAAATGATTTACAAATTAGTTTCATGCTAGCCACCATAGTTTAGTATACATTTTAGCTGAATCTTGTTAATCTCAGTCAGATATTTTTTGATAGAATTCAATTTCGTGAGCTTATTTGAATTATTTAAATATGCAGATTTCGTTGTACAACATATTTAGTTTAGCAGATTCAACATATTGTTCTTTTGAGTAAGAAGAAACCAGCATAAGATTATTATTTGCCATTTCTAAGACAGTTTGCCATATGATTATTTGTTAAACTAATTACAAAGTTATCTTTTATAATATGCTTGGCAGCGTTATAGACTTGGCTATTTGTTTAATACTTTCAATGGCTTTCTTTATCGCTATCCTCCTCTCCATATGGCATCACTCTTTATTTTAAGTTAACAAAAACATACAAATGAGATTTAATTGAAGTCTTGAGAGCTTATTTGAGATTCTTTAATTTTTAGGAACATAAATATATGGACTTTGGTTGGTTGAAGTAAAAATGAAAACATTAATTGCTTATACAAATATATAATAAAAATGGAAACTTTTATTTCCACCGTCCCACACCAGTTCAGTTTTCTTTTCTTCTTCTAATATATATTTTGCTCCATTATATTGCCAATCGGCTTCCTGCGAGCAGTTGATTTATTTGACTTTATTAAATTCAACTTACGTCCCGCACAATATAAACCCGTGCCAGAGACAAACTCCATTCAATGTGCAACGCGAGAAGCAGTGGAAATGGGCATAGAAATATCTCAGGAAATATCAAAATAATAAACCTCGCGCACACGCGTCTATCACTGACAACAACATTGAGGACACCAGATGATAAAGATGATGAGGCCGAGAGATGGGGAGAGCCAGCAAATAAAAACGAAGAGGAAGTTGCCACTCAGCGGCGTCAGAGGCAGAAATATGTTGTCACTGGATTATCCTAGCACAAACAGCAACAACACCAAATACCAACGACCATGCGTATTCTATGCATGTATTGAATGCCCTTACAAAAGGTATAATGATATTCCCATGAGATGTGTAAAACAGTGAGTAGAGGCTTTCACAGCTTTATCGAATAATTATATATATATTGTGTGTTTTATGAGCTGTGTTTATATAGAAAAGTCGATGTGCTAATGCGAAAAAATAGTCACTCAGTTGCAACTGCTTTTATTAGTTAATTATTTCATGTAGCTGCCATATAAATCCATTGATTTGATATTACAAATATCATTCAAATAAAAAGCAACCACAACAAAACTGTTACTATTTTAGTAGCAGTTATTTTATAAGTGTATTTCAACTTCGACTACCTTTTGCATATGGGCAATATTTTTTGTGATACTTTTTTCTTAATATTTTTGAATTTCCGCAATTTTATTCACCGTGGCGGCTGACTGCCTCCTGTTGCCACACGAACGTGCTGTGAGCTTGCATCAGGAATCACACTTTAATTTACACTTGAAAGACTTTTCACGATTTCCCACACGGCGCTGGAAACGTGTCCGCAACAAATGAGCAGCGACGGTCCACAAAAAAAGGAAAGCAAAAGTAAAAGGAACACGAATATAAAAATCTCCGGCGTAATAATTCGATTGTCCACTCAAATGAAATCGAATGCACAAAATCACAAATCAGCGGAGGGTGAAAAGTTTTCCAAGCAGGGAGCGGGAAATGCATTTCCCAAGCAATAATAAGCAATAATTGTTGTTGTTGTTGAGGCGATAAGCATATTTCACACACGAATCCCCGCTCTCCACTCTCCACTCTCCACTCTCTCTCTCTCTCTCTCTCTCTCTCTCTCTCTGTCACTCTCGCACTCTCCGTCTCTCTTATACATTAATGGAATCCAGGACAGGCGCTCAAGTGTTAAGTGTCAGATGCAGGATAAGTGCGTGCAGCGACAGGATATTTGTTTGTTTGTTTGCTCCTTATGTGCAGATGTGTGAGTATGTGTGTGTGTGTGTGCGTGTGTGCGATTGCAGACACATCAGCGGCAGGCACATTTTTAATGCATACTTCAAGTCGAAATGGGCGTTAAAATCACGATAAGAACTCAGAAATGAGTTGACATGTGACTGTGCAGCAGCGGAGGAGTGGATCAGAGGACTCCTGCAATAGTCAGAACACCCTCAATCAGTTGACCAAAAATCAAATTCCACTTTTGGCCTGCACTCACAATGTTATCTCGGTTGCAGCAGCGGCAAAAAATAAGTCCTCACTTAGCATTACAGTGTGACCAACTCACATGGGCAACACAAGATTTAGTTTACGGGTCAAAGAGTGTAAAGCCTTAAACAGTCTGATTATCGCTTCTTCATTGTTTATCCAAAATGATAACGTCTTCATTTTTGAGTAATATACATAGATTAATATTGTATTTAGATATAGCCTCAACGCATTCACAGCACTCTAAGGCTTAATGCGGTTTTAATTACATGTAATATTTTAAATTTAGACACAAACAAATATATTCCCCGGATTATCCTTTACCATGCTCAATGCGCAAAAATGCTGAGTTAGATTTTCGACTTTGCCCCACAAACTCATTTATGCGAGCTAATTGCTCAAAACTTTCTGTGAGAACCGTGTGCTACTAATCTGGAGATTGCATTGGGCACTTATTTATGGAGCTGTGTAACACTCGACTAATTCGCACTCGTGACTCGGCATTAGTCAACACTTTGTGCGCACATTGTCCAGCACTTGAACTGACTTATGACACTTTATCAACTGAGCGAACTTATGTGATTAAGTTGGTGTTTTTTCCCCGTTTTTTTTATCACAATCTATGCAGCTAACTTGCACTTGATTTGCCAACGCCAGAGGGCGCTTACTCGACGAGTGTGCATAAATGTAGCTGTATACGTATGTATGTGCGTAGTATAAAGTCAAGTGACTGGGATCCTTAAACGTTGCTGGGGCGTCAAGTGGCCAAGGAAATTCAAATCGTGTGCAGCGTTTAGCTTTTAATGTTATGCTAAATACGCTTTTATTTATTTACGCTGTGGTTGCCTGGGCTGCAACTGCAACTGCAACAACAGCCACAGTGGCTCTTCACGTTGCTTGCACAATTTTCCGCCTCAAGTCATTTGGCGCCCTTGCTTTCAGGCAGGCAGCAACTGTTGCATCCTTTTAGTCCAGGCAGCATTGCAATTAAGCAACTCTCTCCACGAAATGACAAAGGCAAAAACACACACAAGCACACACACACACTCACACACACACAGCCTAGCATGACAGTTACATGAGCTTAGCTTGTTGTTCCCCCCACTCCCAAATGTTAACTTGCTTTTGGCTCATAAAATGCAAATTATGTCAGCAGTAAATGTTGATAAATTGTTTTTGTAATCTGTTATGCTGCATTGCCAAAGTTAACTGCATTTGTTTGCTTTATATGTGTGGGAAAATTCGTCATTTATAGTTTTAGCAATTGGAATTATTAAATAAGAACTTGATTTATTAATGTAATATAATATAACGTTATAAGTTAAGTTAGGTTTTGGTAGTTGTCGTCTGCAAGGGAGTTGATAACCTCCCCCACCAGCCCACTCTAATTGTATTACTCCTGCGGAGAGTCCCGTTATATATGTGTAAGGAAGGGAGACTCCGATTCGTCTTCGCCTGTAGTCGTTATACAGGGATACAAAACTCTAGCAGGCCTCTACTAATGTTATTAACAGGCTACTCATAATGTAGTCCTAAGACTGCAACGTAACATCTGTAACCTATAAAGCGCAGCTATGTAGTTAACATTACTATCGATGTCAATCGATATCAATTGTGTGATCACCAACTTGTATGTGAACAAATTAAATAAAACAGACGTATTTTCGAAAGAAAGACAATTTAGTTTTGAATGCCACACACTTTAGCTGCATGATTTCCCATCAGCATTGCAATTCACCTTTCTGAGCTTCAACAATTGATCGAATGAGAAGTAAAGCAGGTAGTAGGTAATTGCCACTTCTTGTTTGCTTGGTACTCGAAACTCTCTCGCAACATGAGGAAATATTAAAAATATTCATACAAGTTCTTCTAAAAACTATAAACATTTATGTTATACATATGGTCTTTCTTGTGCAGCCTCATAAGCACAGCAGGAATGTGTCTTAATTAGCTGAAGTAGACATAAATGTTTAAAATTGTCTAGGAGATACATATTTTTCACTATTTTCCAAAAAGCTCTTAGACTTGCCACTAACAGGCAAATAACATTTAACTGTAGTTTTCTATAGTTATTATCGAATTAACTAACTGGCCAAAGTTTTAGTTACAGTCATGCCGCATTCAGGGAACAACAACAAGTAAATTGTATTAAAGGAAAATGAAGCATAAAATTGTGTTACAGTCGTTACAGCCAACAAAAGTATCTGTGAAGCCATTAGAGCGTCTATCCACGAGATACTTGTTATTAAGAGTATCTGAACGTTTGGTTCATTGTCAGTTAAGTTTTTTTTTTTTGTTGTGTGTTGTTTTTCAGGTGTTTGAAAAAATATTAAGATACGAAATTAGTGCAGGCAAGTTAACAGTTAATGATGCTCAAATTGCATTTCTTACCGCTGGGAGCTGAGAACTTTAAGCCGGGCTAACGGATCTCTTCAGCACCATTAAAATGTAAAAAGTCGTAAACTATAAATTGGATAGGGCGTAACTTCCAAAAATAACAAATAAGCTTGCTCCAATTGGAAGTTGTATACTCACAACATATCCTCTTTTTTAGCTTTGAAATACATTTGAACTATTTTCAAAAGTAAGAATGGAATTTTGAAAATGTTTAAGCTAACTACAAACATTAATGTAAGTTTTTAAATTTGTATTTCTCAAACACATTTTTCTGGCACTGTCGATGTCGATGACAATGAGAATCCCCTATTAACCCTTTTGGCTTTGTACGGGGTATCAAAGGTAAAGAACTGTGTGAGTAGTGGGCAGCTAGCAGACAAGAGATGAACAGTTGAGCGTGTGGTAATTAGAATTAAGAAGCATTAAAAAGAAACTCAACAAAATTCACACAATGAATGCGCTCAAAGCAAAAGTCGTAAATAAAGCCATAAAAACGTAAAAATGTAAAGCCAGTTACTACTATTTTTTCCCTGGTTCTTTTTTTTTCATTTTTGTTTTTTGGGAACTGTGGAAACTTAATTAGTTTCAAGAGCCACACGGGGAAGAAAAAGTGCGAGGCGATAAAGCCCTCGATGAGAGAGAGAGATAACAATTAGTTTGGGCGCCAAATACTGAGAGCCACGAGTAATTTATGAATGCAGCTTGTTGACAATGCCGTTTTGGACAGCTCGTAAACCGAGGTCGAGAGGACCAATAAAATAATAATAATAACTAGAGCACAATGTCTCGGCCTGGGAACAACAGCTGCATAGCTGCGTGGGCGACCTGACTATTAAACCTGACCGAAGCGGTGCTCTCGGAATTACAAGCTCGATTGATTTGCACCGAAATGCATTGCTTATTATTTTTCAATTCAGATACAAATACAACATACAAAGACATCATCAATATACAGATACAGGCAGAGGAATTTTATCCTTACCTTGTTTTTGTCATCCCTAATCCCATGCATGGAAGGCAATGCGCTGCTCCCTCTGCTCATCAGGGATAATACCCAGCCAGAGAGCTGTTGACATGCAATTTGTTGTCCTCAGCCTGATCCTTCCTCATTCGCACTCACTCTCAACCCAAAGTCGCACACAATTGACATTTGCTTTGCTTTGGCAATGACAATGGCGGATTTGGATGCGGATGCGGCAGAATACAGAATGCGGCATGCGGATTTAGCTGCAGGGACCCAAAACTCTGTTTCCATACTCGAGAATCGGCAACGGCAACTGCAACTGCAACAACAACAACAACAACCACTCGGCTTATACAATTGTAATTGGCCATCCTTGCTTTGAGGCTTGCCTGTTTGTCAAATATGGACAAAGTTTTGCGGAAAACATATTTATTGCGTGCCTGAGGCTTATGAGTAGCGTAAACATTACATTAAGAATTCAGAATAAAGACAACGCTCAGCATTGAAAACTAAAAATGAATATTTGTATAGAGTTTTAGGCATATTTAAAATGTTTACTCTTACTTTTAATTACTTTGAATGTGTATAAAAGTTATTATGATATATCTTTGAATGCATATTCTCGATCGATATAAATGAGTCTCTCAATCTGTCTGTCTATTTTACATTTTCACTTTGAGTATTATAGTTAGCAGGATGTCAGAAGGTAAAGCTATGCTCTCTGGACTTGCTGTACTTTTTTTGCCACAACTATTTATGGGCACATGTGGCGTATTTATGAACTGTTTATTGTAAGCCAGACCAAGCTTAAGTAATTCCCAGCGTATAACTTAATTAATTGCAGCTAATGCAATGTCCGGGCCGTAAATGAAAGCAACAGCAGCAGCAGGAGCAGCCGCAAATGTGTGCAACGAGAAGCCACAGCAACAAGGCCAGAAGTAGGAGTTGCAGCCACATGGAGATGTTGCAATAATAAACACTAGCAAAACTAAAAAAAAAAATAAAACTAAAAATATAAAAATAGAATTAAATTACACATGAGAAGTGTAACAGGAGCAACAGCCAAGCTGGGTCAACAGGCAGTGGGCAGTAGGCGGGGGGTGGTGGGCGAATGGGAGAATTTAATAAAATATGCTTAATGTAATTTTTGCGTTCAGCAGCAACAAGAAGAACGTCAGCAGCAACAGCAACCGGAAGCACTTGACCCGCTTGGAGTACACAATGAAGAATCCGCACAAATGCCGAGTTGAAGCTGCATGTAGCAAGTACGGGCCAAGTATGAGAGTAATCTGGCACTCGAGTGGCATGCTTGTTGCCTGAAGGCCAGCAGAGCTAATTGGGTCAGCTTAGGGCCTTAACTCCGTTCAGCTGTGTGTTTGGTTTTGGCCTGACCGGATATGTTGGCCACAAGAAAGTTGTGAGCTAAATACTAAATGAATTTACGGCATTTATCTAAATTATTTGTGTTGCATTCATCATTCAGAGCCAAGACTAATTGTTAACAGATGAGCACATATTCTCAGCAGCAATTATATATTTATAATTTACGAATTTTGTACAGAACAACAATTGAAGTTTTCTCCCAAAGAATCTGAATTTATTTATATCTTTACTAATAAAATATATGAAAATTTATCTTTGCTTAATAAAAATATAGTTTGAATATTTTTCAAAATATATAATGCAGCTGAATAAATGTGAAACTTATTCTAGTCTATAAATAATAATTTTAAAACCCAAATACTCATTTTAGTTCATCATTGATTTAGGAAATCTGTGTGTATGGAAATGTGTCTTCCAGTCTTTATTGTGATCAAAATATTTGTTTCGCTTGGATAGTCAATGATTGAAAGCAGTTTTCTATTTGGCTGGCAACTTGCCAATTTTGTTTCTTGCCACTTGGCATAATCATTAGTGACAGCAAACATTAAGCAATAGCACAAAGCACAAAGCACAAACAGAGGACACCCACCCACTTGTGAGAAGGCAGCTTTGTATTTCAAAATGCAAAACGCACCTTTCATTCTTTGGCTTTTCACGCTGCAAAATAAAACCTATCCATTGAGGCTGACGATTTGACGGGTTTTCAAACAGCATGAAAAGTGAAATGCAAGCGACTTGCCTCAAAATGCTCGTTTGCGTGGATGAAGCGATGTATGAAAAGCTTTTCAGCATTGCCACTTACAGCCAGTGGTTGCATTTACAACCAACACCCCCACAAACCCGCACAATCTTGCAGCCATGCAAAGTTGCATGTGGTGTGCAAATTATGCGGAGTCGCTGATGTTGCTGTGGTTGTTGTTGTTGTTGTTGTTCCTACATGGCTTTCATTTTAAAATGCTTTGGTTTTTGCAAGGCAGCTACAGCAACACTAACTTATGTGCTTAATTATGTTTAAGTTTTAAACATTAACTGCATTAACTAAATCAATATGCTGAAAATATGATTTTTGAGATATTTGAAAAGATACAATAAATATATATATTTCTACTGCTTGTGTCAAACGAGATCCTTTGCTCCCAGTACTCTTGCTGCATCAACTTGATTGCATACATTCATAAGGAGTACAGGGTATAACAAGAAGGAATGCTGTAGTCAAGTCAGCATGACTACGATATACTAGCTATATTAAGCAGCTAGTATGCATGCTAGTCTTATTGTCAAATTGAACCTTTTTAAAGTCCATTTTTTAAATTGTGTATCGGAAATCGATAAATGTTTATAAGTATCGAAACGAGCGCTGTTATCGATAAACATTTAATAAACTTGATCTGTACGGGCTAAACCAGAACTTATATGCTCTAGCTATAATGGGTTCCGAAATCCGAGTGTTCATTCAAAAGCACAGGGCTATATTGGCTCGGGGGATGCTGCCTTCAGCCTGTTACATACTTTTGCAAAGAACCATTATACCTATTTTACCAATTTTAAAGGGTATAAAATCCACCTATGCTCATCAACACACATCGCACTCAACATAAAGGCAAACACTCCGCAATGCACGCAACAACGAATTGCATTCATTATTGTTGTTTAACCGTTGCCAAAGTATTGCTCTCTCCCTCTCTCTCTCGTTCTCCTTCTCTTTTGCTCTCACTAGCTAACACGCTCTTTCAGGCTCGTGACAGACTTGACTCACTCATTTGCATTTTTCGTGCTTCAAAAATGTCTAAAAATACTTGACTAATGTTATGCGCTGATATTGTTGTTGTTGTTGCTGTTGTTACTGTGGTTGTTATTGTTGCTGTGGTTGTTGTTGATGATGTTGCTTTGACTCGACGGATTTAATAGGATTTTAGTGCAGTGAAGTGATTTTTCAACGCTCCCTGATGATGATGTTGATGTTGTATGTGTTGTTGCCGTTCCCGTTGCTTTTGTCGATGTAAATGGGAAAGGGATATGACTATGACTTGCTTGTGCTTGTGAGTTATGCCAGGATTATGCTTTGCCAGGTGTGGTGCCGATGAGGTGCATGGGCGAGACGGCGAAAGGGTAAACGAGCATCACAATGCCGGCTAAATGTAGGCAGGATGCGTGTGTTATCCCTTCTACAGCGGCACTGTACAGGCCATTAATAAGGCCAACTAGTTGGGGGTCAGCTTGAGTGAAGAGTAGCTTTTGTGGCTGATTCTATAATGGCTATAAAGCACTTACTTAGATAATTGTGCATTAACCGCGACACTTATGTCAAGACACAGTTCGCTCTCAAAACAGTTCTAAATGGAAACATTTCGAGCCAGCCTAATGCATTCCATTAAAATAGTTTATAGATTGCAAATCAGATGCCAGAAAGTATTTTTATATAATGTTGGCCTTAAATTCTGTAGATAAAATATTGTTCTATCAACTTACATTGTTGATTTTTTTTTGTATTCAGCAAATTGCTTGTAATTTTTTGGCAGCACTGTTTTCGAAGTTTCGTGTGGCAGCCATTTCGAATAGAGAACTCAAGCGCAACATGCGTTTCGACACTGTCTGACACTGTCAAGGAAGTGGAGCTTAACAGCATTTCCTACATGCCCAAGGGGCATACAAGCCAAGAGACTGAGACGACATCCAAAGCACAAATAGATGAAGAGGGAGAGAGAGAGTAAGAGAAAGAGAGAGAGAGAGAGTGGAGCAGACAGACAACTTTTGGAGAGAGGGATTTTGTGTAGAGCTTGGACTGGCGGCAAATTTATGGTTTGGCTCATGGCTACTAATGAGTTTGTCGGCATCCGTCATGGAGTTGAAGGGCGTTGAGATTGGGTTTTGTGGTGGGGCGGAGGCCCAAGCCGTGGCCTCATTGGCCTTGAGGTCCCTGGCGTAGGAGTCGATGTAATGGGTTAAAAATGCGTAAACGATTTTGGGCGTCGTAAGCTTCTTAGACATTTGCATCCGATTTGGCCATAAATTGAGTGGGCGAGGTCGCTGGGTCGGAAATAGTGCTCTTGGCGGAAGCATTTTGATTGATTTAAGCATACACACACAAACACACGCAAACACACCACATTAGGTGGATCAAGTGCAGTGGCTGAGAACAACTCGGTGACTTCCTTCTCAAACCGGCTCATCTTGCTGTTGGTCATGTGATGTTGCTGCTGCTGTTGCTGCTGCTGCTGCTGCTGCCGTTGCTGCTGCTGCTGTTGCTGCTGTTGCTGCTGCTGTTGCTGCTTCTGCTGGAATTTACCATACCATAAAGCCAAAATGTGGCCGTATTTCTTCAACTTCCGGCATTAAGTGCACACAGCACCAAATTAATTAAGTGACGTTGCCAGGCTGCTGTGACCTGCCAAAAGGATGTGTGTGTGGGTGTGTGTGTGTGTGTGTTTGTTTGTGTGTGTCTGTTTGTGTCTGTTCGTGTGGGTGGCCTTTGTCAAATTAATTAAACGCCCAGCAACGACAACAACAGAAATGCGAAGGAATGGCAGCCAGCAATAGCTGCTGCACTTACTCTCCCAGCTATTTGCCATTGTTTTTGTTATTGTTGCTACTGTGGAGCTTTGCAGTGGCTTTTGTTAAGCTTTCGTAATTTACACCTGTCCGTGTTGATCCAATTTGAACTAGAGAAACAGCCAGAAACAGCAGCAGCAGCAGCAGCAACAACTACAACAACAGTTGCAGCACTTTGCTTGACATTATCTCTCAGTCAATTAACTCCAGAACAAAACGAATATTGTTGATATAAGTATGCGCTCGGAATGTTTACTGCTTGACTCTTTCCTTCCCTCGTAGAGGGTATTAGGCTTTTATCGTGCAGCTTGTAACGCATTAAGGCAAACGCCTCCCACTCTATTAAGTCTATAAATATTCAGGACCAGCCGAGTCTGTCCGTCTGTCTGTTTCCAAGTAAACCAGTCCGCACCTTAATCTTACTTAAAAAAATAAATAATTAATTACAAGTTTTATGTTGATGTTAGAAATTGAATTCATTTTTTATTTCATCTGTATTCAAAACAGCTAACTTTAGTGAAACAAAAAAATAATTTTTTAAAATTATATTTCCAATTGTATAAGGAGAAAATCAATTGCGGGTTAATCAATTTAGGGAAGTGTATTTAGTATTCCTTCATAGGAACAATCGGTCTAAGCTGGGCCAAGTTTTCAAAATAAGATATTGCCAAAATCAAATACAACAAAATGATCAAAATAAATGAATAGTGTAATCCAATAAGAAGTATAAATTAAATTTGTAACTGTTTTCTATTTAAATCAAGATTTTCTAAAATATTTCCCAATAATTTCAACACTTCACATTTGCAGCATACTTTTGAGGACTTACTCAACCACCCTAATGTCGACAATACATTTTTCCCACTACTTGCGAGCCGAGGGCACACAAGTGTCGATTTCAAATCCCAGCTACTAAAAACTATGCCAAATAACTTTGTAGCAATCACAAGCTGCAATAAAACTAAACCGCAAAATTGCTTTTTAATGCTTTGCGAAGCTATTGAATGGGTAGCGAGCAAAAACAAAAAAAAAAAGCACACACATCAATCCTGGCCATCAGGAAGCTCTCCTCTCTCTCACTCACTCCCAATCTCTCTCCGTCTCACTCCCCCTCTTTTTATTCATAGTTTGGCTAATTTCAGTTGAAAACGACCCAACTAAGCTGCTCTACTTCCCCCTTCCACGCACAGAGCTCAATAAAAAAAAAAAATCAAATTTTACTGCAGGATTTTCATATAGCTTTTTCAATTTGGTTTCAAAATGTGACACATTCGATGGTCCTCAGTTGAATCCACTCAACAACAGCAGCAACAACAAAATGTTGAAGCAGACCCAAAAAGTTTTTGGGTCTAGGCTAATCACTTTCCATTACTTTTTTTCCTCTTTTTTTTTGAGTGTAAAAAGTGAATTTCGAATAGTGAATGCGACTGCAAATGGAAATGGAAATGGAAATGGAAATGATGAGCAATTATGCATTTTATAACGAGCGAAAGTTGTTCAAATATCTGCGAGATAAGTTGTGGCTATACTTTTATGTATCCCATATACTATTTGACTGGGAGTGGCAGATTTCTACATAGCACCACTAATGTAATCTTTAGTGAACAAAAATTGCTTTAAACGAACGAAAAATTATCATTTAATATGAAATTAAATAATATATAAGAAAAGCTCAATATTAATTAGATAGAAGAAAATCAAAACTATGCGACTTACAAAATTTAATTCAAAATATCCCATTACCTACGATAAATAGCAAAAATATCTTCATTGACACTTGAAATATTTAAATAGGTGTTGAATTTGCTGTTGCCTAATTTGTTTTCTCTACTTGCCACTCAAGATGTTCCTCAAGGACTGCAGCAATTATTTCATCAGTTGCTGTTGTTACATTGCAGCCATTTAACAACTAATTACAATGATGCCAGAGATGACAAGACTTATTTGTCTGCGGCAAGCAAACACTGTTGTCATATTTATAAATTAAATACGGAAATTTACTAATTGTCAAATACAAAATGCAGCAGCTCAAAACTTTTGGGCTTTAATTTAATTTTTAATGTTGAAGTTTTGACCAGCCTGAATAAAGACAGAGGGACGCACACACACAGAAACACATGTGTGGGAATTCAAATCTTGGTTGTGGCCAAATATCAATATTTGTCTGGCCCGAGCTGAATGAGTAAGTGAATGAGTATTTCGAATGAATTGCTGAATGTTCACTTAACCTTTTTGCTGCTGATGTTGCCCAACAAGATTTTCAATTATAATTGATTTTATGCAAATTTTCAATTAGTCAAACATATTTTATCATGTGAATGGCAACAACAGCACCAACAGCAACAAGGACTTCCAAACAAAACTGCATGTAAACAAACAGGATGTTGGCCAGAATATATGCAGAATGTGAATGCGGCTGGCTCATCATCATCTTCAGACATGACCAAAAGACTTGTGCAAACCACTTGAGTTAAATAGATTTTAAGTTGCATTCGCCAGTGTGGCGATATGTGGCAATGTCTCTGATGCGAATCTCCTTCCGTATCCGTTATCTGGTCTATATCTCAACTTGTTCTTAACTCTCTTTCTCTCTTGAATGCTGATTAAGTAATTGCATTTGGCCCCAAAAATTGTACAGCATTTTGGCGTTGACTTCATTTGCGCTGCCTTTCAGCGTTAATTACGAGTTGAGCGACAAAAAACGATACAACTTCAGAGTTTGTCTATATATAGAGTAAAATATATTTAACAACATGTGTGTGTGTGTGTGTGTGTGTGTCTATCGCCTAGTGTTTTGCAGCGCTCACTAATTGCATTAAAAAACAAAACCCGCTGTTTCTCCTGCCACCAAAGCAGGACTTGTTAGACTGGCGCTGGCTAAATTATACCAAACACGAAGAAATAACTTTCTATCTCTAGGCCGAAAAGCAGATACCCTTTAGAATGGATGTGAAGATTTTATTATTAATGTTGCTAAAATCCAGTTGAGTAATTCGAATAAGTTATAAATGCAATGTTTAAGCAAGTAAACTGCAAAAGGACCTGCTGTGAATTATAATAATAGTTAATCATTAACACAAATGTCTATTTGAATGTGATTTAAAATGTACATGATATTCAGAATTGATGATATTAACACTCAAGTTATATCGGCCTTATTTAAAAGTCTGATTTTCAATCATTTTTGTTCATATGTCAAGAAAACTAATTTGTCTGCAATTTTGTATGGTCAATCCAAGTTACTATAATATTATTGACTTCTATATATATTAGAAATATGACAGTTTGCATTTACCTAGCTAAAATGCTATAGACCAATCAACTTACAGGCAATACGTAATATGTTGCACTATAGTCATGGTAAAAACAAGTCATGCAATTTTAAACAAATCAAGCTGCACTCACTATTATGGCAGCAATATTTCTGAGATATAAAATGCTTTTATCTGGTTCAAGAAAGAGACCTAACCAAAAAAACCCTCCTCAATAAGTTACAAACTGCACGATAAAATCATAAGGGTATTCCCCTTTGCAAGTGTAGCATTTAATAGACGCAGACAGACTGCACAGACAGTTGGATATTCGAATAGTCGCATAGTCTGTGCATTGGCACACCCACCCCATGGAGTGCGTCTATAGGGTTGGGTTCTCTCTGTTCTATTCTGTTCGGCTCTCTTCGGTTGCGTTGTCTTTTGTGCTTTTAAGCTGCAATTTGGTTGCATGTCACATTGAAAATGCTTTCAGACAATGTGCCCCGGCTACTTCACATGATGTTTTCCATTAGTCAGCTGCGAGTCAAGCACCTGCTAAACGTTTCCCTTTGCCCACGTGACGTATGCTTAATTTGCACTTAAAAGCATTCCCAGCGGCAGAACAAGCTGATGCCATCCAATTGATCCTAGTCCTAGTCGCAACAAACCTAGTTGATATGTAAGGTGAAATCACTTAAGGTATAATCACATTTGGCTACTTGGAGAAATCAAAGAGTTATTGGATTTGGAAACGCTTTAAAATCGATTGAGTAAACTACAAGAAATGCACCAGGACCAAACATTGTTGAACACAACAAGACTCATTTGTAAGCTAATCACTCAGCATCTATATCATCTTGTATGAAAATTGCATCAAAGTAATAAACCCATTCAGACGAACAGCCAAAACCGAATCACAACTGAGCTTGGCAACATGTTTTTGCAATTAAGTTACGGTTTTTGCTGTCCAAATATTAGCACTTACGTTTTCAATAAATGTCCCTTACTGCAACTGAGTGGATCCAATTCATTTGCATCAGGATATGGTGTAGTGTGGTGCGGTGTGGTGCGGTGTGGTGTGGTGTGTACATTTGGAGTGGCCGAGGCGATGGACAGCCACAGAGCTCAATAAGTTTGGCTGGCATTGAAAGTGAAGTCACTTCGATAGTGGAAAACGCTCAATTGAGCTGAGGGGGAAGTGCAAGTAGACTGTAGAAAGACAAACAACAACGGCACGCACTGATTTGGCCAGGGAATGGAACAGGACACCATGTGTTGCACTCCGAAAAAAAAATATTCACCCTAAAGTATAGAAAATCACAAATTTTACTAACGAAATGAAAATTTCCAAAATCAAATTCAGTTTTAAGCTTTGTCCAAATAAATAAATTTGTATAAATTTAGCAGATGGTAATCTCTTGAAAACAGAAATAAATCTGACTACAATTTTTCGATATTAAAAAACTAAAATCCTTATTAGGATTTCAGCTTTTCACAAATGAAAAAAAAAAAAAACAGGTTTTATTTAAAAACTATATTAAACCATTTGTTTTTCCAAGTGTGTCGGCACAGGACTAAACATTGCGACAGAGCGGACTGGGCGAACTGGGCGGACTGGCAGCTTACAACACTCGAGATTTGATTGGGTAAAATACAGGAGAAGCAGGCAACAATTAGCAATGCTGGCCAGCAGAGAGCTTGAAATGATGCTGATGATGATGCACAGACTTCGCCTTCAGCGGTGAATGCCTCACTAAGTGCATGAATAAATAAACTCAAGTCACTTGACTACTTGTCTGCCCCAGTCCCCTACCGCTGCTCACTCAGTTAGTCACAGCCAACACATGTTAACAACTTGATGGCCAAAAGTCAAATGGCTTAAATGCCCGGCACATTGTAAGCAAACAGAGTCAGTTCTCCTTTGCCAGATGAAAAAACTCAAACCAACTGAGGGACATATGCAAATGCAGGCAAATAAAATTATTATTCACATTTTTGGCATGTCCCATGAGCGTTAAACTAACAGCTACGACTACAATGGACAACTTGGACCTTAGGATGAGGTTTGTTGTTCTTTCTTGTTGTCTCTCTCTCACCCTCTCTCTCTCTCTCTCTCTCTCTCGGTCTCTACCTCTGTCTCTGTCCCTTGAATGGGGTGACAATCTAAACAACTTCAAAAGCGCTTCATAAAACCCAAGCATCAGCTACAGAATGTTCATCACGATGTTGTTGTTGATGGCAGCAGGAGTGGAAGCTGCTGGCAATTCCAAATGAAGCGATCAGCAGTTGTGTCCTGATGATTGCCTCAAATATGCACAGTGGGGCAAACCACAAAAGGGAAACTTCCAAACAGCGGAAATTAATTGGCACGCTGTCAAATAAATGTGTGTAAAATGTATAAGTGCTGCAAATACTTCAAAGTATAACCAACATATTTACGTATCATAGAATTAAGTAGGTTTATGCCGTAAAGAGCAGATTATTTGAGAAAGCCTTTTATATACAAATTGAACTCAAATTTAAGATAGATAAAATGTATTTCGATTGACAGTAAAATTAGAGCAAGAAAACAAGCAAGAACGGCCTAGACCCTTGTAGACAGGAGTCAAATTTCCGACACTAACTCTCAAATCAAAAACAGTCCAATTGGTCCTATGAAAGATTAATGATAGAGTTCCATCACTCTGGTTTAATATTTTGGAATATTAAATGAATATTGGATTTGTTTTGGTGTGGATATCTTGGTAAATAAAAGAGGATTTCATACAAAAACTCATCTTCCGACCCATCTTTCCTACTGTAGCTATATGATATAGTGATCCTACGGACTAGCTTGCATAGACACATGGACAGAAGGACATGGCTATATCGACCCCTGTTTTGCTGAAGTTAAACTGAAGTCATCAAAAGCTAATAAACAAAGCTTGAACTGAGTCGAGCTTTAAGTAACGATAACTGAAATTGAAACTTGGAGTATTAAAACTAGATACGTCTCTGTCTGAAGATGACAGGGATTTAAATGTCAGCTCTCAAATAATAACTATCGATATTGCAGACTATCGATTTCTATCCATGCAAAATTGGTCCAGCTTTAAAAGAAAATGAAATAATTAATGTATTTAATTTAAAATTTAATAAAAATAACGAATCTTTTAGATATTTATAAGTTATAAATATGAATTTAATTGTATTCTGCAATCAGCAAATCAAATGTTCAAAGTAGAATATAACAAGTTTTCTTCAGTTGTGCCATCAATTTAGTTATATTGTGAAGCTTTAGCTCAAAACAATCGCTTTTGCATAGAATACCATGGAGAGTGTCAATCACAGCTCAGTCTTTAATACGCCCTAGCCTTGGGAGACATAACACCCTATCTCAACTCTAAGGCCGAAGAATTCACAATGTTTTAGGGCAAAACTGCAAGCCATTAGCTTGGCCAAATGTTCTCAAGCCGAAAGCAAAAGCTAGACAACAAGAGGTCAACTGCTTCTGGTCTGACTTGTACAGCAAAACTCAGAGAGACAGGCAGACAGACAGGCAGACAGACAGACAGACAGAAGAGTAAAGTGTTACGCCCACAAATCACGCCCAATACATGACAAACACACGAAGGCAACAACACCCAAAGAGCCACCCAAATGGCAGCAACAACAACAAGAATAAAAAAAAAATGACAAGAATTTTACAGCCAGTCAATTATGGCCGGGTCTGGCAATACGGACGAGGTGGCCCCAGACAAAACGCATGGTTTGGGGTTTTGGTCTGGTAGCACTTGGCCAAGCTAGTTCTGGTAGCGCAGCAGCGGCAACAACAATGACAGCCAACAAGAGACCAACGGGCAACACAAACCCACGACGAAAAGCAAAAGTTGTTACTGCACCATTGTTGTTGTTGTTGTTGCCTATGTTGTAACCAAAACGCGCTTTTTCCATTCCATTGGCAGCAAGTAACAAACACAACAAAAAATGAACAATTTAAAAAAAGGAGAAAAAAAACGCAGGCAAAAAGTGGCCATAAGCGAGGAGGGAAACGGGGCGGGCCAAATCGACATATTGACAGACTAAATGGAGTTGTGGGTTTTGAGTAGTAAATCAAGTTAGGCACTCACACATACACACACACACACACACACACACATATGTAAGGAACCGCATACATAAGCGCAAATTGCATGCCACAGAGAATTTACAGAAGAATCCGACGAAAAATAAAAACACTTTGGCAATTCTCAATCTCGTCACATCGAATCTTAAATGCTCTCTTGAAAATATTTTAGTTAACCACAAATATGCATTTAATTTCTTAACTATTTATTTTAAGTCTAATGCAAATTTTTAGACTTCGATAAATATTGATTAACAAACTTGCAGCTCCTTAAAACCAGAATCAAATTATTATTAATCAAATTGCTTGTAAAATTAAAATTAATTTAATGTCACAAGTTGAGTTACTCTTGGCCAAATGAATGTCGATTTCTTATCTGAGTGCGGTAGTCTTATATTTGCTCATATCGCAACATATCACAATTTTTGTACTCAAAACCAAAATATAATTTTTACAAACTGTATAACCCTCCTGCAGTTCCTACTCAGTGAAAACAATTCAATAATCACCTGAATCGAACTCAAATTGAAACCGGCTCCACTCAATTCTTGTCAGAATTCATATTTATTGAATTATTAGGCCTAATATTCACTTTAGCAGATTTGTCGGCTCCGTGCTATGATTTAAGGGCAGATTCTGTAAAATTTTTAAGATATACAAATGCAGCCCTGAGATTAACTAGGTGAAACTATTGAAGCCCTGTAAGCATTCGCACCATAAACCAAAATCCAAAATCGCCCTCAAGCTATTTCAGTTTTACAGAAGCATCCTGTAAAATGTTGTAGATTCACATGCCTGATGCAAATATGTACTTACATGCAGGAAGTATCCTTCTTCAGTCGAAAGTTTTGTTATACTCTGCTGCACGTTGACAATAACTTAGGCCACCCCAAAAAATAAAGGCAAAGCCAGAAGGCTTCTTGTTGTCTGCTGGTGCGCTTAGGGACTCGGTTTGGGGCAGCAACAGCAGCTTTTGTTGTCTGTCAAGCGGAGTGGCCAAATATGGTTGTTAGATTGCTAGACACAAGTTCAGTTCGGGCAGCGACCGTACCACCTCCAGCCAGAGCAAACAACTACAGCGCCAGCAGCTCTTGATGCATTGAGGCATTTGCATATTTTTGCTCGCCAAGTTGTGTGTTTTTGTTTCCTGTGTCTTGTCTTCTCCTGGGAGCTGTCTTTGGTCAGCAGTCAGTCGACTGCTGGAGCAGCTTTTTGGCTGGCTTTCTCACATGTTGGCAGCCTTGTGCTCTTAGGAGATTGCAACAATTCAAAATCAAAACAAAAGTGCTCTAGTCGAGAGTGCTCGACTTGCAAATAGCCTGTATAAGGGGCCCAAAATGAGATAAACAAATGATTATTGAATCAATATCGATATTAATCGATATTAAAAAAAAAATCATCGATTTTGCTCTCGTTTTTGATCATGAATATGTTTGCATAAGGTGGGAAATGTCTGTAGCTGTTTGTTACATACACCTGCTCCCTTTCTTGACAGCTCTTTAAATTACGTAAATGATTCTTGGATGAATATCGATATTTATCGATATATAAACAAAAAGCAAATAGATTGATTTAGCTTCTGATGATCATCAAGAAAGGTGGTTATACCACACAAATTTTAAAGAGGTATACAAAATCAAAGCAAAGCTTCGTTTATTGCCAACTTCGCTGAATGTGGCTGCCACTCGTCAAATCATCCTCAACTGGGTGTCCCATGAGACGACTTACGTTAGTTGTTGCCACTGCCACTGTCAGGGCCACTGCGACTGCCCATGCCACGCATTGTGTCTCTGCCACATTTCGTTGCGATTGTTTGCAGCTTGCACGCAAATTTGAAAATGACAACATGCTCGTCTCGGCTGCGCTTAGCCATTGGCCAGAGTCTCCCCTCCGAAATATCCCACGTCCCGAACACATCGATGCGCCACTTGAGGGAATATTTATGCAGAAGTCTGACTCGCCTCAACCCGCTATCCCAGAACTCGTTAAGAACTGCGCTGCATTCATTGTTTCAGTCGCATTTATCCATAAAACATGAGACGATTTCGGTATGATGGAATCTGGCGAATGCGATTTGGGCACTAAATTTAACTAACTGATACATTTCTGATCAGCAGCTCTTTTTTGGCTACGTGAATATTGGGAATATCGATCAAACATGCATCTATATTTTAGAAAATTGAAGCATTTTGTTTCAACTATAAATAATTTTATATATTTATCAAAAATCAGTTTTGATTCAGTTTAAGAACTTTTTAAAACAAAGATTCTGTCATGAAATTTTGCCAAATCAAAAAGGAATTTTGTTTGTTAATTAATTTAGTTTGAAGAAACAAAAACTGAGTTCAAACTGGAAACTCTTTAATTGTGAAAGCAAATTAGACTATTAGATGGCTGCTGACCAAACAGACCACATTTTTTTTGTTTCCTTCTGGTCTGTCAATAACTTCATTAGCAGCAAACCGACAATCACTCCAGTTGACCCAGCGCTGACCCATCAAAAAGTCAAGACACTAACCCCAAACACTAACTTTTAATAAGTACACAAGTGGGTGTGTGTGTGTGTGTGTTAGTGTGTGTTGGGCAGCAGTAAAAATCAACAGCTACGTCAGACAAGGCAGCAAAGTGCAGCGTGTTTCCCTAATTGGCATCTGGCAAAAGGTTTCGATTGTGCAGTTTCCTATGGGGTAGCTATACCCTGTTAATGGACAAATAAAGGGTATCATACAGTTGTGCATATGCATATGCGACATAATTAAGAGTGTGTAAAGTAAACACATCGGAAACACAAATGCTCTCATATTGCAAACATATATCATTGTTTTTGGTCTGTTTGGGGTTTCCCCAATTCATGCAACAAATGTTGGACCATTTTGCATTTAAATCTTATAAATGTTTCCCATTTTTAATTTGCATCGACTGACTTTAGTTGACATTAAATAAATAAATAAATAAAAAAAAAATGATTTTCTTAAATTACATACAAGCAACTACAGGGTATCTCCAAGTCAGGTTTTCTCAAATTGAACTCTTTTTTTTTGCTGCAGTCTTGCCCCATGACTGTGTTTCAATGGGTAGTCAAATGTGGAGTGCGTTTATTTGTAGAGCCAACCTGAGCATTTATTGACATCTTTTGGGCGTGGTTGTCTGAGAATTTACTACAAATTGGCAGCATCGGCAGCAGCTGCCACTTGCCACTTGCCACTCGATTCCAAGTTTTGCTCAGTGCATGCAACTTTCATTAGTTTTGAGTGGGTGATTCTTTTGGCAGTTCAGAGCTCAAGCGACCAGAACGCCCAACGGCATTGTTTCAAGTTACCAAAATTTAATTAGACAAATTTTTAATTGATATCATATGGCCAACGCCCAATTGTCGGCTGCTCTCGTCTGCTTATTAAGTGTGCACACCAGAAAGTTGCACGTTCAACTTGCCACAAGGCACTGTGCCAATTATATCCGTACCAACTCTAAAGCAACCAACTTCCTTACAAAATCAAGCCACATGCCCAGTTAGTGTTGCCACAGCAAGGAGCCAAATGCAAAGAGTTGCTGCAAAATCTTATGAGTGTTGCGGTCTCTTAACAGGCTGCTCAAGCTGCCAATTTGCTTCTCGCTTTGCTTCGTGCTTTGCTTCTCGCTTTTTCAGCTCGATAGCATATCGACAATATATAATAATATACTATAATATATATAATATATTTGGCATGCTTAGGCTTTAGCACCTTTGTTAAATACACATCAACTCAAATTTTACTTTTCGCTGTGATTGTGCCTTACGCTCAACAGGTGGCGCCAGCCGCCAGCTCCGTCTATTGTCTCAATAAAATACAAACACAAATGTATATCTTTTAAAATCTTGCCACAGCTGATTGGATTTAATGGGCTCAGTGGCAGCTGAAGATTGTTTTGAATAACTTTGATTATTTTATGCCCAGTCACTTGGCGCCTAATTGCGCAGACAATTAAGTGATTAAAGGCCATAGATGCAGATAGATGTGAAAGTGTTTATCTAAGTATTCAATTTGAATTTGGTCTTGCTTAAATCAATAAAGCGCTGGATCTGCAGGGGAGTGGCTGCAGCTGACAGACAGTTTACTAACAATGTGAGGAACTTGTCGTATGTCGAAATGGTCGCTGGATTTCATTGGCTGACGACGAAACTTTTAATCAAATTAAGTCGAAAGCAAAAGCTGGAAATGTCACTGACACAAGGTGACACATGTGAAGGAGCAAGCGATAGACGAGGAGGGTGAGCGACGGGGGGAGGGGAAGGCACAGACAAAGTTTTGGCCTGTCAAGCGGCGACAACTGAACGCTGTGGGCAGTCGCTCTCCTACGAATACTCAATACTCGTGTATTGCCACGCCCACCCCTCTCCCCACCCGGCAAGAGCACCGCGCAAAAGCCGCACAAATGCTCAATTAATCGCATTTCGGAGCGTTAATGAAACGAGAATCTTGTCGGATCATGCGGTTTAGGCCGCTTTACGGCTGGCGTGTCTTGGCCGCAACTCCCGCACCCAATTTCGCTGCTGCTGCTGCCGGCTAATTGAATCAAAGCAATGTCCTGGCAATGTCCTGGCTGTGTCGTGCCGCACGCGCCGCTTAATTGCAAATTGAAAGCATACTTCTTAAGGGGTGTGGGGTGCCGCCCACGGACTGTCAAATCCATTCAGTATCGCTGTTTGACCAGGTTGCCAAACGATTGCGTTGCTCGCAATCCTTTTTTGTGTTCTTTGTAAAGTGCAACGAGCGCACCAGCAAAGGATTCTCTCGCCTTGACCAGCTCGCCAAGGGCTCAACGGGAAAAAAACAATTAATATTACAACCTGCAGGCACATTATATCCCCCATACCCCTTTAGCCCCCACTTCGACTGCCACTGTCGTATTCCCAACGCTTATCGCCTGCCATTGACAACACTCGACACAAACATCCCCATTACACACACACACACACTCACCCACACACACACAGCGAGAGAGTTGAGAATCGTGTTGGTTTATAGCAAGCCAGTCGCTTGTTAGACAATCCTTTACGCCCCCTGCGCCCACTGCGCCGTTTAGCGACTGAAATCTGCGCTTCTGCCTGTTAAATGCTTTGACTTAAAACAAAAAAAATAACAAGCCAGCAGACAGACAGGATAGAGTGAAAGAGAGAGGAATAGAGAGAGGGGAGGACTATTGGCATAGTGAGGACCGACTGGGGTTTTCTTAGCTTGGCTTTAAGGCGTTCAGCTCAAGTTTAAATCGTATTGGCCGCTGGCTCTGAAGCGATTTAACTTAAGACTAGTTTTAAGTTGAAAACAAACAAAAAATTGGGGTTACGCCTGAATGAGCTGTAAAGTTGTGAATTTGATATAAAAAAAAAACATTAGCCAATTTTAATTTGCTGCTCTGCAGACAAAAGTCTTAAGCTTAAAAATATTGCCATTGCTGAATGTGTTGACAAAATAATTTTAAGTTTTGCACAATACTATTTTAGAGTTTTTTCGGTAAGCATTTCTTTGCTAATCCAGTCTTCAGTAAATAAATAAATAAATAATTTAGAAATTTAAATTTAATTCAATTGCCAAATTCAGCCATGGATTTTGCTATACAGCTGAATGAAAATCTCATGGAGAGTGAACTTTTCCATTGGTTTACCATTGGTTGTTGAGTTTGAAGAGTAGTTAAGAACTTGACAATGTGATTCATTTCCTGTCCATGACAGATGACATCCAGATCCCGATTCAAGCTTCATTTGCTTACATTAATTGAGCTGCTGTTTAATTAAGACCGAACGAACTGACTGGGGCACATTCATTAAGTCTGAACAAAGCAGTCATTTGCCAAGAACACTTTTAGATCAATTCCTTTTAACGCAATTACATATTTTTTAAATTAATTTTCGCATCTTTTAAAAAACGAAAATCGAAAGAAAAAAATCCACTTTCCAGTATTTGTTGCCTCAGACTGCATTCAATCATTAATCTCGCAAATGTTTCAAGTGCCTGCGGGAAGCAGTACTTCAATTTACTGATAGACGCCTTCATCAAACGATTTTTAATTTCGTTTCTCATTCTCCGACGCTAAATCCACCTCTGTCTCTCTCTATCTTTATATCTCTATCTCTCTCTCCATCGATATCTCCATCTTTGTTTCAATGCAACATTTTTAACATTCGTCCAGCAGCAAGGACGACGACTTTTGTGGTCAATAATGAGAAATTCCTTTGGCTGCGCTTTGTAATCAACGACCAAAGCTTTTACGAGAGAAAAGAAAAAACAGCCAAAATGAAAGCGAACCAAAAAATATATAAAGTGAGAGGGAAATAAACAAAACAAAGTACTTGCACTCCATTCAATTAAGTAATGCGCAAAGCAAACCTCAAAAGCTTTGACAAACTTGGTTTTGCTCTCGAAAATCATTTGAATTCATGACATTTCGTAGGACACTCTATACCTATAGCTTGCCACACACACACACACACACAGACACATAATGAGAGCATGTGTGTGGCTGACATTCCAGCAATGCCTGCAAGAAATCTCCGCATTGAAGCATGCTTGTCTCAGAGCACCCACAAAGACTTCTTCTTCGACTCTTTCTTGCTGTGCTTTGGGCTCAAGCGCTACCAAATTGTCACTAACATGTGTATAACTTAGCAGTTAAGTTAACTTGAAACTTGCCTCAAGCGCATTCGGCAATAAAGTTACGTATCCGCCACATGATCTGCAGCTCAAAATTCAAAGAGTTAAAAGCGCCTTAACAGCTTGCCGCGTGTGGCATGATTTCAAAAGACACAGTTCGGGGAGAACAATGAACTTCACAATTAGGAATTATGTAATTAATTATTATATATTGCGGCAAAATTATAACTGATTAAATATACATAACAAAACATAGAATGTAAGAAATGTTGATAGTGGGATCAGGCGTATCGTGCTTTTTAATTTCTTTTCAAATCATTTTTGAAAAACCAACTGTAAAATATAATTATTTTATGTGTGGTTATTTTTGTATGGTTATTTCACGCCTTACCGATATCGATAACTTATTCATTATAATAATTGTCAATCAAGACCAATGAATCACTTTTTTCAATGCACACTTTAAAGCCTTAGTTTAAACTCTCTTTGAGATATTTCCAGTAGCTTGTTTCACCATCACCAGCCAACGCCATTTGTTTGGAGAGTCATCTTTTAGGCTAATCAAAGCTAAACAAAGGTAACAAAAATTCTCATTACTTGCGCACACATTTCATTTGCTTCGAACTGCCCCGAAACGCGCCCAAAGGCCATAAAAGTCAAATGTGGCACTTAAAGCGGTCCATTTGCCGTGCGGCACGAAACGAGGGCACGTCTCCGGGTCCCACAGGTGTCTGCGTTTGTATGTGTGTATGTGTGTGTGCGAGTGTTGAGCCAACGAACCAGGATCCAGGTCTGAAGCTCTTCAAATTAAATGAAATGCGTAAAAATGGCAACAATTTGATTTTGTCAGATTTTCAGGCAAACAGACAGACACAGCAGCGCCCCATTACAATCAAGCATACCTCCCTTTCCCAAAAAAAAAACAGAAAAAACAGTAGAAGCGCATGTTTCATGCAATCTTCATGCCAACTGCCAACCCCTCAAAACTGACCCCAATCCCAACCCCAGCCACCGCCTTGTGGATGCACGCGCGAGTCCCAAGTTGCTAATTTAAGTGTAATAATCCTCAAAGCCAAGGAAACGTGAGCCAATTTATATGCAGGCATTAGAGGGCTGTTGTGCGACAGAGAGGCAGAGAGAGAGAGAGAGAGAGAGAGAGGAGTGAGAGAGGAGGGAGACAGGAGTGAGAGAGGGAGAGAAAAATTCAGAGGAGTGTTTTCTGTTGAAGTTTGGCCGTTGAAAGCTACTCCAATCACCTGCTCTGTTGTTTGGACATTTCCTGTTGCTAGAGATCCCCGCTTGCCCCCTGGCCGCACCACTCAAAATTATGACAGGCAACCACAACAAACAAACAAACAGTTAAAGCCAGTCCCCGACCGCCGCCCACCACATACTCTACTCCAGCGCCCTTGTTAAAATAAATTTAATATTGATTCAGCTTTTGTAATGAGAAACGCGACGTCATCAAAAGTCCACTTAAAACCCACGGCCTAGTTTAAAAGCGTTTGTTTTAGATGTTGCTTGTTGTTTCTTTGTTGTTTAATGTAGCCAGGGATGAATACAGTCTATAGCTGTGTGTGTGTGTGTGTGTGTGTGTGTGTGTGTTGACCAAGCGCCATTGTTGCTGTTGTTGCATTTTGCTAGCCAAATTAAAAAGCTCCTAAATTATGTTGATGACCAGAATACATGCAGAATCTGAACCCACTATTTTCTACCTTCCATCTATCTATAGATGTGCTCCAGGGGAGGGTGTATTTCGTGTTTGCGCCGGATAGGCTTTGGGCTTTCATTATAATGCCGGGGTCATTGAGTGCAGACACCAAAAGCACTTAACACGTTGCCCGTTTTCATTAGCAATAAACATAAATGTCAAAGGTGGGGCATATACACATGTATATGTTGTGAGTAAGCAGCCAGATGGGCCCAAAAGCTGTGCATATTGGTACAGTGATCGCTCGAATATTGGAACTTGCCGCACTGAATTTAAAAATCAAATTTTAATGTTCATCTGCACTGGGCTAGTCGATTTTCAGAAATTATTAAAAACTATATATTTTGAGATATTATTAATATCAAATATGTCTTATATATAATTGAAACTGTTTTTTTAATGCCACTTCAAACTTTTGCCAAATTTTAATATTTCAAACCCAGCACGTTTCACATACACAATTTGAAAACTTTATTACATATTTTATACGTCATATTCGAGTTAAAATTTTTAACTGTGGCCATAACAAAGAATTTCAAAATTACCAACTGTGCAGGTGGCTTAAATTTAAGACCGCTCCGCAATCTGCAACAGCTCCCAGAATGAGTCACTTTTACTGTTTCCCCCTGCCAAACAATTTCTATGGCCGTTATAAAAGTGATTTGGCCGAATTCCATTTGAAGCGCTTTAAGCTGCTTCGCCTCTGTTGTTGTTTACCGTTTAGCATTATGCCACGCCCACTTATTTAGAGAGCAGCTCATTAGGGGCCCACTCGGCAAAAGGGTTTCTTTTGGGCCATTTGCCAAAGGACCTCGCTGGAGTACTTTACCAGCGTATCTATGGCCAGTTTTGGGGCACACTTCCATTCGCATTCCATTTTCGGTTTCTAGCTTCAAATAAATTTTGAAGTTTTAAATACCATCCCCGACTCAACAATCCCCCGCTGCGTCAGCATGAAATGAGATGACAGTTGTCAGTCCGACGGCCTACTCCACACCATCCTCCACACCCCCCGACTTACGGGTGGAGATGATAGCGCTGAGCTCGCAAAACTATTAGCCCCTCAGCGTGCCACAATTCTGATAAACCTCAAACCCCTCAAAGGGAGCAGCTCGAAATGAATGAAATGAAAGCCTTCTCAAGTTGTGCTGGCAGAAATGCAATTAATTTGAACGCCGAAACTCATTAATATTTGTGGAGGCAGACACTTGGAAAGTTTTACGTTCGTCCCCAAAAATAAAAATAAAAAAAACAAAAAAATATGTGTATAGAGAAGCAAAACAGGCAAACGACCTTTTTGGGCAGCCCTTTGCTCTATGTATTTAACTCAGGTTAATAATAAAGCAGCCAAAGGCTTACGTATTATTTGCACACAAAGATGAAAACAAACTTGTTGCTCCACTTGCCACAATACTCAAGCCGGAGCCGGAGCCGGAGCAGGAGCAGGAGCCGTAGCCGGAGACCGAGTCGAGTTCAGTTCAGTTTTCATATCAAATTTACCTTTTTTTTTTGGAGCAATGATTTATGGCCAAAGGGCAGCCGCAGCCGAAAAGGGCAAAAGGTTCTTTCCTTGCAGCAGGCGGCAGAGGCAGGAAATGAAGTTCAAGGTATCGTAAGTAGTTTCGGAAGCCAAAGTAACGTTTGAAAAAGTGTTAAAAAAAATTCTCAACTCTCTACCTGTCTCAAATTGAAAAGCGCACTTGAAGCTGTCCAGCTTTACCTTCATTACCTACTCTTGCCGCATTTCGTGTGTACTTTTTTTATATGTATATATAAATATATATTTGTTTGGAGTTTTTGGGGTGCCCGCCGCTAGGCAGTGCGAAAAGTTTGATTGTAGTCCTGGGATTCTGGGCAAACAAAATTAAGCAGTCTGCAAGTTTTTAATTAAAAAAGGACGCAAGTGTGCATTAAGCAGCTCAGCCAAGACAAGGTGAGAAGCCAACGCGAAGTCCGTTTTAAACTTGACGCTGAAGAGCAAGTCCCTCAAGATTGTATAGTCCCTACGAGTTCAACTCGTATGCGCTGCAAATTACCCAAATGCGAATGCCTCGAGGGTGCACCGTTTCTACGGATGTAAAGGGTTTAAAATCTGCCCTCAGCTGCTATGCCTCGAGCATTTCCTTCCATGAAGACACTACTATATATTATAATATTAATAATTCTATTATGACATATTCCTTATATAATATTGTGCGCATGTAAAACAGCTTTCCAAATAAATTCTGTTTCTTCATGAGCAACATCTTGCGGAACGTATGTAAATTATTAAGCAATGTGAATCGCTGTTCAGATAGGCAACATCGGCATCAATCAATCAATCAAATCAAGTATAATCAGTGTACTTTATATATCCCAAACTCATTAGTATGCAACAGGCTGAAGGAAGCTTCACTAAACCCAAAAGGAATATATAATGTAGATCTAATAGCAATAAGTTTTTTTCAATTCTATCGATAACAGCACACGTTCAAATCGATTTCCGATAAAAAGCCTATGCAATACAATCAGAAATATTATTGATCAACTGTTAAATATTAATAGTTCTTATGATTGTTTCAAAAAATATCTTCAGACAGGTTGAACTGAATAGAATCATTCAAAGCTATCTCTCTTGAGTACCCAATATTCGAATGTGAATAAATTGCGTGGCTGTTGGCAGGAAATTTGTTTAATCTGCCAACAAATTGTGGAAGACACGCAATTGGAATCGCCGCTGCGAACATTCGACCAGTTTTCTTGGTTGTTTTCGTACGTGCTGAGTTGAAAGCTGATGAGATGCAAATGGATTGGGCGCGATAAGGCGCCAGGTGAGACGAGGCAGGCGAAAAACAGACCAAGACTCAGACGCAGATGCAGATGCAGACGCAGACGCAGACGCAGAGTCAGAGTCAGACTCAAGAGTTAAACGTGGGCTGTTTGCGAGCTGGCAACGCCAGCTTATTATTAACTGTATAATTTAATGTGTAGGCAGGAAATTGATTTATTATCAGCGTCAGTTAATTTTTTCTCGCCATCCCCACGTCTCCATCTCTCTCTCTCTCTGTCTCTCTCTCTCTCTCTCTCTCTTACTCTTCACATATTTTAAATTAAGCGACTCGCATGCGGCATAAATCTTGCCACTTTATATACCAAAAAAATAAAATAAAATAAAATAAATTACAAATTAAGTTGTTGGCTCCCACAGTTAACCGACCGGGTGACAACAACTTTAACATTTTTAACAACAACAAGCTGGAAATAACGCACGTTATTTGTAGATAAGGATAAGGCAACAACAACAACAACAACAACGCTTAACGCTGTGTGGCAACCTTTCGCCTCGCTTAATAATTTATCACGCCTATATTTATTTTTTTTATTATTTATTTTTTGCCTGCTTCGTCGCATTTTCGCATTATCTCGCTTATCTTCAGGTTTTGGTATTTCTCGCCAACAGCTTAACGCCCGAATTTATCTGTAAGCTTGGGAATTTGTAGATAACATAAATATTTCATTATGATTAATCCAGCCGACTAAAGAAAAATATTGTTAAAAGATGATTGATAAACAATCTTCCCAGAAGCTTGACAAACGAGCAAACTATTTAAAATGACACCCAACCATTTTGCAATTTTGGCAAGTAGGTCTACAAAATAGATATAAATATATATTCTTGATATGCAACACGATCGACGGATAGCCGTCTCTTTCTATGCAAACTAATCCCTCAGTTTTAAAAGCTATCTTGATGAGTCTTGACATATATCCGGCCTTTTGCTGCCAGCAGTACATATGTCGTAGCTGGCTGGATCAGATATCTATATATGTATATATATCTATGCGTCCAATCAATTAGTATTTTATTTACACCTATTCAAATTTATTTTGTATTTAGCTCCCAACATGGCCATCCCTCAGTGGGCTGATATTGCTCAACTGCTGGAATCATCGCAAATTTGATGAAGCAAACAGGAAATTTGCTGTCAATTACCTTTTACCACTGAAGTCCAACTGTCATTTCGGCTTTAAATAGTTTGTCATTGTTGGGCAGACTAGTTGTTGTTGATGTTGTTGCTGTTGCCATTGTTACGATGTGCAGTCAATCATTCAGTTAGCCATGCACTCAGTTATTGAGTGAGTTGTGGCATCGAGAAACCGTGACTATTTCCAATTGCATTTCTTCCAAATTTCGGCAGCTTTTATTTGTTTTTGTTTTTGTCATGTTTCCGTCCGAAGGGACAAATTGCTATTAAATTGCCACACACACACAATTGCAAAATGCCATAAATCGAACAGCATCAAGACCAGTTTCCAATACGACCAGCCAGACAGTTAGCCCCTTCCCCTTTAGCTATGGCGACACCCCTCTGCAATCCACAATTTTAATAGTCTGGTTTTCCGCTTGGTTAACTCAATTTGCGTGGCTACTTTCAATTAGGTTTCCGCTCTTGTTTTCTTTTTTTTCTATTTTGTTGGTCGAAAGCTCATTTCACTTAAATAACTAGTATGATTGTGTTAGACGGCTGTGCTCGACTGGCAGTTACCCTGCTACAAGTTCGGAAATAATTTGCAGAGAATAAATCTTAACTTTTATGATTTACGAAGCATATCATTTAAATATAAAAAAAAATAGCTTTAGGTATTGCCTATAAGAATCAACATCTCTGACAGCAACTAGACCAATACAGATCACAATTTTATCTACATACGTAGATATTTAACTAATACACCTTCTATACATGTTCATGTCCAGGGCATATATGTTATTTGTTTATTTGTCGCAAATAAAATAACGATAAACAGCCAGTTTCTAGAGCTCGGTTGCGTTCTAATAGGTTTTATAGTGTTTTCGTTGAACTCGTTAAAATAGAATTGTTATAGTTTTAATTTCGTTGCTGTGCCGCAAATGGTTTTGACGACAGTTGCACGGTTGACAGGCGGGGGCGCGACAGGTGCAGCTGCCACCAAAAATAGCGTCTTGTTGGGTCCAGTCGAACGGTAACTTGATATCCAGACGAACCCACCCAGACAAAAAGCAAACGGATTGACTAATGAATCAATTAAATGGCATTCTCTACAACACTGAACTCACCTCCAAGTTCAACCTACAACATTTCGCACTTGGCCATAAATTTATCACCAGATTGCAAGAAGCTGCCAACAAATGCAGCCAAAGCCATCAAAATGCGTCGCTCGCTTTATCGCGGCACATGCATCAGGCCAGAAGCGGTTCCCCGAAAGTTAAACGGGAAATTATTTCAAGCAAATAATGCGCATTTAATGTGACATCCGACAGGCGGCAGGCGACAGCCGACAAGAGTCCCAAGTCGCGATACAAAAAAAAAAAAAAGTAAAAATATAAACGACAAAAGTCAAAAGACTAAAACCGGATTTCAAAATATTGTGATTTGAATTTAGCCGAAATTTATATACACTTTTAACAGAGAAATTATTCTAAGAAAATGCTAAATTAGTTGCACTCATTGTGAAAGAGATAGAGAGACAGATAAAGAGAGTAAAATAGTTACAAATGCAAAAAAAAAAAGAAGATATTTCTGAAAATAAAAAACGGATCAGAGATTAAAATATAACTGTTCAATACACATATACCGTTCAAAATGTATAAAAAAAAGGGTATACTTCACATAGGGTATACTTCACGTACTGTATCATAATAATATATTTGCATGATCAGCATCAAAAGTCGTATTGATTGAACAAGGCGATCTCAGAGACTAAATGAACCATAGACTTCAAATTCGGTAGCCCTCGTATTCCCCGCGCATAACAAGATAATTTCAATTGATCGAGAACTGTCTTCCAATTTATTTAATACTTGCCTTCATTTATAATTGATAAGCGGTAAAAATTGCATTAAGTTCGGCTTTTAACCAAAACTATTTTTCACATTTCCAACAAACTATATAACAGAAATCGCATGGACGAACTCTCCCGACTTTAGCATCCTAATTTGTTATTTATGCTAAATTATAAAAATTGACAATGTAAATCAAAAATTTCATTGTTCCTTTTTTAAAGTCCTTTGAAAACGTTTGAAAATAATGCACACAACAAAGATACCATCATATGATCAAGATAAACAAATAAATGAAATAAAAGCAATAAATGAATAGAACTCGATTAAAACTAGTGTCAAATTTAAAATTAAATTAACAAAGTATTAAATGAAAACTTACTTAACAATTTCCAATGCACAACTAATATATTGCAATTTATTTATTTAAGAAATATTCCAATAAAATCGAATTTAATATTTAACATACTTCTTAGTCTGGTTGTACCTGTCTGCTCACATCTGATGTGGACTGACACCTACAGTCCCTACTCAGATGTTGTTCGTTCGACCTCGAGGGGAGAGCGTGTCCTCCCCCCCCCCCCCCCCCCCTTCTCCGCGTCTACCGTCATCAGGCCAAATGACGCATTATTGAACTGTCAATGGATGTGACAAAGGGTTAAGCGTGTCACAATCGAGTAGTTGCTAAGTTGTCTCTTTTTTTGTTGTTTTGTCTTGTTTGCTGTGCAAAGGGTCTTTGAATGCATTTAACCCTGTTTGTTGTTTGTTGTTGCTTGTCGGGTGAGTTTACATATTAAATATTGATGGTAGTAAATATATATGTCCCTTTTTATACAGTTCAAAGTTGATCGTATTGAAGTGTTTACATGCACAAACAATGCGAATTGATTTTAATGGTTTTCATTGATCGTTGTGCATTGAGAAGAGCTAAGCTGAAGCTCGGCTTTGCTGAAGAGTTTTCATATCGTACTTGCAGCTTCGCTTCCTATAATTCAATCGAGCTCGGTGCTAATTTAGAAAACTTTCAGCTTATTTTCCCTTAAATAAATTATCAATAAGCAACGGAAAAAAAGAGCGGACAGTTTCTGAGCATTTGCAAAACATTCGCTCATGAATAATAGCCCATCCCATCAGACACATCAGACAAATAAAAATTGCAAAGTGATGGACCTTATCGGAGCACACAATATTTATTGCATGAGGTTCGCTACGAGACTGGTCTAAAGACAAGGGACAGACAACTTGACTTTGGGCTTGGCAGTTCGAACTCTAATTTTTGGGTCGGTGTCGAGAGAGCTCATCAAAGTGAACTTAGTCGTAGTAGGGGGAGAGAGAGAGAAAGAGGGAAGGAGGAGATTTCATTGGCTGTGTGCTAATCTGAGGCTGGAACCTGAAAGTTGAAACATGGAACATGGAATATGGAACCTGGAGGCTGGAATCTGTGTGTGCATCATCATCTTTGGTAGTTGGACACGTCACTTTTCGTGTTTGATAAGGATCCGCAGCGAGAACGGAACCAAAGACAAGGCAAAGGCAAATTCGAAGACGAAGGCGTGCGCCCGAATATATATTCGAATTTTATTATGCATGACAGCTCCATGAACAACAACAGCAACAGCAACAACAATAACAACGAACACTCCCACTGCCCCGTCATGAAGTCATGTTTGGGCCCCAACAAGGGTGGAGGGGGGTGCTCTTTTTATTTTGGATACCTGTTTGACACCGGGTTGCGGGCCTTTTGGGTACCTTTTTATTTTTGGGTGCGAGCGGGAGGAGGGATTGAGCAATATTCTATAGCCGAACCGAATGCTTAGCCATGTGAAAAAAGATAGCGTTTTTCATATTTTAATTTTACTTGTTTAACGTTTGAATACGATTTTTGAATATCGATAAGGTGCAAGGCGGAACGGTTCCCCTTTGTTGTTGTTGTTGTTGTTGTTATTGTTGTTGTTCTTTGGCTTGTTCTGTATGCCGTTTGCATGATTATGTAACATTTCCCAACACGCATTCCTCTCGCCCGACCCGTTTACACATGCATCGATTTATATTTTGACAAATGATTTCTAAATGAGTGGACACTTTTTTTATCAACCTCCTTCTCGGGTAGCCAAACATCCAAATTCTTTGGAGTTAATAAAAAGGAGCCTGTGTAAATATTTATTTGACTGCTGCCAGCAGGTAACGGAATAACGAGCGTAAATTTAATTAATTAAGCCGCGTTAAGATGCAACAACAGCAGAGCGCAACCATATATAGAAAAGCGACAAAAACCAAAAACCGCATCGATCAATTTGACACTGACTAATGCAGCCAATGAGAATAACTTGGAATAAAAACTCATTTTTATTCTGCGTAATAGTGAAGAGAAAACAGAAGCACGAAGCGCGATTATGCATCCCGCTTAATAATCAAATAAAATATATTATAATATCTACAAAAATAAGTATTAATACGCAACAATATATAAATATACAAATAACAACATACATATAAAATACACATTAAACATATTTGCATTAAGTGCTTTTCAATTGTAATTGAAGTCACTTTAAATAGTTAATAACTTGATTTATTTAATATTTTCAACAATGCTTCCCACTTAACGATTGCCGCAACGTAAAAGTGATATTCTGATTGGTAAATATCCCAGAAGAGTTACTTAAAAAAAAATCTGGTACGCTGGATATGATTACATTTACAGAAATAATCAAAATCTTAAGGATTTCTGGAAATTACAAGAAACACAACTGGTTTCTAACATAATGCATTACAATAATGTGTATTTTAATACAATGTTATATGTGGCAACCATGCCTGTCGAGTAATTGTAAACATTATTATTAACGAGGGGAAGTGCAACAAATTATTATTACATTAAATATATTAAATGTTGTTCGGTTTGTTGACTTAAATGAACGGCATGCATTTGGCATAACAAAAGCAAATTTTCCAATTTCTGTTCTCAATAAACATGCAAGAAAATTAATACAAATTTACTTATACAAATACATTAAATATAATTCTGATGATTTATGCAATTTATTGTGTGCATTTGTTAAATTACATTGTGTGCAACAGGTACAAATTTTATGTCGTCGCTTCAATCAGTTGAAGGTGAACACCAGAAGCAGCCAGAAGCAACTGCAGCTGCACCAGTAGCAAATAAACGGAGCATTTACGAACATTCGAACTCCAGTGTTCCAGTGAATAAGTGCACGTAGTTATTACGTCATGACGACTACATTTACAATTAACGGGCAGCCCTACACAGGTGAGTTGTATTTACAAAAGCGAAGACGCCTAGTAGATGCCCTGCAGAGTGGCAGCTGGAAAATAAAATAAATCGCGAATCGCATTCCATCGGCGGATTCATTTTTGTTTTCCATTCATCCACTATGTCGTACTGTTTGTTATATAAATATCGATTCTGATTCGATTTCTCGGCACGCAGCGAATCTGACCAATTTGCCGCCAGACATAACGCTGAACACCTTCATCAGGGAACATGCGCAGCTGACGGCCACGAAGTTCATGTGCCAGGAGGGCGGCTGCGGCGTCTGCATTTGCGTGCTGCGCGACGGCCAACGCAGTTGGTCCGTCAATTCGGTAAGAGTGCATCCAATTCGAGATTCGTATACCCTGTAGTCATGCATAACTGACCACCTCTTTATACTCAGCAAACTATACTCAGAAAAAACACAAAATAGACTAAATATGTATCACTTCCAGAGTGTTGTTTTGCAATGTGTGTGTGGAAAAGAATAATTCTTTTTTTACTTTTTTACTTAGATTATTATTAAATGATTTTATTTTAAGATTTCACCCACACAAACAGTTTACATAGCTTATAAGTTCATTTAGCTTAACTTGCGATCTTACAGAGAAGACTTTTTCCAAAAATATAGGTTTACATTTATAGGAAATATATAAAGTATACCTTGAAATGGAGTCTATCCCAATTTCTGGTTGGGAAAAACATTTACTTTGGAAATCATAGTTTTTCGTAATATAAGCAAAATAACGATAATAGTCAATTCAATATTCTCGAACTTGAAGTCTTTGTGTCTCGAATTAGTAGCTGGTTACAGGATATCTTTTGGTCAGGGCACACACTGATGTCGCTTATTGGATTTACTCACCCAAATCTTTGCATTTTCAGTGCCTGACGCTGCTGAATAGCTGCTCGCAGCTGGAGATCGTGACGTCCGAGGGACTGGGGAACAAGAGCAGCGGCTATCATCCGATACAGAAGCGTCTGGCGCAGTTGAATGGCAGCCAGTGCGGCTACTGCTCGCCGGGAATGGTGATGAATATGCACGGATTGTTGGAGTCGCGCGGTGGTCAAGTCACCATGGCTGAGGTGGAAAATGCATTTGGGGGCAACATTTGCCGCTGCACCGGCTATCGACCCATCCTGGACGCCATGAAGTCCTTTGCCACCGACAGCAATATTCAATTGCCAGCAGAGTGTGTAGCGGACATTGAGGATCTGAGCAGGAAACAGTGCCCCAAAACAGGCGAACGCTGTGCCGGCAACTGCGCGAGGACCAACCTCATCTACGACGATGGCAGCCAATGGCATTGGCCAAAGACTTTAGTCGAACTGTTCGAGGCACTGGAGAAGGTGGGCGAGCAGGAGCAGTTTATGCTTGTTGCCGGCAATACGGCGCATGGCGTCTATCGGCGTTCCCCGGACAATCCTCGGCACTTTATCGATGTGCGCGGCGTCGGAGAGCTGCAGGAGCACAGCAGCGATGAGCAGCAGCTCAAGCTGGGCGCCAATCTCAGCCTCAGCCAGGCCATGGACATCGTTAAGGACGCCTCGCAGCACGCTGGCTTTGAGTATCTGCAGCAGCTGTGGCAGCACCTGGATCTCATTGCCAATGTGCCAGTTCGCAATGTGAGTTTTTTCAATTTCAACTCCCAACTGTCAACTGATTCCGATCTTGATTTTGCAGTCTGGCACCTTGGCTGGCAATTTGGCCATTAAGAAACAGCATCCCGAATTCCCATCGGACGTCTTCATCAGTTTTGAGGCACTCAATGTCCAAGTCATAACGTCCACCAATGCCAAGGAGCAGCAGCAAATGCCGCTGGCAGACTTTATGAGCTCCACCAATAGAAAACTGGTGCTGAAGGCATTCCTGTTGCCTGCTTATCCCAAGGATAAATACATTTACGAATCGTATAAGGTCCGTACATCCAGGCACTCCACTTACGTATATTCGCACCCACTTCAGTTTCCTTTTATCCACAGTATCCTGTGGGATTTCACTTAAAATAACATTCTATTATCCCTTAAAAAACTCCTCCACAGATCATGCCACGTGCCCAGAATGCTCACGCCTATGTGAATGCCGCATTTCTGCTGGAACTTGGAGCGGAGTCGCAGGTGAAAAATGCTCGCATTTGCTTTGGCGGCATTCGCCCGGACTTTGTGCATGCGACGGTCATTGAGGAGCTGCTGCTCGGACGCAATCCCTTCGACAATGCCTGGTTGGAGCAGGCGTTCGCAAAGCTATCTACGCTGCTGCAGCCGGATGAGGTGCTCCCGGATGCCTCGGCCGCATATCGTGTGAGCTTGGCTGGTGGACTGCTCTATAAGTTTCTATTGAAGCATGCGCCCGCCGCCTCAGTGAATGATGCCTTTAGGAGCGGTAGCCAGCTGCTGGAGCGACCGTTGTCCTCGGGCACACAAGTGTATCAGACAAAGAAGGAAAATTATCCGGTGACGCAGGCGGTGCAGAAAGTGGAGGGCATGATCCAATGCTCCGGGGAGGCCACCTACATGAACGACGTGCTGACCACATCAAACACGCTGCACTGCGCCTTTGTGGGCGCCACCAAAGTGGGCGCAAGCATTGAGCAGATCGATGCGACGGAAGCTCTGCGTCAACCCGGCGTGCTGGCCTTCTACAGTGCCAAGGATGTGCCCGGTTCGAACACGTTCACCGACCCGACTTTTGGCTACGAGCCCGACGAGATCTTCTGTGCAACACGCGTGCGGTACTATGAACAGCCCGTGGGCCTGGTGGTCGCTCTGAGTGCGGACCAGGCTCAGCGTGCTGCTAAGCTGGTGAAGATCACATACAGTCAGTCGCAGTTGTTGCGTCCCGTGCTGCCAAGCTTGAGCGATGTGCTGGACATGTCGCCGCTAGATCCGTCGCTCATCATCCAAGTGGCCAAGCCAAAGCCGGGCAAGCTCAAGTGCAGCGCCGAGCCGGATGTGAGTGTGCGAGGTGTCTTCCAGATGGGACTGCAATATCACTTCACTACGGAGCCGCAGACTACGGTCGCCGTGCCGTTCGAGAATGGCCTCAAGATCTACTCGGCCACCCAGTGGATGGATCACACACAATCGGTAATTGCCCACATGCTCCAGCTGAAAGCGAAGGATGTCCAACTCCAGGTGCGGCGCTTGGGTGGCGGCTATGGCAGCAAAATAACACGTGGCAATCAAGTTGCCTGTGCTGCCTCCTTGGCTGCCCACAAATTGAATCGGCCGGTGAGGTTTGTTCAGTCCTTGGAATCGATGATGGATGCAAATGGGAAGCGCTGGGCCTGTCGTTCCGATTATCAGTTCCATGCGCTTAATTCTGGTAAGATAGTTGGATTGCAGAATGATTTCTACGAGGATGCCGGCTGGAATACCAACGAGAATCCCATAAGCGCACACCCCACATTTACGGCGGAAAACTGTTATGACTTCAACGATGCCAACCATAAGATCAATGGCAACGCTGTCCTCACCGATGCGCCCAGTTCGACATGGTGCCGTGCACCTGGCTCCGTTGAGGGCATTGCCATGATTGAGAACATTGTGGAGCATGTGGCGTTTGTGGTTGAACGTGATCCGGCCGAAGTGCGTCTCCTCAACATAACCAAGGGTAACAAACTGGCAGAGCTGCTGCCACAATTTCTAAAATCACGGGAATATCAAGCACGCCGCCAGGAGATCGAGGTTCATAATGCCAAAAACCGCTGGACCAAACGAGGGTTGGGTTTGTCCATCACGCAGTATCCCATAATTTACGTTGGACAATATTCAGCAACGGTGGCCATTTATCATATCGATGGCACCGTGGTTGTCACCCATGGAGGCATCGAAATGGGTCAAGGTGAACTATCCCAATATTATATATTATTCCAATACAATATAATAATAATATATAATATAATAATAACAATATGTAATAAAAACCTATACTCCCTTGACTAGCACACTCTTCCATCCTTGAGTTCAATAAATGTGTTTTGCTCCTTTTTCTCCACAGGCATGAACACAAAGGTTGCCCAGGTGGCCGCCTTCACGTTGGGCATCGAGTTGAGCTATATCAAAATTGAATCGTCAGACACCATAAATGGCGCCAATTCAATGGTCACCGGTGGGTCCATGGGCAGCGAAAGCGTCTGCTATGCGGTGCGTAAGGCATGCGAGACGCTCAACACGCGCCTGCAGCCGGTGAAGAAGAAGGGCGTCGGCTGGGAGGAAGCGGTGCAGGCGGCATTTGCCGCTTCGATCAATCTGATTGCATCGGACCATTTCAAGAAGGACGACATGCACAACTACCATGTGTATGGCATGGCGCTGACCGAGATCGAGCTGGACGTGCTGACCGGCAACAATCAGATCCGGCGCGTCGATCTACTGGAGGATGCCGGCGAGAGTCTCAGTCCCTACATCGACATCGGTCAGATCGAGGGCGCATTTGTCATGTGCCTGGGCTACTGGCGGAGCGAACTGTTGATCTATGAGCGACAGACAGGTCGCTTGCTCACGAATCGCACGTGGAACTATAAGCCTCCCGGCGCAAAGGATATACCCATTGATTTCCGCGTCGAAATGGTGCAGAATCCACAGGCGAATAGTGCGGGATTTATGCGCTCCAAGGCCACCGGCGAGCCGCCCTGTTGCCTGGCCGTCAGCGTCATCTTTGCCCTGCAACACGCATTGCAATCGGCCAGGAAAGATGCCGGCTTGCCTCGCGAGTGGGTCCGTCTGGGTGCACCCACAACGCCCGAAACATTGCTACTGAATGCCGGGCACGATATTAAATCATTTCGACTTAAATGAGAAACATTAATGCAACAGAAATTGCTTAAACAAATATGTTTATATCCACGTATGTACACACTTATATGTTTTACTTAGGTGTTAGTTAACTAATTTTAAATTCAATGAATAAATATTAATGCACATGTTATCAGACCTATCCGAATTCAATCATTTTCTTATTCTCTCAAAGTGTTGCTTCAATCTTTTTAATATTTTAATTTTCCTGTTGAATATAAATGGTTTCGTGCAAATGTAACAGGTAGAAGAAAGCATCTTTGATCCCATAAATTAAGGTCTGTTTTCAGATCAAAAATAAATGTCAATCTATAATTTAAAAATAAAAAATACCACAAGGCCGCAGTTGTTATTAAGAAACCACTCCCACAGTCTCTTGTGACGTATTCACAAAATAGAATTTATTTGCTTACCAAAAAATGACGGGCTTACATTTGTGCTCAAGCCAATTTTAATAGAATATCATTATTTATTAATATTTACATATATTTATTTATATTAATATTATATAAATAAATTAAAACCTCAAATATGAGAAACTTGTTTGTGTTGCACTTGCCGTACTCTTCTTATTGGAAGAGGAAGATGAAGTTGACGATAGATGCAGGCGCCCGCGTCCTTTTGAGGTGGTTTGCCGATAACCACCGTCAGCATATTTCAAAGTTTTTTGATACCCACGAACAGCTGTTCACAAAATCCACACAGGTCAACAGTGAGTTAACATTTAGTTTTGTAGCTGCAGACGATTTTACATCTGTTATTATATGGACACTTTCCTTACCTACAACTTTTTTTGATCTGAAATCAAATTTATAAGCCGAAGTACTCGGATCTCAGAAACTGTAAGACCTAGAGTAGTCGTATACCCCGCGCAGAGCAAGTGTACTTAATTTTATCAATGAATGTTCACGTTTCGCGAATACTAATACTTATCATTTTCCGATTGTAATAAAAGCCACAATTTTGTATGTATTCTACAGCTATCCGTTCTGTATGTGTATGTGGGATGTATGTATGTGTGAATGTACATATGTATGTAAATCCACGCGGTTATCGCATGCCGGGGATTTAAGTTCGTATTTCTAAATCAATATAATAATAGTTTTTACATGCGAGACTTTTCTACGATATTCGTTGATTCGCTTAACGTGTTACTTGTCTCAGGCTGGAAAGATATCAGTTTAGTTTTTTCTGAATGCCTTTCGATTTTGTTATGTGCTTGAGAACGCGTACACATACATATATTTTTGTGTATTGAATCAAACTAAAATTGTATACATACGGCGATCAACACCGCTTGTTAAATGAGTTACAAACTTTGAAAAAATAATAATTTATTGCTTGCCATTTTTGTAAAGATCACGCACGACCTGTCTCTTTCCCTCTCTTGCTCTTGCTGTAAACTGTGACTGACGAATCCAAAATACAACAGCAACAACGGCAAACAATCACACAGCCAGCGCCGTTAGTTTGCTTAGACCGAGACAGCAAAGCTGCAATTAAAGTTGAGCAACAAGCAACGCTGGGCTTTGAATAATTTTAGTTTTTTTTGCTGCTCAAAAGTCGTTAATTAAACAACAACAGCAATAGGTATGTATAAATTTAATTTACAAACAAATGCTCTCAGCTGCCAAACAAGTCGACAATCAGTTGAATGCGAACAACCGAAGCCGACAGAAGCAACAGCAGCTGCACCAGTATTAAAATATCAAAGTATTTCCCTGGGTTTTATTTTTAGAAAAATTGTAAAACACCAACAGTTTTGCGCAAATTACACAAACCTTTTAACTCCAGTGTTCCAGTGAATAAGTGCACGTAGTTATTACGTCATGACGACTACATTTACAATTAACGGGCAGCCCTACACAGGTGAGTTGTATTTACAAAAGCGAAGACGCCTAGTAGATGCCCTGCAGAGTGGCAGATTCATTTTTATTTTCCATACATCCACTATGTCGAACTGTTTGTTATATAAATATCGATTCTGATTCGATTTCTCGGCACGCAGCGAATCTGACCAATTTGCCGCCAGACATAACGCTGAACACCTTCATCAGGGAACATGCGCAGCTGACGGCCACGAAGTTCATGTGCCAGGAGGGCGGCTGCGGCGTCTGCATTTGCGTGCTGCGCGACGGCCAACGCAGTTGGGCCGTCAATTCGGTAAGACTGCATCCAATTCGAGATTCGTATACCCTGTAGTCATGCATAACTGACCACCTCTTTATACTCAGCAAACTATACTCAGAAAAAACACAAAATAGACTAAATATGTATCACTTCCAGAGTGTTGTTTTGCAATGTGTGTGTGGAAAAGAATAATTATTTTTTTACTTTTTTACTTAGATTATTATTAAATGATTTTATTTTAAGATTTCACCCACACAAACAGTTTACATAGCTTATAAGTTCATTTAGCTTAACTTGCGATCTTACAGAGAAGATTTTTTCCAAAAATATAGGTTTACATTTATAGGAAATATATAAAGTATACCTTGAAATGCAGTCTATCCCAATTTCTGGTTGGTATATACATTTACTTTGGAAATCACAGTTTTTCGTAATATAAGCAAAAGAACGATAATAGTCTATTCAATATTCTCGAACTTAAAGTCTTTGAATCTCGAATTAGTAGCTGATTACAGGATATCTTTTGGTGAGGGCACACACTGATGTCGCTTATTGGATTTACTCACCCAAATCTTTGCATTTTCAGTGTCTGACGCTGCTGAATAGTTGCTCGCAGCTGGAGATCGTGACGTCCGAGGGACTGGGGAACAAGAGCAGCGGCTATCATCCGATACAGAAGCGTCTGGCGCAGTTGAATGGCAGCCAGTGCGGCTACTGCTCGCCGGGAATGGTGATGAATATGCACGGATTGTTGAAGTCGCGCGGTGGTCAAGTCACCATGGCTGAGGTGGAAAATGCATTTGGGGGCAACATTTGCCGCTGCACCGGCTATCGACCCATCCTGGACGCCATGAAGTCCTTTGCCACCGACAGCAATATTCAATTGCCAGCAGAGTGTGTAGCGGACATTGAGGATCTGAGCAGGAAACAGTGCCCCAAAACAGGCGAACGCTGTGCCGGCAACTGCGCGAGGACCAACCTCATCTACGACGATGCCAGCCAATGGCATTGGCCAAAGACTTTAGTCGAACTGTTCGAGGCACTGGAGAAGGTGGGCGAGCAGGAGCAGTTTATGCTTGTTGCCGGCAATACGGCGCATGGCGTCTATCGGCGTTCCCCGGACAATCCTCGGCACTTTATCGATGTGCGCGGCGTCGGAGAGCTGCAGGAGCACAGCAGCGATGAGCAGCAGCTCAAGCTGGGCGCCAATCTCAGCCTCAGCCAGGCCATGGACATCGTTAAGGACGCCTCGCAGCACGGTGGCTTTGAGTATCTGCAGCAGCTGTGGCAGCACCTGGATCTCATTGCCAATGTGCCAGTTCGCAATGTGAGTTTTTTCAATTTCAACTCCCAACTGTCAACTGATTCCGATCTTGATTTTGCAGTCTGGCACCCTGGCTGGCAATTTGGCCATTAAGAAACAGCATCCCGAATTCCCATCGGACGTCTTCATCAGTTTTGAGGCACTCAATGTCCAAGTCATAACGTCCACCAATGCCAAGGAGCAGCAGCAAATGCCGCTGGCCGACTTTATGAGCTCCACCAATAGAAAACTGGTGCTGAAGGCATTCCTGTTGCCTGCTTACCCCAAGGATAAATACATTTACGAATCGTATAAGGTCCGTATATCCAGGCACTCCACTTACGTATATTCGCACCGACTTCAGTTTCCTTTTATCCACAGTATCCTGTGGGATTTCACTTAAAATAACATCTTAGTATCCCTTAAAAAACTACTTCACAGATCATGCCACGTGCCCAGAATGCTCACGCCTATGTGAATGCCGCATTTCTGCTGGAACTTGGAGCGGAGTCGCAGGTGAAAGGTGCTCGCATTTGCTTTGGCGGCATTCGCCCGGACTTTGTGCATGCGACGGTCATTGAGGAGCTGCTGCTCGGACGCAATCCCTTCGACAATGCCTGGTTGGAGCAGGCGTTCGCCAAGCTATCTACGCTGCTGCAGCCGGATGAGGTGCTCCCGGATGCCTCCGCCGCATATCGTGTGAGCTTGGCTGGTGGACTGCTCTATAAGTTTCTATTGAAGCATGCGCCCGCCGCCTCAGTGAATGTTGCCTTTAGGAGCGGTGGCCAGCTGCTGGAGCGAGCGTTGTCCTCGGGCACACAGGTGTATCAGACAAAGAAGGAAAATTATCCGGTGACGCAGGCGGTGCAGAAAGTGGAGGGCATGATCCAATGCTCTGGCGAGGCCACCTATATGAACGACGTGCTGACCACATCAAACACGCTGCACTGCGCCTTTGTAGGCGCCACCAAAGTGGGCGCAAGCATTGAGCAAATCGATGCGACGGATGCTCGGCGTCAACCCGGCGTGCTGGCCTTCTACAGTGCCAAAGATGTGCCCGGTTCGAACACGTTCACCGGCCCGACTTTTGGCTACGAGCCCGAAGAGATCTTCTGTGCAACACGCGTGCGGTACTATGAACAGCCCGTGGGCCTGGTGGTCGCTCTAAGTGCGGACCAGGCTCAGCGTGCTGCTAAGCTGGTGAAGATAACCTACAGTCAGTCGCAGTTGTTGCGTCCCGTGCTGCCCAGCTTGAGCGATGTGCTGGACATGTCGCCGCTAGATCCGTCGCTCATCATCCAAGTGGCCAAGCCAAAGCCGGGCAAGCTCAAGTGCAGCGCCGAGCCGGATGTAAGTGTGCGAGGTATCTTCCAGATGGGACTGCAATATCACTTCACCATGGAGCCGCAGACTACGGTCGCCGTGCCGTTCGAGGATGGCCTCAAGATCTACTCGGCCACCCAGTGGATGGATCACACACAATCGGTAATTGCCCACATGCTCCAGCTGAAAGCGAAGGATGTCCAACTCCAGGTGCGGCGCTTGGGTGGCGGCTATGGCAGCAAAATAACACGTGGCAATCAAGTTGCCTGCGCTGCCTCCTTGGCTGCCCACAAATTGAATCGGCCGGTGAGGTTTGTTCAGTCCTTGGAATCGATGATGGATGCAAATGGGAAGCGCTGGGCCTGTCGTTCCGATTATCAGTTCCATGCGCTTAATTCTGGTAAGATTGTTGGATTGCAAAATGATTTCTACGAGGATGCCGGCTGGAATAAGAATGAGAGTCCCATAAGCGGACACTCCACATTTACGGCTGCCAACTGTTATGACTTCAACGATGCCAACCATAAGATCAACGGCAACGCTGTGCTCACCGATGCGCCCAGTTCGACATGGTGCCGTGCACCTGGCTCCGTTGAGGGCATTGCCATGATTGAGAACATTGTGGAGCATGTGGCGTTTGTGGTTGAACGTGATCCGGCCGAAGTGCGTCTCCTCAACATAACCAAGGGTAACAAAATGGCAGAGCTGCTGCCACAATTTCTAAAATCACGGGAATATCAAGCCCGCCGCCAGGAGATCGAGGTCCATAATGCCAAGAATCGCTGGACCAAACGAGGACTGGGTCTGGCAATTATGGACTATCCCATATTCTACTTTGGACAATATCCGGCAACGGTGGCCATTTATCATACCGATGGCACCGTGGTTGTCACCCATGGAGGCATCGAAATGGGCCAAGGTGAACTATCCCAATATTATATATTATTCCAATACAATAAAATAATAATATATAATATAATAATAACAATATGTAATAAAAACATATACTCCATCCATTTAGATAGGGTATCCTCCAGTGTCGGGCTCCCTCGACTAGCGCACTCTTCCATCCGTGAATTCAATAAATGTGTTTTGCTCCTTTTTCTCCACAGGCATGAACACAAAGGTGGCCCAGGTGGCCGCCTTCACGTTGGGCATCGAGTTGAGCTATATCAAAATTGAATCGTCAGACACCATAAATGGCGCCAACTCAATGGTCACCGGTGGCGCCGTGGGCAGCGAAAGCCTCTGCTATGCGGTGCGCAAGGCATGCGAGACGCTCAACACGCGCCTGCAGCCGGTGAAGAAGAAGGGCGTCGGCTGGGAGGAAGCGGTGCAGGCGGCATTTGCCGCATCGATCAATCTGATTGCATCGGACCATTACAAGGAGGGCGACATGCAAAACTACCATGTATATGGCATGGCACTGACCGAGATCGAGCTGGACGTGCTGACCGGCAACAATCAGATCCGGCGCGTCGATCTACTGGAGGATGCAGGCGAGAGTCTCAGTCCCTACATCGACATCGGTCAGATCGAGGGCGCATTTGTCATGTGCCTGGGCTACTGGCTGAGCGAACTGTTGATCTACGAGAGACAGACGGGTCGCTTGCTGACGAATCGCACTTGGAACTATAAGCCGCCCGGCGCAAAGGATATACCCATTGATTTTCGCGTCGAAATGGTGCAGAATCCACAGGCGAGCAGTGCGGGATTTATGCGCTCCAAGGCCACCGGCGAGCCGCCCTGTTGCCTGGCCGTCAGCGTCATCTTTGCCCTGCAACAGGCATTGCAATCGGCCAGGAAAGATGCCGGCTTGCCTCGCGAGTGGGTCCGTCTGGGTGCACCCACAACGCCCGAAACATTGCTACTGAATGCCGGGCACGATATTAAATCATTTCGACTTAAATGAGAAACATTAATGCAACTGAAATTGTTTGAACAAATATGTTTATATCCACGTATGTACACACTTATATTATCCAATATTAGTATATTATATTGGAATTATATTGAAAGCGATTTCAATGAATAAATATTATCCTATGAACTAAGAACCCAAAAGCAAATAGCAAAAAAAAAAAAAGATTTGCCTGCGATGCGAGTATTTAGAAAATGTTTGTTGTAATGGCCTTATGCAATAGATTCAGAGTTTGCTCCGAAATCCGGACATATTTCATGAAAACCCATACGAGCGCGGATACTTTTAATTATCTTGATTGTTGGAGGGGCATATGATTCCGCATCGAAACACCCGACTAGTCGTGTCAAAATATTTTGGCAAGTATTAATCATTTGTATACCTTGCGTGCAGAGATCTACAACGCTCCGTTGTCTCGACATATTATTTCTATCACAATTATTAATTTTTTAGTTTAATTTCGTGTGGTTGTTGGGCAATTTGTCGCTAGCCGCCGTCAAAATATATCAAAGTTGATTATTTTGACGCCGGGGAACAGCTGTTCATAGATTCCACAAAAGTTAACAGACGGTTAACATTGTGGATTTCGTTGTGGTCCCAAAACAGAAAAAAACAAAAAATGTTGCTGATGATTTTACATTGCTTTTTTATATGGAGTCTTACATTATCGACAACTTTTTTTTATCTGTAAGCAGTGCTGAAGTCTTTCATTACAGATTGGTCTGAAACAGGTCCAACAGCCGATTTGTCTTTATAAGCACAGATCTCAGAGACTACAAGAGCTAGGGCTCTGGTATTGTCGTTGTTTATTTATTTTTATCGATAAATTACCTATTTTTCCGATACTGATACGATCTGACAGGAAACACTTACGTTATGGATAAATATGGTAGAGCATTTGTGAGAATGTGGCATGTGGCATGATAATCAACGCGAGCGTAATTGTTCAATATGTGCAATTTTTAAGTGAAATTTAGCAATACAACTACAATATAGTTGGCCTGGGTTCAGGGTATATCGTATTCGAGCTCTCTCTTACTAATTTCTTATATTCTGACATGCTTAATTATCTAATTTCCGAAATACAATAAAAATAATAGCCAATAGAAGCAACAGCGCAAAGTATAGTTACCATACACATATATAAATTTAATTAACTTAAGACTAAGGCTAGAAACATTTCATACTTGTTAAAAACTTGAATTGTGAAGTTTTCTCACGCTATCGACGTTTTCGACAACAGCGAATAAGAACTTAAATTCCAAATAGTTAATAACATGCGAGACAATATTCGAGATCCATTGTACTTGCTACTCCATCTCTGGCTGAAAAGATAACCGCTTTTCTTTCTATGTGTCTTTCGACTTTGTTAAGTTATTTTATTCCGTTGTTTTTATATATATAACATCAATCAAACATTGTATATATTACTTATTGATATCTTTGGGACAATGGTAATGAAATGCGCTCGGTTGCCTAATTGCGTTCTGTAAAAAATTAAAAACAAATATATACAGTGACCGACACCTTATTAGGCACAGAGTCAAAGAAAACAAGTAATTGCCTGCCATAAACTAATCATTAATTATTTTTCAAAAATTCCAAAGACCGATGGTAGGTACAGGTATTAACCACCTAAATTAATATATGACCCCAATACACTGGGGTTTCTCCACCTGCTAGGTAGGATTATGTAAAAAAGTAGCCTATTTTCTTTGACTCTGTGCCTAATAAGCTGTCCGCCACTGTACATATACATATATATATATATATGTATATTTTAAGTGTTAGAAATTTGATTAGAAAAAAAATTGTATAACATGCAAAAAATTCGTAGATTATAGTTATTAAGTAGAAGCAGATAAGAAGAGAGTGAGGGATAGTGTGAGAGAGAGAGCTTAAAAGCTAACTGATTCAATGGCATTCTGCAGAGCGAATGAGAGAGATTAATCGTAGTGATGTAACGTTACTCGCTCTCATTTGGAATTGACGAGCATTCACGAGCGAGTTCGGCCAACATATAAATGCTTGCGCTCATGGGCTCGGGGCTGCATTAGTGTGAAGATCGGCGTGTGAATAGTTGCCGCGAATTGTGAAATACGTATATTCCATAACATTATTGTGCGGTACTATAAATAATCACAACGAGTGGGTTTGAATTAGATGCTTTTGTAGATAAAACAAAAACACAGATATGTCTAGAAGTATAACTATCAATGGTGAATGCCATGAAGGTATGTACGCTTACTACTTACATAGGAGGACAGACTTATATACATACATACATAGCCACATAGCTATCATCTATGTACTTCATTTTGTGAAAAAGCCAACTATATAAAGATAGTAATCTTTTTGTTGAATAATTAATGTACTTGAGGCAAAACCATGTAGGTGAAACGAAGGTTTTTTTTAACTTAAGCAACTGAATTATCATTTTAGTGGCACTGATACGAATTAAAAATATTAATAACTTATAATGTATTTGAGTTTTCACTTTTCTATCTACGCTAAATGCAAAATATTTGAGAATATATTCTGCATATCATCATGCATATGCACATTATATGAAACTCGATACTTGCGTTTTTAAAATAAAAGAGCGTTGAAATACTGGCGCTCAATATTGGTTAACGTTCACATTTAAGCTGTGGTTTGTCTTGCGAAAATAAGGATAATCCAAATTGAAACGAATTAACGCCACTTTAACAGTCCGATAAAACAACCAAGAAGTCTAGTCAAACATGCCTTATATATAATAATATATATTATAATTATAGCTAAAAACAAATTTCGTTTTAGTGAACCTGGCAACTCTGCCCGCTGACATCAGCCTGAACACGTTTATACGGGAACATGCCGGTTTAACGGGCACCAAATTCATGTGCCAGGAGGGAGGATGCGGCGTCTGTGTTTGCGCTTTGAGTGGCATAAATCCGGCAACGGGTGAACTCTGCACTTGGGCGGTCAACTCGTGTCTGACGCTGCTGAACAGCTGTTTGGGCCTAACAGTGACCACAACAGAGGGGCTGGGGAACAAGCGCAAGGGCTACCATGCCATACAGGAGCGTCTGGCCAAGATGAATGGCACCCAGTGCGGCTTCTGTTCACCGGGAATGGTGATGAATATGTATGCACTGCTCAAGTCCAAGCATGGTCAAGTCACCATGGCTGAGGTGGAGAATGCATTTGGTGGCAGCATATGCCGCTGCACCGGTTATCGACCCATCCTGGATGCTATGAAGTCCTTTGCATCCGACAGCAATATTGAGGTGCCAGCGGAATGCGTTGCGGACATTGAGGATCTGAGCAGGAAACAGTGCCCCAAAACAGGTGAACTCTGCGCTGGCAGCTGCAAGCAGAAACATAGCGTACAACTCTATGACGATGGCAGTCGCTGGTGCTGGCCACAGACACTGCTGGAGCTCTTCGAAGCACTCCAGGTGGCTGCCAAGGAGCAGCTACCATATATGCTGGTGGCGGGCAACACGGCGCACGGCATCTACAGGCGTAGTGCAGAGATTAAGGCGTTCATCGACGTTCGCGCCGTGCCAGAGCTGAGAGGTTACAATTTAACGGGTGACACCCTCACACTGGGCGCCAATCTGAGTCTGAGCGAGACAATGGATATATGCCGCAAGCTGGAGCAAACTAGCGGATTCGAGTATCTGGCGCAGGTCTGGCAACACTTGGACTGGATTGCCAACGTGCCAGTGCGCAATGTAAGCTAATCAATCGTTATCAAGACGAGTGCACTCGAATCTTATCACAATATGTTCACAACAAGTTAACAATTGTATAATCAAATTGTTATGCATTGATATAGGCTGGCACTCTGGCTGGTAACTTGGCCATTAAGCACGCACACCCCGAATTCCCCTCCGATGTGTACATTGTGCTGGAGGCCCTTAATGCCCAGGTCATCGTTCAGGAGTCGGCGGACAACCAGCTAACTTTGACTCTGGACAGCTATTTGAAGCTGCCAATGCTGGGCAAAATCCTTCGTACAATTGTTCTGCCCGCCTACGCAAAGCAGAATGTCCTATTTGATTCGTATAAGGTAAGATTTGAGTTCAGTGCGATTGGATTAGATATAATTCTCAATTTTCTTTTTAAAAGCATTCTTCGATCGCAGATTACAAATTCTTTCCTTTAGAAATATTTTGATGATAATTTTGCACTAGTTTTTTTGTAATAACTTACATTCGCAGATTACAGCTGATGTTTTTAATTAGGTTAGCCTTAACTTAAATAGGAGCTGTCATTTTATTATACCCATTAAAAATTGATAAAAAGAGTATAATGGTTTTGGAAATGTATGTAACAGGCAGAAGGAAGCATCTCCGACCCCATAAAGTATATATATTCTTGATCAGGATCAACAGCCGAGTCGGTATAGCCATGTCCGTCTGTATGACACGCGGATTTCAGAGACCATAAGAGCTAGAGAATATAGGTTCTCGAATACCAGGCGCAGATCAAGTTTGCTTTAGCTTATCTATAACTGCCACCTTTTCAGGAATATCGATTTCGGATTAATGCTACAATTTTGAAGGCAGAATCTTCTTAATAATACACAATATACATATGCATATTAGTCATCCACTGCCCAAATGTCATCAAGAACTGACAAGAAACACCCGAGTCTGCTGTCCCTGTGCCTGCCATAAGAAAAGAGTGCACTTGAAGAGCTTCTCACATTTGGGTGCGAGACTTTTTCAATTTTATTTCTGACAATTTTACTTCCCAATTTTTAATGCAGTACCAAGATTCAATTGTGGTTTCAGGTTGTGCGTCTTAATTTGTTGTAACTGTTGTAAAAAATTCGATAAGAGATCATCTCTATGCTGAATTATATCCTACAAATACCAACAAATATTAAAGCGCCTATACCTTTGGCATCAGTATGCCTTAAAGACCAGTATTCTTCTTTCTTTTTCAGGCTACAATTTGAATATTAATTTTAGTTGAATTATTGTGTTTTCCATTTTAAATGAACGGTAGTGACTAGACTATAATCAGAAATGCAATCGGCTTCTAGGCTTAGTAGCGCGATAGTTTTCTAAAATGTATCTGAATCTTTAATCTTGTGTTGCCTCCACAGATCATGCCACGTGCCCAGAATGCGCATGCCTATGTGAATGCCGCATTTCTGCTGGAACTTGGAGCGGAGTCGCAGGTGAAAAATGCTCGCATTTGCTTTGGCGGCATTCGCCCGGACTTTGTGCATGCGACGGCCATTGAGGAGCTGCTGCTCGGACGCAATCCCTTCGACAATGCCTGGTTGGAGCAGGCGTTTGCCAAGCTATCGACGCTGCTGCAGCCGGATGAGGTGCTTCCGGATGCCTCGCCAATCTATCGACGCAAGTTGGCCTGCGGTCTGTTGTATAAGTTTCTGTTGAAGGCCGCCACGGAGAGGAAGCAGGTGGAGGTGAGCAGTCGCCATATAAGTGGCGGCTCCTTGCTGCAGCGTCCTGTGTCGAGTGGCAAGCAGAGCTACGAAACGCAAGAGCAGCACTATCCGGTTACGAAGCCAACGGAGAAGCACGAGGGCTTGATCCAGTGCTCGGGTGAGGCGACCTATTCCAACGACCTGCCCACCCAGCACAATCAGCTGTGGGCGGCCTTTGTGACGGCAAAGAAAGTGGGCGCCCAGGTCAGCAAGGTAGACCCAACATCGGCGCTGGCCTTGCCCGGCGTGGTGGCTTATGTGGATGCCAATGATATACCGGGAGTGAATTCGTTGCGTCCTAGGGTTAAGGACATGCACTTCTTTCCGGAGGAGGAGCAAATCTTTGCCACCGGTGAAATCAGGTTCTATCAACAGCCCATTGGATTGCTGCTGGCGACATCCAACGAGTTGGCCCAACGTGCCGCCGAGCTGGTGGAGTTGTCATATGTGGGTGGCGCCGAACAGGTGCTGCCCAGCATGATGCATGTGCTACAGTCGGCAGGTGCTGCATCTAGTGAACGGATTAAGCACCAAGTGAAATCAATGATTGATAAATTGGACTTGCAGGAGCCATACGAGATTCAGGGTACGGGCAAATTGGATTTGGGTTTGCAGTATCATAATTTTATGGAGCCGCATACGACGGTGGCGCTGCCGTTCGAGGGTGGTTTACAGATGTATGTGGCCACACAGTGGATGGATCTCACTCAGGATGTCGTCTCCCATGTTCTCAATCTGAGGAGCAATGAGGTGCAGCTGAAGACCCGTCGCATTGGCGGTGGATATGGTGGCAAGGCGACACGTTGCAATCTTGCTGCTGCAGCTGCAGCGGTTGCCGCCTACAAACTGAATCGTCCAGTGAGATTCGTTCAGTCAATGGAATCGATTATGACAACGACGGGCAAGCGCTGGGCCTCCCACTTTGACTATGATTTCTATGCGCAGGCAAATGGTAAAATTGTTGGCCTGAATTGTCGCGTCTACGAAGATGCCGGCTATTTGACCAGTGAATCGCCCATGGGGCATGCGATGCTATTGTCGAAGAATTGTTACGAGTTCGGTGATAACTATAAGTCAGATGGCTTTATAGTCGTCTCAGATTCGCCCACTAATACGGCGTGCCGTGCTCCTGGCTCCGTGGAGGGTATTGCCATAATTGAGAATATCATTGAGCATATTGCGTTTGCAACCGGCAACGATCCGGCAGATGTGCGCTACGCCAACATGTTGCCGTCGCACAAAATGGGCGAAATGATGCCCCGATTCCTGGAGAACACCAACTATCGGGCGCGCCGGGCAGAGATCATTGCCCATAATAAGGAGCAACGTTGGCACAAGCGCGGCTTGGGCCTGGCTATCATGGAGTATCAGATTGGATACTTTGGACAGTATCCGGCCACGGTGAGCATTTATCACAGCGATGGCACCGTTGTCGTCGCCCATGGAGGCATCGAAATGGGTCAAGGTAAGTTTTTATAAAAATCATAAACTGACTTTAAAAAATATGCATTCAATTTTAAAGCAAACAATTTCCTGAAAATTGATGCAAGCTAGTCGATTTATTGTTTTAGCAAATTGAATACTTCTCCAACTTTTAACTGATTTACATTGATATATATGTATATAAACCATGCAGAAAACATATAAAACGATTTTTAAAATGAAAATCAAACTTGCTTGTGGTGAGAAAAGCTTTTTACAATTCTTTTCATTTATTTTATTTGGTTTGTGTTCTTCTATCTACTCGCTGTAACTTTATTTTAATACATTTTTTTTCTTTTGGTTTGTGCTTTTAGGCATGAACACAAAGATCGCTCAGATTGTGGCTCACACGCTGGGCATTGCCATGGAGCAGGTGCGCATTGAGGCGAGCGAAACGATTAACGGTGCCAATTCGATGGTCACTGGCGGTGCTGTGGGCAGCGAGTCGGTTTGCTTTGCAGTGCGCCAGGCGTGCGAGACACTCAATTCGCGACTGGAGCCGCTTAAAGCGGAGCTAAAGCCGGCTGACTGGCAACAGCTGATCAATGAGGCATATAATCGCAAGATAAACTTGATAGCCAGTGACCAGTGCAAACAGGGCGATATGGAACCGTATTCGGTATGTGGACTGGGCCTCATCGAAATGGAGCTAGACGTGCTAACTGGCAACTATTTGATTAATCGGGCTGACATCCTGGAGGATACGGGCGAGAGCTTGAATCCCTATGTGGACATTGGTCAGATCGAGGGGGCCTTATCGATGGGCCTGGGCTACTGGACCACCGAGCAGATTGTTGTCGATCCGAAAACGGGCGAATGCCTCACAAATCGCACCTGGAATTATAAGCCGCCGGGTGCGAAAGATATACCCATTGATATGCGCATCGAGATGCTGCCCAAGAGCTCCAACAAGAATGGCTTCATGCGGTCAAAGGGTTAGTTGCAGTTACAGTTACCCATATTCTGCACTCTCAACAACAAATATGTACATATGTGTCATAGTATTTTGAAAATCGGCTGATTGCCATTTTTACACATTTCATCTAATTTAACCTATATGTCCGTCTGCCGATTTCGGAGACAATAGTCGATTATCTTGCCATAATATCGATCATCCATAAGACAAATTTCAATATCGAAGACGTGTAGGACTTGTGATAGAGAAAGACTTGGCTTCCGTGTATTTTCTCGACAAGCTCTCTCAAGTGGCGCATTCTTCTAGCATATAGTTTTGCGTTTCTTTGTTATAGAAATATATATTTTTTTTTCTTGCGGCCATTTCAGTATTAGTTCGATTTTCATAATTCAAGAACATGTTTGTTGTTGGAGTACATTAACTGCCCATTTCTGTCTACTTTGTATTAATTGTAAATATGTATTTTTGTAGCAACTGGCGAGCCAGCCATTTGCCTGGCCGTAGCAGTCGCCTTTGCCCTGCAGCAGGCTCTGCAATCTGCCCGAGATGATGCAGGTCTGCCAAAATCATGGGTGACCCTAAATGCCCCAATGACTCCGGAGTTGCTTGTTCTGCATGCCGGCACCGAGCCAGGTCAGCTCAAGCTGTGATAAAGCCACATGCCTAACTGAACTCAGCTCCCATCCACCGTACTGAAGAGCAATTCAGAGGCAGCGCGTGGCCACAAGAACCCGGCAATGGGAATGCGCCGATATCCACAAGCTATATACATATATATATGTAAATATGTATATATATTGCGCACACTTTGTATTTTATTATTACTTTTGATGCACAATAAATTAGAAACTTATCCAAGGCATATCCAAATGACATTCATTGCGAACTGCCAGAGGGCTGTGTCCGGGGAGGTCAACGGTTATCTCAGCAATCGTCCAAAATATGGGCCAGAAGTGCTAAGTTCCATTTTAATCTGATTTTCTTTGCAGTGGGTGCAAGTAGGCATCTTCACATTGTAAAACATTTCAGTCAAAAATCAATTTATTATTTAAACTGAGCTAATGCACATTTATTACTCGGCGTCTAAAATTTAACTTAGCTTAATTTTTTTGGGGGGGTTTGATAATAGGATCATCAAAACATTGGAGTTCAGAAAGAACAATTGATTTGGCACTGGGTCGCGCATCTGGTTCTTGAGCCCAACAATTTTCAATCAAATTTCGTAATGGCTCACAGTTCTTAATAAGTGGAACATTGTCCACTTCAGGTCGTAGTCCAGCGCAGATATTAAAGTTTATTGTGTCATCCTCTCTATTCCCAAGGTGATCTAGAGGCACCCTGCGTGACATTACCTCATAAAGCATCATGCCAAAGCTGAAAATATCGCATTTTTCCGTATACTTATTTCCAAGTATAACCTGCGGGTGCATGAATTGATATTTTTACTTTATGTTACATTTTTAGGTAATACAAATACAAACCTCAGGTGGCTTATAACCAGCCGTGCCCATTCCTGTTGTATTTAATGTCGCCAATTCTTTTACAAGGCCAAAATCACAAATCTTCAACTTTTTGAATTCCCCGAATAAAACTAAATTTTTAGGTTTCAAATCTCGATGAATTGTGGGCGGACTTCTGCCATGCATGTAAGCTATACCCTGTAAATTAGAATGGAAACTAAATCAATCATGTTGTGCATTGTACATAGTGCACGAACGAACCCCAACAAGCTGAATCATCCAGTTAATACCTTCTGACATTGTGTATCTACGCTGACCATTTCCATGCAAACAGTCGTGGAGAGATCCACAGTCTGCATATTCCATGAGGATATAAAAAAACTCCGAATCATAGGTGCTCCCATATAATTCCACAATATTCTCGTGGCGAAGAATTTTAAGCATCTTGACCTCATTCTCAATTGATTCACGGGCTTCATCTGAATTGGATTGTAATCTAATTTTTTTTAATGCAATAACTTTATCATTCCATTTAGCTCTGTTAACAGTGCCGAATCCACCTCCTCCGAGATGCTGTAAAGTTAAAATAGAATTATCTCTGATTTAAATTATTTTGTTGCTTGATACCTCACAAATGCTTATATCGTCCAAATCCACAGTGTCCAGCTCCGAAGGCCTATGAATAATTATAATAAAATTTAATATTGTCGGAAATTAAAAGAAAAATGAAAATTAATGAATTCTCATCTAAACAAGATATGTTTAATATTACATAAATTGTTACACTGCAATACATACTCAATAACTGGATCTTTTAGTATCAATTTGTTTGTTGCCCTTTTTATATACTGGAAACGAAATCATATAGATAACATATATGTATATATACAAGTATATTAAATATTACCTCTGCTTCATCCATTTGTTTTATGAGATGATCAATGTGTGAACGTTCAGATGTTCTGTAATAAAATAAGTCAAATGAGTTGCTCAAATTACCAGACTACATTACTTGCAGCAACTCAATGGAAGCTTACATGATCATATTTTTTAATTCAGAAGCAAGCCATTCCATTTTGAATTTTCTTTCCATCCAACAACGTTTTATTATATTTTCTATTGGTCGTTCACCTTCTATTATGAGAAGTGGAAGGTAAACCTTTAAAAAATCATTTGGCGATTTTCGCAGCCATGCTCTCCTGCGTGACATCACCTCCAATAGAATAGTAGCAAAGTTAAAAACGTCGCTCTCAATTGGACCTTTAATTCCTTTGACCCTCACTGCAAATGAAGCATTGGATGGACCTCCTGTATATGTAACTTTGTTCGTATAATACGAATTGCTATCGTAAGGAGTAAATGAAAACGGCAGTTTCTGAGCAATGCCATAATCACAAATTTTCAAATTTCGGTGGTTATTGGTTATCGGTATTAGAAGGTTGTGTGGCGATAAACGACCATGAAACACAGGTTTTGGTGTCATGGTATGCAAGTAAGCTAAACCCTATAAATACATTAATTGAAATCGTAATTGTCAAACAAAATTTCCTGTATTTATACAATAGTATTAGACCATACCTCAGCACATTGTTTCATCCAATTGAGTCCGCACTCCACTGTATATTCCAACTTTTTTTCTCCATGCAAGTATTTGTAAAGCGATATACACTCTGAATAATCCATTAGTATAAAGCCATGATTCTCATTAAAGACAATTGCAAATAGTTTCACAATATTCTCATCGTTAAGTCGGGCCAGCTGTCTGCCCCATCGTTCAAGACATGCTGAGTCAAAATCGTCACTTCCAAAAGTTTTCATTGCACATTGCTGTACAGCGATCTCTTTGTTTAACCAATTGGTTTTATAGACATCACCAAAGGTACCTTTTCCAACTTTTCCAACAAATTCCTGATGGTTTTAAATGATTGTTTTTCAAACTAAATACATATTTTATAGGATGTTACCTTTCGCAGATCAATATCCTTAGGGTCTATGGCCGGAGCTTCTTCAGATACACACCTAGCAACTTCTTCAAACTTGCTGAGAAATAGAATGGATGTAATTTATTGATATTGAGTAACAGAAGTTAATTGATGAGATCTCAAAGAATTAGTTTTACAATTCATTTAAAACTTACTCAGGTTTATTCAGCTCATCGATCAGTGTTATAATTGAAGGCCGTTTTGTTGGTTCTCCATCCCAGCACCTTTCAATTATATCCTTTATGTAATTTGAATCTGGTTCAGTTATGTACTTCAGATCCGGTCGTAGGCCAGAACCACTAATTTCTACTTCTACTGACATATCCAATTCGGGGAATGGCTTTTTGCGTGACATCACCTCCCAAAATACAATCCCAAAGCTATATATGTCGGTCTCCTTTGAATACTTACCTAGGAGAGCCTAAGCAGGAAATAATATGGTTTCCGTTAAAATAAAAAACTTCTTGAGTGCTAGGAAATACAAACCTCTGGTGCTAAATAGGCCCTATTTTGATGATCTGAACGAGATTCCGGAGCGGCAGGATAGCAATAATCACTAATTTTCAGGACTCGGAAGTTTTTGAACAGGAGCATATTTTGAGAATTTAAATTGCAATGTATATCTGAAATAATATTTCCGTGCAGTAGATATTCAATGCCCTTTAAGTGGAAAATAAAATCTTTTAATTTGCCGGTCAATAAGAAAGTAGAAAGAGATACCTTTGCCGCCTGATACATCCAGTGGAGGGAATTTATAACTGTGTACATTCGATGTTCATCACCATGCAAGTAGTTGTGGAGGGATCCGCAATCAGCGTATTCCATGACTATATGTAGAATTTCCTTTTGATAACAAATACCATATAGTCTTAGAATATTCTCATGGTTTAAGTGTGAGAGACGAGTGACCTCTTCTTCAAGACCTTTCTTGATATTGTGTTTAAAAACTTGTTTAAATTTTTTAACTGCTATCTTCGAATCGTATGTCCTCCAATCGGCTTTATAAATAGTACTAAATTGACTGTCGCTAACAATCTGCAGGAAAAGATTTCAATTAGATAAATAAAAGCGAATTTGACATAATAATACCTCTAGATTTAGTTCCGAAATATCGATGATAACTGGTTTCCTGAAAAGCAATTGTGATGAAACTTAGTAATCAATACTTAAGAAGATTTATAATTATATTACTCATAACTTTTGACTTCGATCATCAGTTGCTCTAGTGACGGCAAAATTTCATCAATTTTGTGTCGTTCTTCCTTTTTTGGACACCAACATTTTGTAATGAATGCATTTATTGAACTGGAGCCCATTTTAGCAATGTTGCTAATAGGCGGACGTTCACCTGCAAGAGTCAAAATGATGCAACCTTTTCGGTAGATGGTCAACTTCCGTACCTTTTTTGACAGCGTCCCAAATTTGTAATGGAGTCTTATATTCAACGAAAGGCTTCTTTTGTGCCAATACCTCCCAGAAGATAATACCAAAGCTGTATATAACACTCTGCTCCGTGTAATCTCCTTTTTTGATTGGCTACAAATGAATTAATATGTACATAATAATAAATGGTTTAGTGACTTACGAACCTCCGGTGCTAAATATGACCTGTCTAAATTGTTTGTCAACACTTTTTCATCGTCGAAATCAAGACAAAAATTACACAATTTCAAGTATATGAACTTATCATTGAACATCAGATTCCTAGACTTCAAATTACAAAGGAAACGGGGGTCTAGCTTCATCTCACACAACAGGTACTTTATGGCCTACAAATGACAATATGTAAGTTAGGTGATATATCTGTGAATGTATATAAGTTATAGAAAGTACCTTAGCAGCAGACCACATCCAATGTATGGCTATTTCAATGGTAATGCTTATCTTTTTAACGTGTATACCCTCAAAAAGGGATATACCCTCTACGTATTCCTTAAGTAAATATGTAGATTCTCCATTCATAGCGATTCCAAATGTTTGTGCACTATATTCTGATTGATTTGTGCGTCTTAGCTCCATAACTCGATGCTTGATGTTTTTATTGTCAATTTTAATGTGTTTCAATTCCTTCACAGCAATTGTCTGGGAGTACCACGTCGTCTTGAATGTAACGCCAAAGTTGCCCCTTCGCACTTCCTGAAAAATGATTCATAGTTTATAGAGAACAACATTTGCAATGAATCGATGTGATTTTCTGTAGTACTAGGGATAATACCTCGTGTAATCCTGCGATACCTGCAAAGTCCATAACTACTCCAGTGTAAGCACTTATGTTTTGATCCGAAGCACTACTACAATCATATAAATTATAAAATAGATATAACATTTTTAAATGGTCTATTTCATATGGGATCCTACTTTAGAAAATGTTCGATTGCTGAGCATATCTCATCCATTAGGGGCCTCTCATCCGGATCGGAATTCCAGCATTTTTCCATTAATTCCTTAACCTGCTCACAGTTTGGTATTTGTATTTCATTAAGTTTCGGACGTTCCCCTACGAATCAAGATTTAACAGCTGCGTTCTTACACTATTTGATGTATCTTTTACCTTTTAAAACATACTCTTTAATCATATACGCTGGACAATCTAGGTGACAGAAAGGTATCTTGCGCGACATCAACTCCCAAAAGATAATACCAAAACTGTATACGTTGCATTTGTGACTGGCCTTTTCTTTCTTTAGCACCTGCATGAAGACAAAATTAAGCTGGTTTGTATATGTATATCATTATACTTGTAGAATACCTCTGGTGAATCATATGTGGTACCTTCGTCATGATCCGATGTCCGATAAAATCCACAGATTTTTATGTTTCTATTGCTATTGGATAGCATAAGATGCTCCATAAATATATCTCTAAATAACGGGATAGGAGCCAGGGAATGGATGTATCGAAGACCCTTATAGAAGATTATAATTTATTTAATTGCCTATGCCATCAAATATGTGCCTTACCTGGGAGACCTGAAGCGTCCAGGTGAATACATCTTTCAATGAATATTCTTGCTGCTCCTCCCCATGTAAGTAACTATCCAGAAATCCACAATCCGAATATTCCATAAGTAAGTGATCACCGCCTTCGTTTAAATGTAAGATATCATATATTTCAATAATATTCTCATGCTTGATAGTCGATAGGGATGCTAAATCAGACTCCTTAAAATTAGTCTGATTTAATGGAATTGCCACTTCGGTTTTATTCCTCCTTATTAATTTACGACAATCATAAAAACTCCCATAATCAAACATCTGAAATTAGAACTTTGTGATTTGGTATAGAAAATATTTTAAAGTTATTAATATGTACATCACTTAATTCCAAATTTTCAGCCATTCTTAGTAAGTTACGTGTGTGCCACGTATAAATATTTTTATTTATATAATTTGCTCGATCGCACAGAACGATAACCAGTGAACTAAACGAATAAATGATTCGCCCTGCTGTGCGACAATATTATTTATAGATTACTTTCATCGTATACGAGCTTTTGGGCGTATAAAACTGAAAAGCTTCCCTACGACTTAAAGGTTTGAGATAACATATACATACATACATACATATGTATAGCTATTGTTCAAGTGTAGATCTTTGTGTAGTTATTTGTTTGTTTAATGAGTATCGGACGAGCTCTTGGCACCAAATGAACCATCTCACCATGCACTCTTCAATTGCAACTAGCGTTGCCACCTACCAGTAAAATATAATTATTTTGAAACTCTCACACAAGAGTGAGCATAAGATTGTTTTTATTTAAATAACTGTCTTAGCCTTTGCTGTGTTCGGTTGTGTTTTTGCTGTCCAGTTCGTGATTGTTATTAAATATTATATTATTATAAGCTCTGAGATCCGCGTGTTTATATAGGCGGACACACAGACAGACAGATTATATCGATTTGCCTGTTGATCCTGATTACATAAATTTGTGCAAAAAAAAAAATAATAAAATGTAAATCATTTTCTGTGATCAAAACTGCTGCAATTGTGCATGGAATCTAACAATCTGGCAACTCTAATTTTGCTTATCTTAAGTTTTGCTTCCTTCATTCGTGAAATGAATTTCATCACAGCATGTAACAGTCTTCGACCGCCGAATAAGTCGCGTTGTTGTTCGAATGATGTCATACATTTTCACAAATGTCGTCCTCTTATTTATGTGAACCTGTGCGGTCGGTTTTATAATATAAGTATTTATATTTACTGACTGGAGTAAGTAATATTAACATTATAGTAATCTTGCCAACACAATTCGAATTTCTTAAATTTAAATGTTTCCATTTCATGCATGTTCACAATAGACGCTCTGAACTTGAACTTGCAACTGATAAAATATTGCCAGGAAAAAAAGATACATAATAATAATAATAATAATAAAAAAAAAACTGCAACTTTGGGATGTTTTCATTATACTGTCACTTCTTCTCTCTCCATGCTGTCTGCTGCTCTTGACTGTGCCGTGCATTTCAAATTCTAAGCAAATTTGTCGTCTGGGAACGTCGGGCTCAACATTTTATGAGCGTGCGCTCGATGCGGCACCTCTGATATGGTTGGGAACCGTCTGCTGCTGCAGCAACAGTGCTCCAGTTTCTGCCAGCTGCAATGGGGCGGTGGTGGTGGTGGTGCTGGTTCTGTTGCTGTGGTGCCCTGTGGTCTGATGCAGTGTGATGTGGTAAGGTGGCTGGTCATATCTGCCTGTGGCACACACACAAAGATGTCCTGGTGTGATTTATCGTTGGCGTTGCTCGGATAATGGCCACGTAGCATTATAATAATGCCGCGCCTGGCGTATGCTTATCGCAGTCGAGGACGCCAACGTCAACGTCTAGACGTCCTGCGGTGCAGTCTGTTTGGTCGTACTGGACACGGATTTTGCATCTCTCGGCGCGCTTTAACCAAGCATTTGCATTCCCAATGCTATCCCATTCTCACGCACACATTATTTGTCTCTTTCATTTTCTGCAAGCAGTTTATTAAATAGAAAAAGCCAAAATTAAGTACATCATTTTAGGTGAGTTTATTGTTGATTCCATGTGTCTTATGCGAATGTGTGTGTGTGTGTATCTGGGTCTGTCGCATATCCTGTGGGCCACATAATTTACAGGCCCTGCATGAAGGGCGTTGTTGAATTTTACGCCGCAACGAACTTCTTCGGTTTCAATTTGTGAGCCAAGTACATCGTACTTGTGTGTATCCTTTGCTATATCCTTTTCCACTCAATATTGCAACACATACATACATAATGTCTGTGCGATTGCATAGTTGGAATGTACACAGTTCATAATACATGTCATTAAAATATCGTACATGTCCTTGCCGTTGTTGTGTTATCCTTTTGTTATCCTTCGTTTTGGTCGTTATTTGGCCCGAAAAAGAATGCAACTACTCGCATGTGTCTGGCCAAGCAATGATAGTTTAAGACCAGCAAGCCCGAAGGCCGCCCAAGCCTGATCTAAGCGTTTCAGCTATTTTCAACCACCTCATTGGGGGAACATTTTTGTGCACTTTCAGGTTGAAGCACGACTACTGAAAGAAAATCATCATTAAAAACGGTAATTGGTACTTATTGATGCTTCTTTTTTATATTGAACGTAACAAGAAAATTGTCAACTATTTCCATTCTTGATATATCGTCGATTTATGTAATTAAGGAATCAATCAAAGTTTTATGAGGAAATTTTAATTTCAAGACCTTCTATATAAATAATTACATAGTACTGGATGTAAATTAATATAGGGATATAAGTATTCGGTCCTCAGAAAGCATTTAATTCTTGATGATTCATGTTAAAAAAAAAAAATTGTGGTTTTTTTGGCAATTCATTTGCCAACAAAAATTTGATATTTTCCAATATTTTCCTATATTTTTGATATTGTTCAATACGGCAATATAGCGTCAATGATCGATAGGTGTTCTGTACTGTATTCAAGAGATGCACTAAATGCACCAAATGAAGTAGGTACAAAATCTATGATCATCATAAGGTATGCTCCATAGGAGCTCGGCCATAAATCTACAAACATTAATTTTACTATATAGCCTAAAGCAAAATAACAAATATCGAGCCTACCCAATGAGCTAATGTTAGTTTGTTAACTATTATCTTTTTCGTCTATTCTTTAAATATATATTTCAAAATAGATTCCAAATAATATTAAAAAGAAAACAAGAATGTTTCGATTCAACTTCCGAATCGAAAATGTTGTTCCGCCTTTAACTATGTACATACATCAAATTAATATAAATTGTTTGCTGTAACTGTAGCCCAAACTGCTTGCACACCATCAAACAGGTGGTCCCGAAGCGGAGTTAAGTCCAATCAGTTCGACTTGGAGTGCGCCTTTTCCAGGATCAGCACCAGACACATGCTACGGATATGCAACAGCAACGACTCAAATTGCAGTGAAGACAATGGTAAAGACAAAGAGCTACAATGATGACAACGGCCGTAACTCAATCTGCCAATATGTGAAATGAAATAACCAACTCGGAGGACAATGATCGTGGACATTGGATAAGTATGTAAAAAACACTTAATCGATTTTTGCAATACCCTACATTTTGAGCACTATGTTCGCTCTGGATTGGAAAGTTACAACGCTGCTAAAGTACAATATAAAATATTAATATTCAATTAAAATGTAATAACATATATGTATGGATTTATATTTTGCTCATGTAAATAAATAAAAAGATATCAAAAAAAAAATATGAAGATTGTTTTTCACTTTTTTGTAATTTATACAACTAATTTCAATTATAATTGGTGCTTAACTAGAGCTTCATATATTTAATTCAATTATAAAAAATACAGTATTAATTCCAATGGTGTTCCAGAAAAGATGCAAAGATTTTCCTCTGTGGTATTTAAGTAAATTTGTTGAGCTATTGAGCTTTTTCAATAGCTATCGAATTTTTCCAAAGTCACACAAATAAATAGAAACGCACCGAAATTTGCTTTTCTATAAATTAAGTTTATTTGCCTTCGTGGCCAAAATTAAAATAGTTACAATTGTTTATTAGAAGCTCCGATTTGAGCTTTACACTTTTAATTGTTCGAATTAATTTGTTGACACTGTCGAATACAGTGCCGCGACTTGAATTCTCGATTGACGAAATAGAACTGATTAGCTGCCGAATTGCAGCTGCTGCTTGCGCTCAGCCAAGGCAAAGGGCAAGCAAAGCGAAAACGAATGCAATAGAACGAAATGACGATGAGCATATACAAAACAACAGTTATGATCGTTACGTTAATTTGCTCTTTATGCTGCGCAGAGCATAACTTATCAAAGAGAAAAATATTAAGAGAGAAGCTGCTTTAATTGTTGTTTGGCGCGGATACCTGCGTAACCAAACAAAATTAAAAAATGTAAAAAATAAAATTGACACTGAAAATGGCTGAACGCATCTTTTGGCTGGCCAATAATTAAATCAATTTAATGCAGACGTCACAAAGGGCACCCATTTTTTGCCAAGTTCCGACGACATCCTTCGTTTTCCCAGTTTTTCGCATTTTCCCGGCACTCATCACACAATCCACTGAAAATAAAAATGAAATCAATTATGTTGAAACTTTTTGAGCGGTCTTACCGCCGGCTATGTTGTAATTAATACAAAATGCCATGGCCAAGGCACAGGCCAAACAGAGTTTCAGCTACCCATTTCCCTTTCCCTGCTCTCATCAGGCACAGAGTACAGCCGCGAGCCGGGGGCATGCCAAAAGTTGAGTACTTGCCCCAAACTCAATTTGAGAAAAAATTTCATTTACGATTGCCATCCTCCGTCCCCGTTTGCCGTCGCCGCTTCCCCTGTTATGAGCGCCGTGTGAGTGGACAGTTGGTCTGCTCAGTTCTGTTCAGTTCTGTTCTGCTCTGGATCTGAGGCCTGTGCCAATTGTTGTGTTTATTAATTTAATTTGACAGTCGGGTTTTCGCCAGAGACCCACGTACGACACGCCAGCAGCCTCGAGGCATCTTTGCAACAGCTGCGGACAGTTGCGGTTGCAAAGCGACGCTTTTGCATTGGACACTTTTTGTTTTTGTGGGTTTTGCGGTGGTTAACCAAAATGTGCTGATTTGATAAGAGATGATTCACAGTTGCCAGTGAGCTGATAGCTTACAGAGTGTGAATGTGAACTGGTTGGATTTAGCTCCGCACTTAAGATTAATTAAATATCATAAATCATACAATACACACACAGATTATCTTAATAATATTGATTGTTTTGGTATATTTCTATCTTAAATAACGCTACTAAAATAATTATTTGTATGCCAACAGTTTTAAAATGAATATATACAATATAATAATGATAAGTTTTTGAATTGGTCACATTTAGAAGAATTACTTTTTTGAATCGAAAGCATAAATTTCCATTGAAATGGGCTCGTGCCATTGCTTTCACTTCCAGGGATTCATTTGCAAATCAAATGCCAAATGGATATTCATAATCACGCAATCCCAAGAGGCAGTGGATCATTGATTTGCCTCGCAGAGTCATTCGCAAGACATGCTCAGTTAATCAGCAAAGGCATTGAAAGCGAACGGGTCTGCAAGCCGTAACTGAAATGCTCTAACCTGATATATACATATGTATATATATACAGTGACCGACACCTTATTAGGCACAGAGTCAAAGAAAAAAAGGAATTGCCTGCCATAAACTAATGATTAATTATTTTTCAAAAATTCCAATGAGCGAGGTACAGGTATTAACCATCTAAATTAATATATGACCCCAATACACTGGGGTTTCACCACCTGCTAGGTAGGATTATGTAAAAAAGTAGCCTATTTTCTTTGACTCTGTGCCTAATAAGCTGTCGGTCACTGTATATATATATCCAATATGTCCAGCAAGCTTTGCTGACAGCAAATGAAAAGAGTTCCACGCAGCAGAAGGGTATAAAGCGTTGCAATTTGTTGCATATTTGCAATGCATTTAGCATTGATTGGTTGGCCTTTGAGGTAGATATAAACACGATACCAGTTACCAGTTACCAGCTAGCAGTTAGCAGTTAGCAGTTAGCAGTTAGCAGATAGGTGGCTGGCCAAGTGATAAAGTCAGGGCCAACACTTTTAGTTAAGAGCGCATGTGGCTGGGGCATTTGTCAACGGCAGCGACGTGTCGGCAACTTCGACGCCAACGCAAAAGAAGTCAACGGCGACACATTTTAAATGTTGCACCCCCCCTAGCTCCTTCCTTCGGCGGAGTCGCCCACCTTGTGTACAGTTGTGAAAAACTATAAACAATTTATGCGTTTGGGATGTCTACGTCTCAACTACGCCATCACTGTCTCAGCTCTGCAGCGCTCCTCACGACCCCAACCTGCAGCTGGCAACATGCAGCGCATGCCAAGCGCCTTTGCATTTGCTGTCAATTGTGGCAACAGTTGCTGTGGCCGGTGCTACATGCTGCAAGGATTTTGACACTGAGAAAAATTTCGGCTTTAACTGTTGGCTTATGTAAAAAATGTAATTATTATTTAATTCCATAATTAAAATGGAAAACAAATCAAATCTAAAAGATATAAAAAGGATTTTTATTATTTTTTAACTCCTTTATTGAATTAAATTTATTCAAATTATAAAATTGTTTGCAGTGCAGTGAGAGAGTAGCAAACGGACGGAGAAGGAGAGGTGTTGGGAAGGGAAAGATAACTGAGTCGTGTTGCATTACAGCTGCTTAAGGGCATGGCAGCTCACGGGTCAGAGGGAGGGGACTGGCAACATTGTGAACTAGTTTTTGATTTGTCTGCGCTGTGCAACTTTGTTGCACATTGTTGCACTTGAACTTATGCCCCACGGTTACTTTCGGGGCTAATTATTCGCCAGGCACTCTTGGGCAACTTTGTGTGCGCCGCTCGTATAATTTACAAAATTTGCAAACAACATCAACAACAATAAAAAGATGAAGAACGACAACAACAACAACGACCCTCGTTGAAAGTTTAACAAGTGTTAACTTTGCCATTTTCATTCTCATTTTCATTTTCATTTCTTTGGTTTTATTCATTTTGCCAGATAAGCGCCAAAGCGCAACGAACCAGTGAAAAGTACAAAAGTCCTGAGGGTGGCACGGTGGGGGGCGACGTGCGATTTGTAGCAGCTGCTGCTGTGGCAAGCAACTTGAGCCAAATAATTTTAAATGACCGCAAGTGTGTAATTAAAGTGCAGTGCATAATAATAACAACAACAACAACAACAATTGAAAGTTGCGCCAATCAGCTTTTCCAGCGTTTTATTTTGCTTCTGATGCCAATGTAAAAGTTCTCAGAGAGCATGTTCGGCTAAGCTTCACAATTGGAATACAATTGATGTATACTGTTCATAAGCTGGTAAGCTCAATTACATTTTAAAATATTTATCTAATAGGATAGGGAATACGGATCGGAACTGTGACTGAATAAAATAATAGTTTGAGCATAACTTAAATCAGTTTACAAAATTAAGTAATAACATAGAAAATAGTATTCGTTGGGAGTCTGTAAAACTGAAAGCAAATTAACTATAATTATAGTAAGTATAATAAATGTATAAATTTTAAACAAAGCAATAAGACTAGCTCAAACAATGCCATTGTTATTATGACTAAAAGTGAATCTTTATACACATATTCATTTTGCTCAAGCTTACTCTATCTTATGTCTATACCGATGTTACTATAAATTTATCATACTATGCAACGCCTCCGATTCCATAAAGTACACAAGTATATTTTTGCTATTTAACAATATATATATAGTCATGACTATTAGTCTGTCTCCGGTCTGCAAGAACTCAAGATAGCTTTTCGTTTTCTATTATAAAAAAAAACCAAAAACTTAAAATCACACAATTTGCAACATTTAATTATTTGCATTTATTGCCGGACTCTGAATGTCTGATTTTGTGTATTCAGATTTGTTTTATCCATTTTGACCACTTCTGCTCATGCAACTTCCGTTTGGCTGCTGCGGCTGCTTCCGCTAGACGCGGCCCAAACCGAGACACAAACACATAAAAAAAAAAAAATACACATATATAAAAAGGGGTGGCAACGCTTGTGATCCATTGGATTCGTGGACTTGCCGAAAAGCCACGTTTCATGTGTATTTAAAATCGTTAAAAATAATCTGCAAATTGTGAATTTTTAATGCATTTCCATGTCTGCGGCGGTTTGTTGGCTGTTCATTCACTGGCCAAAAGGCGTGGCCCCGGGGCAATAATGCCGTCTGATGGGCGCGTCGCCGTCTGGTCATCATCAGCAGAAATTGCAGGAGCTGGAGCTGGAGCTGGAGCTGGAGCTGGAGCTAAAGCTGGACCACTACAGCTGGCATTGTACTCAGCGCGGCGTCGTCATCATCATTTGCATTTATTGTTTTTGTGCCTTTGTGTGTGAAAAGTGATCAGCGATTGCCTAGCACTTGCCACAGAAGCGAACAATGCTACAATCCAGCCATATATATACATATGTGTGAGTTTCATTTTATATATATATATATATGTATGTGACACGCAGAATGCGTCGCATGGCCCATTGCGTCGCCTGTTGTGCATTGATTGTACAACGGAAGTGTTGTGGCGGAATTAAAATAAATAAATGCATTGCATTTCCACTGGGAAACTCTCTGCAGCTGTGTGTATGCGTGTGTGTGTGTGTGTGGGGGGAATGTGCAAACCTGCCAGATTCTGGCTTGTTGCTTCATTTGTTGCACATTACACAATGCCACAAATGAGACACTCTTTAAATCGTTTCATTAAACAGCAAAACAGTTCAAAACTTTATTCAATTTATTTAAATCTCATTCACTCTTTAAATAATAAATGTATATATTCAAAAGGAGTTACATATGTTTATGGGTATATACATTAGATGTTTGTAGTACTTCCCCAATAAAAAACAAGACTTCAGATCTTACATTGACCTTCAGCACAGAGACATTACTGGAATACCAGCATTTTGCCATATTACAAAGAATGCCTTTACGTATGTGGAGCTGTGTATAGGGTATCTCCTAGTCAGTCACTCTGGACTAGATAACATTTCTTTAAATATAGTTCTGGATTGTAATACTTCATGATATTCACCTAACACGAACTATTTAGCCATCCAACCTTATTTAGCAAAACTTTGCGCCTCAATGATTCACTTTTTATTCAAACCATATTTCCAAAGTACCCAATAAGTATGCCATACTTATTGAGAACAAATCATATTGATTTTATACAAATTTAGCTCATGTTTGCGCCTCGTTTATTCAGGAAGGCAAATGTGTCTTTGCTGCTGCCAAAGGTATTAGTTCAACCACCTTAAGGGGAAACCAGAAGTAAATCAAATCCCTGGTCGCTTTGAAGTCTCATTAGTGGCGCGGTTGCCAGGTGACGAAGCCAAGAAAAAGCAGGGGATGCGATATACTTCCATACACGTATTTGATAAGCAGGTTAGGCCACATATCTGTATATCGCTAAATGTATTGATATCTTACAGCAGATACATGTGATTCGCTCTCTGGTATGCATTACAAACATTTCCAAAATTAATCTGATACTTTTGCTGTTTGTTTTGTGGAATATTATCGCTGAAATTTGATGATGTGTTGCCACGGTTTCTTGGCCATCGCATCGTATATTTCTTTGGGAATGTAACTGATTGGCAGTCCCTCATTAAAGCTTGAAGCTTCAAGCCGCGTCTCCAACACAACCCCTTGACGGCTACTTGAATTATGACAGCTCTTAATGGTGAAATTAATTACCATAAATACAACAATGGCAGAAGAGAGGCAGAGGGGGAGAAATAAGTACGTCAACGAGCAGAACTTTTGACTGCCATGATATGAGCGGAATACCCCCGAATACTTCACTGAAGTGTTGCGGTGGCACTTGCGATAATTAATCGTTGAACATACGCACAACTATTTGCATATTGCCAATTAAATGGTTGGTCAGAGCTATAAATGGATATTAATATGTTTACAGATATGCACAGAAACACACACAGATGCATTTCGAGCCGATCCCTTACTGACTTCTCACATATTAAATGGCTACTTAACATGGCAAAGAACCCTTTTGCTTGGCCATCAAATATTAATGTTGCCATATTAATTAAAATTCCGTTGAATATCTTAACTTGCATTGGTTTGCATTCAGCTTTTAACTGGGCTTTAACTTTCTTAAATGTGTAACAAATATTTCTGTATTTATTTATTAATTTTTATTTATGCAATTCAGCATTGATCTCGGAGCTGTGAGTTAAGTTGCGCATTTTCTGATTCGCTGAGAGGCTTTCCAACAAATTTGTTGCACAACTGGCCGCAAGGGTTTTCGTCTATAAATACCCATAACAAAATTTCTTACCTTAACAACAATTACAACTTTTTTCCTTCCTTCATTTTCTTGTTGGTATTCTTTTTCGGGTATTTTTGTTTTGTCGGTTGGCGCAAAAGTTTTCGCACAGCAACAAACAAAGTTTTCAATGTTGCCGCATATTAAACAAAATGTATACGTACACACACACGCACACACACACACACACATAAATGTACAAGCCTATATTTACTATATACATGTAGTGAAAAGAATGAAAAGCTCTGCATTTTTGGCTAACTTTTGCATTTTTGGGTCTACAAGTTTTATTGTTTTTTTTGCCACTTGCGCAAAATGCGATTATTGTTGTTGTTGGAGATGTAATTGTTGTTGTTGTTGTTGCTTTGAGAACTCTCGGCATTTACTTTAATGCGCAGACAAAGTGGCACGAAAAGTTTATGAGTCCGAGTAGTCCAGCAGCCCAGCCGCAATCTAATAAAGCAGGTACAACATTTCGGGCAGTAGCTAAAATCCAACTTTTACTATGGCTAATAATGCCGCATAAACTTGCCACAGGTTGGCAGCGCCTTTCCGTTGGTTCTCTCTCCACTTTATCCACACGGGTATATGCTTATCTATACACTCTTACGTATTTATATATATTATATATATATGTTTTATATACATATATTTCGTGATATTGCATAAACGTAGATTTTGAAAATGTTATTGTAAAGTTTTTTTATTTGTACTTTTATATATTTTATCTTTCTGTATATTTATATTTATTTATCGGAATATTTACAATTCTTGTTGTACATATATCTATTTGGACAAATAGTCCTTTTTTCGTCACATTAGCAACGTAGTCCTTAAATGCGAGGGGACATCGTCTGTTCGAGCAGGCTCAACTAGATGATTTCCACTTGCTTTATTTTCATCGTTTGGCCGAAAACAACTTTGTGGCTGGCTTTTATGAGCAAGTTTTTTGCCATGGCTTCAACACGAGAATTATGAAAGTCAACCCAGAAAATTTCAGAGTGTGTGTGTGTGCGTGACTCCTCGGGGTCACATTAACATGTATTTGTGCTAAAAGTGTTATTAGATTTTAGTTTCAAGTCAAGTGTAGCTGTTCATATCACACACCCAGAAGTCAACACCCAAAACCCAGGCCCCATTTTAGAAGACGATGCTGGCCTTGGGGCGTGACTCACATGTTTGCTGCCTGTCCGTTGTACAAGTCCAAATCCAAGTCGTTGGCCAAGTCATCATGTTTGCGACTGGGCCCAGCCTGCACTAAAGTTTTATTCGACCAACATAAAGCAAAAGTGCTTTCGAGTTGACTTAACATATTGCCAGCTTTATGACACTGACAGTTCGCACCGAAAACGGGGAGCAGAGCCAAGCAGAAGGTACCACAAGTCCTGTAAAATAAAGTTTAAAATGTGCCAACACTTAACACCACCATAAAGATAACAGTTTCCACAATACTTACACATTGTACAGCGACTATGTATAATCTTTGTATATTGTATATAGATATACATAAAATGTAATAAATACGACAATAAAAAGAGAAAAAAATTGCTTTCAATTAAGATCTAAGAAACAAATCCAATATCATTAAAATAACTGCCAAAACTTAAACTAAATATTTTACATTTTTGTTCAAACTCTTATTGAATTCTTTTGCTTAGATAATTTGAGTGGCATTTCAATGCCAATACAAGCGAAATTCAGTCCAAGCCACTGCCAAGCAACCAATTTTAATTGCAAAACTAAAAGTTCGGCTCAGACGCAAATGTCAATCATAAACAGCGTTAGTTCGCGATCTGCTGTCTGCCCGTCGCAAAAGTAATTTAAGCACTGAAATTAAAAACATCAGCAAAAAAAAAAAATAAGTTGAAATCGAAATTGATGCGTTGACATTCAGCCAAATGGCTAGACTTTGGCCCTGAAGTGGACAGTTGAATCAATGCCAAAGGACAACGGCCATCCCAATGGCAGTAGTCGGTTCATTCCAATTTATTTTTTTCTCTTTTTCGAGCATATTTTTTTGTCGCATTGACACGTCAGTGTCATTAAAAATGCAAGAGACGATTTAAAATTAAATAAAAATGCGATTATGCGTCGTAAATAACGCAATGCAGACAGCGACTGCAAATTGAATGGGTTTAGTTTTTCATTTTGATTTAGCCCATTCCACTTTCTGTTTTGGCCATAAAATAAGCACGAATAGTCGTAATAAAACTGAAACTGACTAAGGCGCAGACCAAACACTACAAACTAAAGCCAGCCAAATTGAAAATGTTTCTATTTTTTGTTCACATATTTCCTTATATTTTCAAAGTAAGCATTTTTGTTAATTATCAACATTTAATGATCATATTGGAAGCAAAAGTAATATATTTAAAAAAGCTTTGTGAGCTTTATGTGTATAATTACTTATTATTATGATTGGGGAACGAGCACTGTGACCTAAAAGGTCCATTGTGCCCTCTTCTGAGCCTATGCTCCTCCATCAACCCCAGCTTCTGCACGAATGATAGAACCTTTGTTGGGTTGAGGGCTTCTATGTCCAGAGATTTCATAACATTCATCCATAACATGCATCATGCTGCATCTTTTTCTAGTTAAGGAGACACATTCTGCTAGGATATGCATTGAGGATTCCTCCTCGTTTCCACACAACCTGGATACATCGCAACTATAAATATCTAATTTGGTTAGGTGACTTCTCAGTCTACAATGTCCTGTCAATAGACCGGAGAGTATCCTGAGCCTGTTCTTACCCATGTTCTTACTTCTGGCTTGTCGGAGTCCTGGTGCCTCTGCCCAGCTTCGTTTCCGCCTCTGTCTTTCTTCGTTTCTGAGTTGCAGCCGTATTGCGTGTCTTCCTATGCCACAACACGGTTCAGGCCCTGTCAGAGACCTCTCTGCCCCCATTCTTGCTTGCTCTGCGAAACCATTTCCTTATAAGAGCGGAATTGCTGTTTGGTGTACAAACTTTTTAAATTGACCTCGCTTAACACTAGAAAGATCTATGAAGTTCTCAATCTACCTGCTAAAGTAAATGTCACTTGCTGGCCAGTCAATGTGTCGTATACACAATTCAAATTATGTAGATGCGCTAATAGAAAATTCGTTTGAAGTTTTTCACTTAAAAAGTTGACAAAATTTACATAGATTCGATTCCAGTACACTTGCCAGGCGTCGTCGGCTCAACTAATTAAATTAAGAGTCCTGGGCGTGGCTGGCGGGCGTCAAGGCGTTAATAGCACCGAATTAGGACGACAGTCTCCTATGCGGAAATATTAATAGCTGCCGCTCTGCTCCTTTTGTCGAGGTGTTGGCAACTCATGTTTACAAGTAATTAAGCAATTTGACTACGAAACGGGCGTCCTTTGATGTCAGCCACGGACAGCCATAGATATGATATTCTCTTATTCTTTTACTACAATCAAATTTTTTTCCCTTTTTGTGTGTGCTTTTTGAAATCCCAACCACTAATTTGCGCTTTCTGTCTGTCAAGTCAGCGTCTTTCAATGTCTCTATATCAAGAGCTTACCAGCCATTTCCACATCCAAATCCAAGCCACCGGACCACATTTTTCTCGACAATTCGCAGTGCTTCGTCGCCTCGCTGACAGCTTTTGTGGCATGCTGCAAAATATTTAAATGTCATTTCAATGGCTGGCGAGGGTGAGGTGGGGTTGGGATTGGGTTTGGTGTTGGGTTTGGGATCACCCCTTAAGTCAAGCCGTCAATTGAGGTTTAGACGCAGCCTTCTGCTGAAATTGCAATAAAATATCTACGTGCATCTTTATCTGCATCTATGCATAACAGAGCTGTAGATTTCTAGTGCATTTTCAGTTTCGAACGAAGTTGCAGATTTTCTGATTTCGTGATAAGCGCATAATGCTGAATTGCGGTTAGATGAGTAATTGGCGTGGATCCCAATGGCAATGCCTTACCGCGAATAAAAGCTAACTCTTTAATATGGAATGACAGTTGTTGGCTGACTTCTGACTAACGCTGAAATTTCATTTTAATTGGATATCAAAGTTGCTAGATTTTCAATCGTGATGGAAAGGAATTTTAACTCTGTGGGTGCAAGCAGAAAAAAGCATATACGACCCCGGCTGAGTCGCTATTGCCATGTTTTCAAAGTTTTCTAAAGCGAAGAATAAAATATTTAACAACTGGGTTCAGAGTACCACAGAGTCGAGCTCACACATTTTCAGCATTCTTACTTGATCATACGCTAGATCAATAATTAATTTTGAAATTTTCATTTATGGATGAGAACTATTTCACTATTTTCTTAACTGATTAACTTGATTGTACAGAAAGAACTCTGGTCGATTTCAACTCTGTGCACAGTCGTATTCTTATCCAAGGAGTGCATCAATCGCGGCACTTATTAGAAGTAAATCGGCAAGCAGTGTTTGTAGAGCATTGGAAAGTGCATTAATGACTGGACAAGGACATCAATCATGACAGGAATCGGGGCACCAAGGCGTATATAATACTTTAAGGCCGCAGACAAAAATGGGCCGCAAATGTTTTGACAAAAGCATTTACGGTTTGCAGGCCGGCGACCAAAGTCAGATGCAAAGCCGGCAGCGATTGATTGATTGATGGATATGATGCGATGTGTTCTTAGCTTGAAGTGGGTTGAGGGATTGATTTGTTGCGGCAAGTACTCGGGTTCGCGTATGAATGCGAAATGTGTGCATGATTAATGAGTTCTTCATTAAGCTCGTTAAGGTGACAGGCGAGGCGCCACAGTCAGGGCCTGTTGCTGCTGAAAATATGCGCTGTTCCTGTCACTGTCAATGTCGCTGCCGCTGCCGGTGTCAGGGTCGTAACCCACTGGCCCCGCACCACATGGGCAACGCTCTGCTGCCACTCACATTGACACTTGCCGCTTGCCACACGGCGCCTCATTGATTTAGCAGCGCGTTGCTGGTGGCGGGTTTGCGCCTCATGAAAAATGAAGTGCAAAGCAAAGCATCCGGCTAAACAAAATCAAATATTTTGCTTTGCTCAACCACGTTAAAATCAACAACAAAAAATAACAGCTATCCACGGCACACCGAGGACAAAATACACTTTGCAAAACGAAAGTGAAAGTTTTCCCATTCAAATTGAACTCTTTATTAAAAAAAAATATATATATTTATTGATTATTAAGTTTGATATTGATATCAGCAGAAAATGAGCTCGATTTTTGATAGATTGTTGCTGTTGAAGTCATTTTATGTTGCTGCGAAAGATGACTCCTCCAATGCGTTACATGTTCCATGAGGAAGTAGTAATACACTTTGGCAGGGTATGCAAAATAAAATAAAACGTAAAGAGAGAAAATTCATAAATTGGGTTAAATCCTTGGAGGATTCACTATGACAGCGCGAACAAGTGGCACGCGGGTTGCCCTGACGCAGACATGCCGCCTGCGACGGTGGTTGTTTGATTACGGCTAACCACCCTTGAAAAGCGCCCGTCACAGTTTAAAGCCGCCCTCTTGGTCTTTTTTAAAGTGCCTCGTCCTGCAATGTTCTTTCTTGTGCATTTCGCATTTGAATTGGCCAACAATGGCGCCTAATTTACGCATTCGGGCATTTCGTTGAGTCCCCCGTGCATTGGCTCGTGTGGCATGCCCCGCAGCTACTGCTGATTTCCATAATTAAATCATATGTACTTTGCATATCCTCTAACTATTCGCATTGAGCTCATTAACTGCTCGCAATCAATGGCAGGTTAGAATGGCATCAACATCAATATCATTCCCAGATATACTGTTTTTGTCCTTTGGGACATTATATAGCAACTTAAGCTTACTTTCAGTTGAAGTCGTAATCAGTGGAGAATTAAATAAAATTGACTTAATATAATTTTCACATTGAACTTTGCACTGATCAACTTTGGGATAGTGACTAACTGCAAGAACAATTTTTAAACTTTCTTTAGTAAGGCATATAAATCAGATATTAAAAGTGTTTCAACTTGTGAAACCCGAATTTGAGAACAACTAACTTTATACCTTACTTTGGGAGTCCCACTTCATTAACCCCAATGCAAACTTTCTTATTCTTTAGTGAAATACATATTATCGCAGCTCTTCGATTAACTTCTTTAATGTTTCCTCTCTCTCTCTCTTTATATATCTCTCCCTATATCCACTCTCTCTCTCTCTCTGTCTTTTTTGGCTTTGTTTTATTCTGTTGCAGGGCTGCCGTTCGCAAAGTTAAGCGAACGTTTTAAGAGAAATTTAATACATTTCTTAAGACCCACATCTACAATTAATTACAAGTTCAAAGTGCAATTGCCATTATCATTATCCATTTAGCTAGTCAGACACGCAACAGTGCAAGTAAAGAGGAGCAAAAGCCAACAAAAAAAAAAGAAAAGAAAAGAAAAGAAAATAAAATGAGAGCAAAGAATCTCAGACAGACGTTACGTAGTCCCAAATGGCTGTTGGCATGTCATAAATTTACGGATTAACTTTTAACCAATTTACAAGGGGCAACAAACAAGCAGCGCATGGATGGTTTGGTTTGGGGGTTGGCGGAGTTCGGTAAAAACGAGAGACGACATCGCATCATGTCCCATATTGCAAGTGTAATAAAAAGCAGCTGTGCGACAAACACACTTACACACACACGCACACACAAACACACGCACAAAAGTCAAGTCAAGACGCAAGTGTTTGCGATAGAAGAGGAGCGAACGGACTCCATTGCGAGGGCACCTCAACAAGCATCACGTGCAACCCACTTCCGTTTCCGTTTGCTTGTTTTAAACTTTTGCGTGTGTGCGTGTGTAAATCAATGCAAAGGCTGCTGCCGCATAGCACACTCGGTTGGGGGCGAGTGCAGACAAAGTACGCTGCTTACACAAAGCTTAACAGCAGCACAGCCGGCGGTCCACAACCCAAGCTACGAAGCCAACGCCGAGCAGCAGCAGCAGCCGCAGCAGCAGCAGCAGCCGCCGTCGCCGTCGCCGTTGCCGCAACAACCCCTCATCCCGCTGTGAAGCGAAAACAAAACAGTGCATAAAAAAAAAATACAAGTTAGTCGTTACGATCGCACGTCACCGACTGAGTGATACACTGTTTTCAGTTGGCAGAGTTCAAAGTTCTTTTTGAATCGACCTTAGAAAAATTCACTCCAGATTCCACAATTTGGCGAGTCGTGTTACAAAATAAACAATATAATAATAATAAATAATAAACAATATCTTAAACTGTGAAGAATGCATTTATTATTATTATTTATTGGCATTCATTAATTGTCAATAGCACGAAATCAACGTACTCGCTCCGTTTTTGGTGTCAGTGTATTGAAGGCAGCAACAACAGCAGCTGTAAAAGTAAAGCTCCCGCAGCTATCGCATGCCACATCCAGCGACATTCAGACAGGAAGACAACCACGCAGCACTGTGGAGCAGCCAGAGCCACTCATTAAGCTGATTATATTGTTATCCTTTTTATGATACGTGCAATACGTGAGCGCATATGGCAGCAGCATCAACAGCGTCAACAGCTTCTACTGACTGTCAACCAGGCCCGATCTGACCCACCCCTTCTTGGCCCGTACGCTGCATCCTTGCTGAGCTCTTGCTGTCCTTTTACAGTTCATTTTTGTAAGTGTAATTACATATACGGAACAGTAAGTAAAAGCATCCGCATTAAGCCTCATTTATGCACTGCATATGCAAAGTCCTCAAATTTATGTGTCCTTTGTCTTATTGAATTCAGTGAGAGCGACATTTTTTTAAGTGAAGCCTTATTCTTAACACGAAATTCTTTTACATGTGTGTTTTAATATATATATTTCTAGATTTCTAGATGTGTATGCATTGTTAATTAATTTATTGTTGACTTTGCTGAACACCTTTTACTGCATTTAAACGAGCAAAACTTTCGTAAATATAATTAAAAAGAACAAATATTATGCTCAATTTTGTTTGAACAGACAATAAAAGAGCACATAAAAAAAGAAAAGAAAGTAAAATAAATAATAATACGATGATATATCTCGAAGTGAAAAGGATTCGTGAGCAAATGCAATTAAAATATGAATTTAAGTGAGTTTTGTGCATGACGACATCGTCCTGCAAGGACAACATTGCGGATACGCCTTGCTCTCAAACAATGAGCCATGTAAACAAAACTGTTGCCGCTGCGGGGCAGTAGCATAACGAGAAATGGGTGGGGGGTTTGGGAGAGGTCTGCGCAGGCATGCAGCCAACAAAATTTTCATAATCATAATCAAAATAGCATTAACAACAAAAGCAATGCAAATACGAGTTGAAACGACAACAGACGCGTCGCAAAATGTAACCAAAAATGGCATAATGAAATGCAAGAGCAGCGACAAAACCAACTTTCAAGTGGAAACTAAAAACATCACGAGTAGCAAACAGTTGGGTTCGCTACACAATACCCTGTAAATTAAATAGTCAAAAAGAAATTTGAGAAAACACACATGAACTCAAATATGATTGCCAATTTTTATATTATAATACATCAATAAAATTTGAATAACTAATAAGTTTTAGGAAGTCATCAAGCAAGCCAGCTGATAAGATTACAGGTCATCCACTAACAACAATTTGCGGCGTCTGTGTCTGTTGTATGCTGTGCTGTGTTGTTGTGCATAATGCAGTTTCAATTTCAATTGTTGCCGCCCCAAAGGATCGGCGAACAGGACACTGAAAAATCCGCAACAAACCCAGACTTTTTTTTAGGGGTTCCTCAGCGCCCATCGCCATCATTGCCGCCAAATTATGCTAATTAGATTAAAGCATAATTTCATGCAACTTACAGCTGTGTCTGTTTGCACCATCCGCTTTGTTCTTTTATTTTGTTGCATCCTTGTTGGCTGTTGGCGTTCATGCCACAGACAACTTCAGAGGATGTGACAATTTGTCCCACACTGACACCCATTATTATAACGTCTATCGGGCCCCATAAAAAGTAACCAAAATCGAATAGAGTGATCAAATTTAGATTGTCTTTCAAATTGGTGGGTAAATTACCAATTTCCGATACTTACCTGAGAGATTTATATAGTAAGTTCAGCTAGGATAACTTGTTAAACAAAAATAATAACTCTTGAACCTTGTTCCTATGGGAGCTATAAGATAAAATTGTCTATGAATATTTGTGATCAGCAAACAAAAATAATACCTTTTGATGTCGCTCGATATAGAAAATCTGAAATAAATGAGTTTTCTTTAGAGATATTTGAAAATTCTTGAATTACTTATTATTTTAGTTAAGAAAATTTTAATTTTGAATTCAAATTTGAATTTATTAAAGTTCTGCACAGCTAGCAGCTTCTCCGCAAACAAAAAGCTGTTAAAACTTTGCCTGTCTTACAATAAGTACTTCCTCAGTCTGGAGCATTAAAGTCAAGCTGTAAATTCACTTGACTCATCATTGTTTATAGCTCGGATCATACAAAAAACACAATGCTAATCCAGGCGTAAATCCACGCTACCCCTGATTGCCACTGGTGTTATAAAGACCCAAGAGTCGCGCAATTAACTGAGCAAGTTTTAAAAACTCCCCAATGATGTGTCGAGCCACCAAAAAAAAAGCAAAACCAGATCACATTTCCCAGGTTGGGCCCAGCTAATGCACTTTACCCAGCGTTATGATTATTAGTTATGATAATTCAAGTTGACGGCGCAAAAGAAGTTGACACTCAAGATGGCAGCCCGGCACAGGGGCGATTGGAACAACCCTTAGGCCGAAACTCCAACCAAATGAAGTTTGCTGCCACTTTCAGTGCAATCGAGACTTCTCTTTTGGCTCTTCCCCTTTTTTTTTGTCTTTATTTTGGTTAGGTTTGGTGGCCCAGTCCCAGGACGCACATCAAAAACTGTTGCGTATTTTGCATTCGACTCGGTTGGCAGGGCATCCGGCTAGTTGTCTGCTTGTCCTTTATTGTTTCCCATTTGAGGGTGCGAGTACGTCGCATTTGCACCTTCAATTAATGTACGGGGTGGTCTGTGGCAGTGGCTGTGGCTCTGAGCTGGGCTGGGCTGGGGCAGCAACCCTCGTCCTCTGTTGTGATTTATGAGGGTGCGATGGCAAAACAAAATTAAGCCACGACAAGGAACGACATTTGGCGTCAGCATCTTATCCATAGAGCAACCCACTCCAAATATAACTTGAACTTTTAATTAAAAGTCACTTTTGATTTATAAATGTGCGCATTTTACAGTTTTACATAAACAAAACACAAACTCGATAACTCGATGGATTTGTTGTTGCTCAAATTCACGGTAAGTTCATTAACTTGGATTACTCGAAAGATATATATCTTTTAGATTTCACTTAAGCTCGAGTTTATTTGTATTTAATTATAATGCTATCCAAATTTAAGTATTTCCAAAACTTCAGCTAAGTAGAAATACGTTTACTTAAATAGTATTTCAGTCTACTTATTGCACAATTAACTATTTAATGTCGCAAGCCTCAAATACTGTCGTAGTTTCTTCTTTCTGGACTTGACATCGAGATAACTTCCCTTCTGAAAACGGATTTCCCTAGCCATATTAAATTTCCTTTCATTTTAAAATCTGCAAAATATTTTGCAGGGGTTTTATTTGCATTCCTTTGTTTTTCAGTTTAATACCAGAATATAAATATATTAAACTGTGTATCCCAGATGCACTCATATTTTTATGGTACAGCAATTTACTAAAGCCACTCATAACTGCTACCAGACAGAAGTTGGTAGCCCTGGCAATGTACCGTTAGCTGCACGCAACGTTGCCATATTGTCGCAGACGCACGTGACGCGTCGCGCCATTTGAAGTGGGGTGTCCAGCGACGCGTGTCCTGTGCATAATCAGGATTTGCATGCATCAATGCAAAAGCCCTTAATGGCATTATGACAATGAAATACATCAAAATTAGCTGGAGAAAAGACGCACAAAAGTCGAAGAAGAGCAGCCGGTTGTGTTGATCTTGTGAGAGAGACAACACAAGTCTGCCAGAGAGAGAGAGAGAGAGACAGAGAGAGAGTGAGAGAAGGAAGACGGAGGCAGAGGGAGATACGCAGAGAAAGAGAGTTACCCACAGCGATTCGTTGCAACTCCTTTGATGCGTTAAATGTTTGTGGCTAGCGACGGATGGGATGGGCTAAAGTGGGATGAGGATACGACAAACAACATGACATGACAGCCCTGACGACCGTTGCACATTGCCCGTGCCGCAACGTACAGGGTATGTTTGCTGGTCGCGTGTGCGTCTAATAAGCCTAATGCATCGGCTAGGAGTTATGGAGGTTACGGAGGTTACGCTACAGACTAGACAATATTGCCAATATTTTAAAGTGCGGGGCAGGAGGGGGGCACGCACACGACCCACGCGCGTCTGTTGTCATAAAAACGCTTTAATTAAATTCATATTTGAGCATACAGGGGCGCCATTGATTTATATAGCGGAGAGGGGCGGGCTTTAGGCATCGAGAGACAATTATTAACTGCTATTGTTTGATTGCATTAATCTAATTGGATTGCGTTGTCTGTTTGCTGGCAAACTTACGAGCATAAACATTTCAAAACGTTTTCCCCAAATATTAACCCAATGAGAACAAAAATTGGTGTCAAAAATTACTGCATAAATGTGTCGCTAGGTGTCGCTGTATGCATTCAGAGCTTCTGCCTCAAAGTTTCGCAATTGTTGCGGACGTTAATTTGACATTTGAATTTAAATTTTGTCGTCTATGACAAAAGAAAAAAATCCAATAAAAGCTGACTAAAAGTTATGTGACAGCTAACGCAGCAGTTGGTCAGAGTAAAAGTTTCGCTTTCCCATTTGCAGCACTCGAAATGTGAGCATTCTCAAGTGTCCTTGCTCTATAAAATATTTTGTGCAAATGTTACAATTTCGATATTTTAGGATGAGCATTGTTTGCTTCATACATACAACCGAAGAAGCCATACAAAATTTTACTACAAAATGTGTATTTATACACTAAATCACTCAAGTCTGTTGAAAAGTATCTTGAGAAGAGTTTTTAAGCTTGAAAACTATATTTGACAACAGCTTTAATATGGTAACATTTTGTTTAATAACGACAAAATAATTAATGTTTGGTTAATATTTGCTATGGACTTTATTCAATTTAAATTTATTGTTCAAAATTAATTTTATGAATATATTTTATTCAGTAAATACTATTTGCTTATGTAAACTTGTGGAATTTGTTTAGCTTCAGAGTGTGCGACAAGGATTTTATAATTTATTATAATAATAGTTGGAAAATAAACTCTTAAGCAAAAGTACTGGCTTTGCTTGTAAGGAGACGAGTATCTATCACCTTAAAAGTTCTTATGGCTTCATCTTGATCAGTTCACAAAAGAGCATTTCAATCACCACGTTTCCCATCAGGTACATATGTGTTCATATTTGCATAAGCCATGACCTCGAGCAGGATGCAGGATGCGTCTCAGAAACGGAGTCAGCGTGCATCATCATGGTCATCATTACTCAACTTTCAGGGGCTGTGGCGCTCTGTAAATAGCAGGCACTTTACGACCTGGGCCAGGTTTTCAGTGGGCGTAGCCGTAAACAGCAACTGCTACTTCTCCTTCTGCTGCTGCTGCTGCTGCTGCTGTTGCTACTGCATGGAGCAGCACGTGCCGAGCATATTGAATGCAACATTGGATGCACTGCAGCACTATTTTTGAAAAATCGTCAAAGTTGCTGCTGTTGCGGGTCTTTTTGGCCAACTGACAGTGGCCGCCATTTACCTACACATACATCTATATATATATGTATATACATATATATTTATATATATGTGTGTGTACGAGCACGAGCGCAGCTTAACCCAGTTTCTGGCTGGTGCACGTGAGTCCTCGGTAATCATTTGTCTTCCTTGACTGCATTTTCCACTTGGCAGTGCCGCGAAGTTTCCATTACGCACTGACAACTGATTGCCAAGTTTATTATTGCTTCCGTTTGCTTATGAGCAGCCAAAGGATTCGCCATTTCTTTACCGTTTGCCAATGTTGGCAACAATTTATCAAGCCATGTGCCCCGCACACACAAATATTCTCCACGGAATTGCAAATGATTCTCCTTTCGGGCACATTCATTTGTTATCCCTCCTGACACTTGTTGTGCTAGTTGTCAGCTCAAAGCTATTCGAAAGTGTCATGCTATATGACTTGCATCTGAAAATTGCAAAAGAGTTGTGAATGGCTAAAACTGCAGGTAAAAGCTTGGCAACTAACAGAACTTTTATAAATTGATAAATAAATATATTCGAAATATACACTTGGAGCATTAACCCAATAAACTTAATGCATGGCAGCCAGCTGCAGGGCGAACGATAATCTCTAACTGAAGTGGAATAATAAATACTTAACTAATGTGGAAAAATTAAACAAAATTCGACAAATAAGTCAAAATATGTAGACGGTTTATAAAGATAAGATTAACTGACAATGGAACATATTTCTGTTCAACATAAAGTACGCTATCAAACATCCGAATCGATGTAGTACTTCGATTAGCTGAAATGAAATAACGTGGATGAAGAAGAAGAGTCAGGAAAGTCAGGTGTTACTTTGTCAGACAAGCCGCTATCGTTAACTGCCCCCAAAAGTTAAATGACTCATTTACTGAAACCATTCGTTTGCTCTACTTATCAGGTATAGCAGATCTGCTGACTAATACCCTTGTTTGTCAGAAGTAAGCAACACTAATTGAAATGCGATAATATTTGTTTTTCTGTTTTTCTCTTAATAGCCAGACAAAATAAAAAAGAAATGAAATATCAGTATTTATATGAGTAGATAAGTAGATTCAAAACGTATCTTGTTTAAAAGTATAGATATGCAAAATTATCTCTTAGATTTCCTTATTCTTTGCCAGTTCCCTTGGGGAGCAATTTCCTAAGGATAAACCTCATTGAGACCGCATATAAATGCCAAGTGTTCGACTGGTTCTCGCTGAAGTTATCCGCATTGAACTTGACATGGCTTCATGTGATGTTCAATGGAGATGCATCATCAAGTCACAAAACGGCTGCATTTAAAAAGCTATAAAAGCTGAGCGAGCGTTGTATGTGACAGCACTTGACACTGCCACGCCCACATACACACAGGGGGGAGGGGAATGGTTGGTGGGTGGCAGAAGCCAAACAGTCGAAGCCACAGCAATTGAATGTCACTCACAAAAATGCAATCACAGTTTGACACAATTTACACCGAGGCGCCACTTCAACACGTTGCAACTGCAATATCTTTACACCGAGACTGCCACACAAGCAAACCAACGCACGAACGACAACTCTGCAAACAACACAATGACAACTCTTTAACACTGTTAAGTTGCCGTCGACGTCCCTGTCATTTGCTCTGTGGCTCATGTCGCTGTATTACTTACTGTTCTGTATCACTAATGCTAGCGAGGGCTTTATTAATCCTGCATTATATTTGCACCAATATCTGTTCTTATCGATCCTAAATATGCTTTCATTCTATCACAAACTGCAAGACTTTCAAATGTTAATTGCTTTTCTAAAATAATTAAGATTTATTATTAATATTGAATGTTGTATTTTTACTCAATTTAGAGAACTTTCTGGTTTTTCCTTAATTTTATTATTTATTTCATATAATTATTTAAATAAGCTTAGATTTATAAATCAACGATCAACTTTAGTATAATTAATTATTACTTATAAGATTTTAATTGTACATTTCTCATGTTCATAATATTTATTTCTCTATTTGAAATAAATACTTAATAGATTGTAATTATAAATTTCTCAAGTTTTCGTTAAGAAATATGCTCGTAATATTCCTTATTTGATATAGTTGAGAAAAGGATGCTTAGTCCTTAAGAGTATTCAGGGTATTCAAAGAAATTTATTCGATTTGCTGGTTGCTTTTCTTGTTGCTGTTGCTGCTGCTATCGTTATCGTTGCGTTTATCTCCGCAGCGCGTGCTCGAGTGCATTTACACACACACACACTCACACAAACACACTCGTACACACACACACACGCACAGTCAAACAAATAGCACAAACACAAACAGATGTATGCCATTGCCGAATGCCACACACAGGACATTTTTGTTGTTTGATTGCGTTTTTATCATCGTCATTTCAGCAGCGCCATGGGTAAAATGGGCAAAGTGTACATATTTGTGTATATAGCTGCAACTGCAGCGACTACGGCGATATTTTACAGCTCCAACATTTTATTACAAACATTGTGCAATTTCACTTTAAACGTCAATCGAATTTCATTTGATTTTTACGACCATTTTCTTCACCCCAGCGCCCCAGCGCCACCTCATCACCTCATTCTGCCTCACTTCTTGCTTTCTTTCACTTTTTTCTTGGTTCCTTCGCTTTTGACTTTCTCAACTGCAATCTCATTCACATTTCTATACCCTGCCCCTGCCCCTAACAAGGTTATTGCAATTCTCAGTAGGAAAGTGATCAAATAATTCATTCAATTCGACTGAGGCGATTCTTTCGCATCCAAATGCAGACTATATCAGATAACATATCAATAGATAAAACTTTGATCCGTAATATAGGTGTTTCACATTTTCTATATTTTTTAATTGATTGTGCTAGTGTAGAGCATTTTCTCAGTTGTTATTCGCAACAACATTTTATTTATCGCACATATTTTGTGGCATCGTCAATGCAATCGCATTATCATTCAGCTGTGCGTGTGTCAAATTTAATTAACTTGATATTTATTAAGGCAGACACTTGCTATGCAAATTTCTTGATATGATTTGCTTAGACACTTAATTTGTCAACGCTTCGCTGATTTACGATTTCGATTTAAATGAGTGATTTCCAAGTGTGTGCGTGCCACAAAGTCAGCTTGCGATTAGCTGAGGGGATCCTTTCTTAAAAAATGGAGAAAGCCAATATAAATTAAAGTACATTAAATGAAATTTGTTTGCTGAATTGAGTTAAGAACAACGAGTTTATCTTTCAGAAATAATTCACTCTTCAGGGCTTCACAGATTACCTCTAAGACTTGACAGACTTAGGGCAACATTTTAATGGATGGATTTATGGATTTATGTATAATGGATTTATTTAATATTTTTTAAGACTTAATAGTTATAATCATAAAAAATTAGATGTAATTTAACGAATGTTTTTTCTGAAACAAAATTAACTGTTAATAAATTACAGTTGTGCTTCAATTTTTAGAAAGATTTTTGCATTCATTTTAATCCCAGCTTTGCGTGCACATTTTCTAACCCGATTCTGCTCGATTCTAGCGGACAATGAGAATTGAATTGTTGCAGGCAATATATGAGAAAAGCGACTATTCCGCCAGTATTATTAAGGACTACTCCCAGCTTGGCCAAACCTAGGGGAATTAAGTCTCAGTTCAAGCGGGTTTCCTACGCTCTCCGCCACAAAAGGTGCGTGCCGTGAAGCGTGCTGTACATTTATTAAAAGAAATGTCAAAAGTAATTGAACCACGTAGTCGGACCCACTTCTGAAACTTGTTAACTCTTCTGCTCACATCGACCTTATGTGCTACATTAACTTTCGCTTTTACGTAGTTTCGGGCGGTGGCTTTTGACGGGGGCAAAGGGGTCAAATGAGGTTTGCATGTCTGCGCCATTTTCGCAGAGTCATCGCATGATTTACGTCGAATCGGCTTTGGCCAAGTAATCATGTCGTTCACACACACCCGCACACACACACACACACACACACATTGCAAAAAGCCAAAATGGAGCCACACTTGCCACACACAGATGGGCACAATTATGGGCGTGCCAAGCGGACTTTCAATTTCACTGGGCTAGCTTTAGGTAAACAGCTACAAAATTCGCCACCCTTTGCAAAACCAGCGAGCTGCGATCAAGTCAAGCATGCAACAACCGCAAGTGGCACGCAAACGCATCAAATCAATGGAAGTGGCCACTGCGCCAAAGATTTGCACTTCATTGACTCCAATCGATGGACGAACTCTACAACACAGCTGGCCAGCCAGCGAGCTGGCCCAAAAACTCAATGAACTCCGAGCCAAAAATGTTGGGAAAAGCGCTTAAAGCATTTCCATTCCATACACTTTGCCCCATTTGGACTCAGCCAGCAGCTTATCAAAATGAAAATTGTAAAGAAAATGGAAAATTCATCAATAGTCAATAGCCTTGTTAAGAAAAGATGGAATTTGAGCTTTTGTAAAAATGCAAAATGAAGATGAATTAAAATTTAAGAATAAATTTTACAACGCTTATTGTTTTTTCTAAAGTTTTTATTTTTATATTTTTAACATTTACATATTTATATAGAGCATCTTCAGTTCGGGTAATCCGACGTGTTTTTCTAGCTGTCTACTATTTTCAGCTACGTTCTACGGAATTGCAGTTGTGTGTGCTAAGTGAGCACTATTGCCATCAGAATCGAAACACTGCCCCTGCCCGCTAACCCGCTAACCCGCTCACCCACTGCCCAGCTGCTGCACCCATCTCACTTAAAATATGCTTGATTTCATCTGAATACAAATAGCTTATCAGCAGCAAGGCAAAAAATATAAACGAAACGTTCACAAAAGCGAAACTGAACGAATTGAGAAACCCAAAAAATAAAAACATAAATATAAAAACACAAATAAAAGCGTAAAAATATTTATAAAACTATGCATAAAACCTCGAAGGCGAAAAAATCATGTTAAATTGATGGAAAATTCTAGGAATTGTTGAACTTGTGCAAAGAAAAACAAACTTTAAATTTAAATAGTCCAATTTTGGGATATCATTGACTGTAATCTCTTCTAGAAAATTGCTCTACATATGTAAACAGACATGGATAAAGATATTTCGAGTATTAAACTATACACTAATTATATTTTTGGCATACATCCATAAAAAGGAAATGAACAATTTTCCCAGCGTTCCAAATGTTGGTCGCACTGCATCATTGCACTGATCCGGCGATTGTTTCGTCCAATTAATCTGCTTGTCGATGCCCGCGTTTTCGGCCAGCCTCTTAATGAAGTCGATATATGTTGGATTCAGCTGGCGCTGGCGCGATAATAGCTTAAAGAGTGGCACTGGAGAGAAGCTCGTGTAGCCGCATAGGAATATCACGTTTGAGTAATCAGTATAGACGATTTTATAGGTGACTGATACCCTGGTCCCACCAAAGATGACATATTCCAAGTTGAAAGCGCTGTTCCTAGTTCTGTCATCCCAGGGGAATGTAACCGTCTCTCTTTTCGCATGAGTTTGCCCACCGATGGAGCTGATGTATTCCAGTTGCAGTTCCAAATCTTTATCCACAGCCGCTGGGACTGAGACATTGAGGCACTTTAAAATGTCCATATTAGGAACGCGTGCCACCTCGTACCAGTAGCCCGACAACTTGGTGTGGCAAATTAGTTTAATTAGATAACAGTGCTTTCCCCAATGTATTCAACTATTCAACTCACAGCTGTTAGATTCAGAGCACGTGTCGGCACATCTCTCTCGCAATCAAACCGCCTAAGTTTGTTGATCGAATTGAACTGTGAGCGAATGCCGACTGCATTTAGAAGCAGCACAATAAACACGACAAATATTTTGATTTCCATTTAAAGATCTGCGCTCTCCAGCATCAGCTGAACGACTGAAAGCTACTCGTTGTGGCAACTATTGATAATGCCTTCCTTATCTGCCCAGTGTTGCGCAAATACAGAGTATCTCTCTGCATACACACAAGATTATGCTGACTAAATGACAGAGCAGAAATTAATGTAATCTTAATTAAATATCAACAACAAATATTAAATAAAAACATCATATTTCATTTTCATTTTTTAATAATGAAAATCTGTATAAAATAGAAATTGTTCAATTCAATTGTATGCCCAAAAGATATGCCAGCTATATAGAAATTGCATTAAAAGTCGAAAATATCTGAAATTGTGCTGAAAAGGCACTCTTTTGTTTAAAATTAATTGTAGATATTTGGCAACCTTCACACAATTAGTTAAAACTCCTGTCAAATAGTGAAATAATGCTTGACTTTGAATTAATATTGAAATATTGATTGTATTTATTGGAATGACTAACTCTGATCACTTATCACAAAACTTCCTAATAACTATTTACAACAGGTGCTGATAACGCTGATAAACTGCCGCTATTTCCAACTGGATAAGCACCACACGATGGCTAGTGCAAAGATTGCTATACCTCCAGCAGCTGGACTTGCTGCGGCATTGCAGCGATCGACGGATTGTTCCGTCCAATCAATATACTCTTCGTAGCCCGATAAAGCGATATAACTATTGACCAAGTCGATAGTTTGTTGATTCACTTGACGTTCGCGGGAGAAGAGCTTGAAGAGCGGTATTGAAGAGATGCCCGAATAGCCGCAGATGACAGTTATATCTTTCTGATCGGTGTTGACTATTTTGTAAGTGACAGTCATATTGGCAAATGGCCCATCGTAATTCAACTCAAATATTCCGTTTTGAGTATTGTTATCCCAGGGAAATGTAATCGTCTCATTAATGGCCTTTCCTTTTCCATTGTCGGTGCTTATATACTCCAATCGCAGGTCCAGTTGTTCATCCACTGTCGCTGGGACAGAGACATTCAAGCATTTCATAACATCCACATAGGGCACCCGGGCCGCCTCATACCAAACACCCGACAGCTGTGCGTTGGATATCGATTTAGAATTGAGGATTGGGTTTCAGGTGGAAATTAACTTACAGCTGTTAGATTGAGCGCTTCCGTTGCGATATCTCTGCATCTGACATAGGTTTGAAGTTGAGAGTGGACGCACTGCATCCAGCTGACAGCCAAGAGCAGCACAATTAATACTTTCGTTTCCATTCGAAGACCTGCGCGCTTCCACATTAGCCTAATGACTGAAGCACGTGCAAAGCAGCCACAAGCTTCATATTGATATTCCGAAGCTTATCGGATAACTGTATATATATGACTGATATATATTGCTGTTGTATGATGACTGAACCATAGATCCGATAAGAGCTAGGGCATCTATGATGCATACCTTATCAATACAATAACCCTAAATTTGCTATCAATATGCCACCAATATGTTTGGGTTGAAACATATACATATAATCATAGGTATACCTAATGTAGAAAAGTCGAATCAACCATTATCTTTCCGCTGAATCACACAAATCGGCTGAAGGCATTCGGTTAGCAGAACAAAAGTTTCAGCAATGCTAAATGCTCTTATTATTTCTGTAAATAGCCTATATTCCAAATTTGAAGTCTCTAGCTCTAGCTCATGGCTATATCGACTCGGCTGTTGATCCTGATCAAGAATATGCATATATACTTTAAGAGGTTGGAGATGCTTTCTGCTGCCTGTTACATACATTTGCACAAAACCATTATACCCTCTTACCCCTTTTTAATGGGTTCAGGGTATATAAATGCTAAAACAGTTGTGACTAATAACAAGGAAAGTAAAACCTCATCGTGAAATATTTCAAATGTGTTTTAATGAGTTAAATCTTATTTACCTCAAGCAAATCTTTCCGACAAGACCCTACACTACGTATTCAGACAGGATTGTGAGAGTTAACAATATAAATACTCCAACTGCTGGGCATAGTGCAGCAGTAGGACAGTGCTCCGGTGATTGTTCTGTCCACATAAAGTGTCCTCCAACATCCGACGTATCCAATTGACCTTGGATGTAGTCTATAGATGTCTGATCTAGTTGTCGCTGCCGTGACAGTAGCTTGAGGAGCGGTACGGGAGAGCCGCATATTAAAGTCAGGTGTTTGTAATCCGTAAAGATCACTTTATAGGTGACTTCTATAGACAGGGGACCTCAGTAATACAAGTGGAAAATGCTGTTCCTGGTAAAGTTATCCATGCGGAATTCAACTGTATCCTTAACGCGCTGAACCTCACCGTCTAAGATGCTAATGTACTCCAAATGCACTTCGAGATATTTATCCGAGATATTTATATACCAGGCACTTCATGATATCCGTTTTGGGCATCCGACCCGATTCGTACCAGTAACCCGACTTACTATTATTCTACTATTCCTTCCACGTTAAATGGTCTAAGCTACGAATCGCAATGCTAACAAATGAATATTTAGATTTAATTTGTTTATAAATTAGCTTCAAATTTATTTGTACAATACCTTTAAAAACATTTACTTAATTGCTCTTAGCACTTGAGTTTTTAGCATCTAATATTTTAGCCTCTACTACTTCAACTATTTCTGCAAACGCGTTTATTAAATTAACTTTTATTTCTTTTATTTACATTACTTGACAACTGACAACACTATCAAGCTAGCTATATGAAGAATATTCATTATATAAATTTCCCTAAATTGTTTTTAGCTTCTTGAATCTTCTCGATTTAAACTTTGTTAGTGCAAGGAACCAGCTCATTATGCCCAAACTAATGCATTTTGAAGAGCGAGTTCACTGCTTAAATATTCAACTATCCAAAATGCTAAAGCAAAAATCTGGCAACTTTGAGCAGACTAAAAAATAGAAGGGACCAGCAAAAAAAATAAATATATATATGTATATGTGTATACATGTATATAAAAGGAAGAGGAACAAAAAAAAGCTGGCAGCGCAAACATGCGAAACTATTAAAAACATGTCTTTGTCCTTTGGCTTTGGCTGCATATAATGAAATTCTCTGGGTGCCTTTCGCTGGGCGCCACGCTCCTAACGCTCCAGACGCTCCTACAGTGCGCCCTCAGTATCAATCTAGGTGAAATATTAACAAGCAAGTCGCAGTCTGAAGTTGCTTGCTAGAAGGCCGATGTCGGCGACGGCAGCTCATAAAAATTCCTGGCAACAAAGCGGCCACCAATCCCCCCCCCCTCCCCCTCTCTGCCATCCTCCCGCACCCGAAAGGAAACTGAAACTGAGACTGAGACTGAGACTGAGCGCTTGCTTAAAGCGACAACAGACGCTGAAACAATAGACTTGAGTTAACTTAAATTGATTTCCAGACAGTGTTTAGGGAAATACCAAATCCCCCATCCTCCTCCTCTCCCAGCCGACTCAGACGGAAGAAGTTACTAGCCTCTGCACCTTGATTGCAAGTTATTTGCAATTTTGTGCAAATTTCAAAAATAAAACTGATAAAAGTGCTCTGAACCAGAGCTATCGACGTGGTGATACTTTATCCTCCGAGACCATATTCTCTCAAATATTTTATAAATTAAAGATATGCAGTTAAACATAAGAAAAAATTGTTTATATAAGTAAATTTTTAAATATTTTTAAGCTCAATTTAAAATAAAGATAATTTTTAAGCTAATTTAAGGCTAGACCTTGAAAATATTCAATGCTTTTCAAAAGTATATATTCCTTATAGGTACGTAAGTCGCGTTTTGTCATATTTCCTTTCCTCATTACTTATTTACAGGGTATTAAAAAATGCAGCAGACATGCAGCATGAGTTCCTGGCCGGCGCCTTTTGTCGCGCTGCACTTGAAAATTTTGAGAGGGCATGACAAATTTTTGTTGCAATTTGACGGTGCACTGTTTGGCTTTGAAGTTGTGGGAGGCAAGCATTGCTGCAACTTAGCTGCAGTTGCTCAATTTCAACATTTATTTCGTTTCATATTGAAATTGCCACTTAATCAATGTTGTTCTTGTTCTTCTTCTGTTTGTTGCTGTTTGTTCATTGGCAACACTTGCAGTTGACAGTTTGTGCATCAATGTTTGTTAGCCAAGCGAATGCTGTGATTCAAATTGGCATAAGCTTCACAAAATGTGATTGTGGACAATAGGTAAACAGTTAAATAATCTTTGTAAATGTCAAATGAGTTTTAAGTGTCGACAACCTAACAAAGAAAACAAGTTGTAATGCTGTTGTCGAGTGAGCTCGACTACGAAATACCCTGAATACAGCTGTTAAGTAAACAATAGTTTCATTGGCAATCTTCCCTTTAAAAGTGCACTCATTTCATATGGCATTTATTGCTCTCAGACATCGAAGTGTATCGATATTCGAGAAACGTAGGGGGTTATCGATAACAAAAAAGGAACTTGGTATACGAGAACCCATTTTCCAAATATAAAGTCTCTAACTTTTGTAGTCTCTGAGAACCGCGTGACGGACATGGGTATATCGAAGTAGAATATTCTTTATGGGTTCGTATTTGCTTCCTTCTGCATATTATATACAATTGCAGAACAACTATTAAATAATTTTGACCATTTTCAATGGATTCAGTATATAAAATCGGGTAACTTTTAAGAAAGTTTTGGATTTGCCAAGTTATGAATTGTCCCAAAGACCATTTGATGAGGGTAGAAGTTTAACATGAATTTTGAGTTTGAATTGCACTACCAACTTTGAATGCAGTTCCTATATATTAGTCTAATCATAATCAAAAAGCCCTGGTTTTTTTACCATTGTATAACTTGGGACAAATTTATGGGCCTGGAAAATTTTGAATCCTTTAAGAGACAAAATCAATATGAGAATACCTCTTTGACTATAACTTACGTGTTTCATAATAAGTCTTGATGAAAATTTGACAGTTAATCAAAACTATGTCAATTTATTTTATATATCAATTACAAGCCTTGGCCCTCAAAATTGAACAGAAAACGATATATATCGATATATGCAAAACAGAGACAGTTATAGATAAAAATTAAGTAAATTTGATCTAGTCCGTGCAAACCAGAACTTATATTCAAAATTTGAAGTCTACGGCTCCTATAATCTCCGAGATTCGAGTGTTCATACAGACGGACGGATGAGGCTATATAGACTCGTCTGTAGATACTGATCAAGAATATATAACAAGTGTGGTAGGAGATGCTTCCTTCTGCCTGTTAAATACCATTGCAGAAAACTATTATACCCTTTCTACCCATTTCCAATGGGTATATTACAAGCAGATAATCAAACATTTGATACATCTATATTATGTATATATTTATATATTATATTTATTTATCATAAGAATAGTCTCAGTCAGCCCGAATTGACTTTAAATAATAATTAGATCAGAATGAGTGCAATTGAGAACTCTTTCAACTGCTAAACAAATTAGAATAGATATAGATGATCTTAACCTTTGTCATGCCCGCTCGAATGTTGACTGATTGCTTGTCATGCACCTTGTTGCACAGTCAAGAGCGCAATTCATTAGGCGCTCGCCTCCGTCTGGCTGCACAGACTGTACTTTATTTAACAATGGAAGTGCAACAATGAAAGCGGAATGCGGGCTTCTGAATGGGGGTTAGGGGTTGGGGGTTGCGCTCAAAGTCATTCATTGGGATTGGGCGGGGGGGTTGGGTCGCAAGTGCAAACTTTTTAAGTGAATTTTTGATTAGATCTGGACAAAGTTTTTGTCGCTAGCGACAACAAACAGCATCGGATGCATTTCGCCAGAGTTTTTCCCCCACTCGCATTTTCCCCTCGTGAGCTTTTGGCCAACTTAAAGCCGTCGAGTTAGCTGTGCCCTTTTGTAATTTGCGCAAAAGTAGATTTATTTGCGCAAAAGGATAATAATAAAATATGCACTGCAGATAGTAGTAGAACACAAAGTTGCCGGCACTTCCGGACATGGGACAGCTGGACCTACGCACAATTACGAGACTCAAAGACTTAGACTGGGACTTAGAACTGTACCTGTTCGTACCAAAAACTTTTCGCGAACAGTTCACAGTTTCTAGTGGGTCCCTCCACTCTCCACTCCAACTTTCTCTCTCTCTCTGAATCGACTTTTGCGAGTTTTGCGCAAAAGTTAATAAAATTATTTGCCACAGACGTTGATAAATATGACACTAAAGTTGCTCGCAATGCCAAATAAATACAGAACACAGTACAAAATGGCGTCGGCTGCATCTAACGGTGTAAATAATATCTCAGCAGCAGACTAATACTTCTTGAAATTATTTACTCAAGTTTTATTGCATTCTATGTGCGCTGCTCACTTTAACTGATTGCAGTTGGTATCTAAGTTAGGGAACTCGAACAAAATGAATAAGTTTTATATTACCCATTTCATGTATAGTTAAAGACCGTATTCGAATAGCTCCGATTTGAAAAAAAAATATATATAAATAAAGTAAAATATTTGAGGTAAGCGCAAAATATTTTTAGTTGCACTTTTTATTTTAATGCATTTACAAATTGTTGTCAAACTTGTGCAGATCTACTTAGTCACAGCATTCGGACAATCTCTGTAAGTAAATTTTGTGAAATTCTTGCTCAACCCCTAAACAAAAATGCCATTAAAGTAAATAAAATAAACTAAGGGATTGCACCCCAGAAACATTTACTATTGAAGGGTGCTTGCTTCCACTTCTTTTTTCCCTTTTTTATCGCAGGTTTTCTTTTTCCATCCAGATGCATTCGATGTGTGTAGTTATTATTCATTGTCGTGCTTCAGCAAATATCAAATAAAGTTTGGTGAGTTGCTTTTGGGGTTTCTACTTGCGATTGTAATTTTTTTTTTGTTGTTTTTTCTTTTCGTATTCTTCACTTCTAGATTTTGCCATAAATTTTGCGCACATATGAGCGGGGCGTGTGTGTGTTTTTTTATTGGCAACCCCATGACGAGATTTTGGCTTGAGGTACGATTTTTTAATCGAAACATTTGTAGCGTGAAATTGTCGTTTGGTTTGCTCTGCATTTTTTTTTTTTGTTTTTTTGCAGCAATATGTTCGCATTTAAATTGTGGCTGCCACATAAATCAGCCATCGCTGTTCATTTGAAAATGTTCTGCTGCTGATTGAACTCTGACTTTGAATATATGTATGTATATGCGATATTGTGAGTGCCTATCATTAGTCGCTCATTAATCATAATTCACGATGAGCTGGCTTAATGTGAGCCTGGTATTTAAAATACTGTCACAGCTAAGAGCCAGATAGCAAGTCCCAAAAAGGGTTCAAAATTCCATCGATTTGCTGCCACAAGAAACTTTTTGACAATAAATCTCAATTTTGCGCAAATTAGTCGACGATATGTCCGAACACCAAGTCAAGACCCAAAAGATGAAGATGAAGCTAACAGATATACAATATGCACACATATACTACACCCAACTCCCCCATTCAGTTACCTGTTACCTGCAGGGTCTAGAGTGGGGGGGGGGGGTGGAGGGGTTTAGCAAGCATGTCAGCCACATATCAAGTGCAGCTATAACTCAACTCTGCAGTCACAAAGCTGGCGATTCCAAGGGGCGCTGAACACTGACATTTGCTCAATTTATCGTTATTTGCTGTGCTGGCCAAAGAAATAAAAAAAATAATAAAAAACAACAAAAAATCAATTTTTGCCTATGATAAAACTCGAAACGAATTGGGCCACAGGCCACAAGAAACGAAAAACAAATGAAGATTGAAGAATCTGGCGACGTTTTAATACCTTTTCCAACTTGATTGTTTTTTATAATAATCGTAACTTTAAACAGTCAAGGATTTATTTGCCAAATAATTAAAACTAATTCTTAAGTCAGTTAAATAATTTTGATTGATTGATTGAGTTCAACAATTTGTTTAAAATGCATTTCTATTAAACATAAAAACATCAAATATCAACATAAAAATGTCAAACATTAAAATAAATATTTTTATTGTATTTTACATTTTATTTATTTTTGGTTTTAAATTTCTGACAACAACTCTTAAATAAAGCATTCCAACTGTAACTGATGTCGAAGATCAATCATGATTAAAAAATATGCATTTGCTTGTATATAATTGAGATGTGTAGGAAAAAGCCTACCCAGATGACTTAAACAGAATGCCCTTGGACTCTCTTTGATACCCTTGTGGAAAAATACTTGGAAGCTGGCAAATCGAACTGTTCCCGATTTGCAGAGCTGTTTGGGCATTTATGTGATTTATGCCTTGGAAACTGTTTTTGAAATGTGGCTCAGTTGGCTGAGCCAATGCTAGAGCCTAGGTGGCCATGCTCCTGCTCCTGCTCCTGCTCATGAGTTTCGAATTGGTTTTGACTTTCGTCGACGAAGTCGTCGTCACCATCACCATCACCAACACCGTCGCCGTCGCCGTCAATCGAGCTGAAGCCAAAAGTCAAGTCAAGAGCGCCAAACGCAAAACTGTCCAAGTATACAAATTGGCCGGCCATGAGTTATTGATGATGCAGGCCATGAAATGAACGACCGCTGGGAACGCTGTACCATGCTTCTCTTTCTTTTTCCCTCTCCCTCTCTCTATCTCTCACCCTGCATCTGTCTCTGTTTCTGTCTACTACCAATGGCTAACTGACTTTGGAAGTGCTGCGTAACAAATGTCTAACCATTTGCATGAAATGTGCCAAAGAAAACTTCACAGTGCCCAAACTGAGTGAGCCGCCCCAAGTAACTTGGCTAATTGCGCAAAGTTTGCTGCAAACAGCAACTGAATGTGCTTTCATTTGTGCAGCAAGATGAGCTCGAATCGGTTTGTATTGAGTGAATCAAGTAAATGGGCCTAAGGTCTCCCACTCCAAAGGTAAATGCATTTGCGCTCAAAAGTAAGTCCTTACTTATTGAACACTTTTAATATATTTGCAATAAATAATCATTTTTAAATTTTTATTTAAATTTATTTATTTTTACTATTAAACCTGCCAAATTTCAGTTAAAGAAAGAGATTATATACAATATACATATATGTATATATATTATAAATATTGATTTATGTAAGCCTACAAAATTTGTCTAATTAATTTAAGCACCTATTGAACATTTTTAATATATATCGAATAAATAATCATTTCTTAAGATTTGGTAATTAAAATTAATTATTTTGAATATGAAACCCACCAAATGTTAGTTAAGGTAAAAGTTTATATATATGTATATATTATAAATAGATTTATGTTAGCATTAATTTATCTTAATATTTAAATTGCCAAATTCATGGAAAATTATTTAATTTAAGCACTTATTGAACATTTTTAATGTTTATCCAATAAACAATAATTTTTAAAGATTTGGTAATTTAAATAAATTATTTTTAATATTAAGCTAGCCAAACTTCAATTAAAGTAAAAGTTTATATAAAATATTATAAAAAAATTGTCTTAATATTAGAATTGCACAAAATCATGCAAAATTATTTAATTAAAGTAATTTTCTTAATTTAAACTAATGTAAAGTTCTTTTGCATATTTAAATATACAAATTCCACATATTACATATACACATATACATATATACATGTATGTATATCTGCTCCTACATACCCTTCAATATGTAGAAGTATACGGAAAAGCATTGACCCAATTAAAACGCATTAAGCCATGGTCAAAACTTAATAGTCGGCTTATTAAAAGGCATTCCAGTAACCGCATCAAATATGCAGAGCAGTGGGCAGAGTCACTAGCCCACATTTTGGGAGATCATAACTCATGTCAGGCGTAACAAACGAACAAACGAACAAACATACATATTATGTACAAGTCTGTTATCACAGCGACAAAATCGTGTAATTTAATGTTGTGCTAATTTCACCCAACCCAAAAACACATTCCAGGTGAAAGTCGTGACATTTTTGTGGTCAGCCGCTTGGCCCGCACCCTGCACTTTGCACCCGGCAGCCAGCCGACACAAAATGTGGCTCATTTCTTGCTCATTTCCGTCAAGTGTTGGCCAAGAAACACGAACTATTTACAAATGACCAGACATTTAAGCAAAATGCTTCCGGCCTGGTCAAGCTAAATGCCTGAAAATTATGCTGCCTCAACATGAAATGGCCACCAAGAAAGGGAAAATCAAGCTTTTTGGACTAAACGAACCTCAAATGTCCTCACTCAGTTGGTAAGATTTCTATTTATTTTTTTAGTTATTAATTTATTTATTATTTTTTAGCGATGTGATACACAAAATGTCGTCAGAATGTGGATATGGTAAAAATATGTTTTATCTTCATAAATTGTCTTTAATTTTTGTGCAGATATAGATTTAAAATAAATAAATATAATTTATAAGTTTAATGCTCTGCTCATTGCGTGGCATATTGCATGACATAGTCATGATGCCCAGACTTGAAGATGAGCCCAAGGAAACGGTGAGTTATGTAAACATGGATGACAGGAACAGCTCGTGACTCTCGCAGCACGCTCTGGTGTCATTGTGTCAATTGGCCTGAACTGGCCACTGCTGCGGCCGAGTCGGGGCTGGTGGGCGCCTTAATTAAGTTACAACCACAAGAAGCGGCGAGTGGCAGGACGATATAATTTCACAAATATCCGTGCAAGGCGACACCAGCAATCAGCGGGCCAAGCGTCTCTAACCAAACAAATGTTAAATGCTAAAACTGGCCCGTGAGTTCATAAATTGTCGCCGTGCCGCACCCAGTGAAATATTCCACTGCCCCCCGCCCCCCCCCTGACACAGCCACTGACAGTGGCGTTAAAAGCCAAAATGAATGGTCAATATATGAAACATAAATAATTTTTAGGGGTTGTATTTGCCCATTTCTTTTGCGTGTTTGGCCAACATTTGCCGTTGCGTTGTTTGCTTTCAATTAACCAAAAACTGACCGTGCTCCTGGCCGGGACCCAGTTGCCACGATGAAACTGCTAATTGAGTGCGGCTTGTCACATGACACAGCAAACAAGATGATTTGAATGGGAAACAACTGTAATATGATGATACATATGTAAATGATTGAATAGCCACATATGTGGAGAGCAAATATTAACGCTTTTATTTGTTCAATAATTCAGTTCACTTAAACTTATTTAATGTATATTGATTAACTATTTAGAGTTCAGGCATTATCCACTCAGTGTGTTTACATTCAAATTGAATTTGATTAAGGAAATATGATTTTAAATAGTTCAAGCCAGGCGCCGCTGAAAAAGGGGCAACACTTAAAATTAGACAATTGAATAAAAATATGCATTTAACATTGTTGAAAATATCAATATAACATTATCGATTACTTATGTTAAGAACAAAGGTATCGATACTGCGATCGATACCCCAACTACCACCACTAGATGTGAGCATACAGTGAATAAATCTTCTTCTTCAAGCGCATCACTTTTTGCCGCGTAAAAAACCCAACAATGATAATTATAAATAACTGTAAAAATCGCCTAAAACTGTTGATTTGTTTTGTATTTTACTTTTTAGCTGCAGAGTACTCGCATCGTTAACAGTTTAAGCTGAATTATATTGTCTGTCATCTTATAATTCCCAACTTGTTAGCCAATCACGCGTCAATATCCCACTCAGACAGTCATCCATCGCCGCCAGCACTTCCGCTTTTGCTGAGTATAAACAATGGGGGTAATGTGGTCGGTGGAGGTGGGGGTGTGGGTGGAGTTCGTTCCGCCCTTTGGATGCTTCTGCTTGGCCAGCTGCCACACTTGGCTCGACTGGTCGTATAATAATCTTGATTTTGTGGTCAATTGAATTCTTAACTTCTCAAGCTTCAAGAACACAACAAGAATGGCCAGCAGCAGCAAGGACAGCAACGGAACTCGCAAGACAGATACGACTATCCCAGGGGAGTGCACATGGATGACAGTGCCAAGAGGATGGGCAGGGTGTGTGTGTGTGTGTGTGTGTGTGTGTGGATGGCGCTCAACAGCTCACAACGAAATGACTGACCAGAAAATGTGCTGCCTATTTTCTTATTGGCCATTGATTTCCTCAAATTGTTGAACGAGTCTGCGGCTAACAAAATGGTCAAAACCAAAAAAAAAAAAAAAAAGAAAGGAAAATAAAAAAAAAACATTAAATGGACGGCCACTTGTTTACAGGGGGGCGGTTGTGGCAACAGACAACGTATAACCAATAAGTATTAGCCAATTTTATGCTTTATGCTCTTTATGAGCCAAAGCTGCCCGCTTGCGGCTGCTGCTTCACTGAGCCTGATTGCGATCCGGACGCCTCAACCGAAACCGGAAAAAGTCTTTTGCCCACAACAATTCCCCAAAAACATTACGTTAGCACTTGGGTCTTGTCGATGTGATGTTGTTGTTGTTGTTGTTGTGTTAGTTTCATGAACGAACATCTTTATGGGTAATTAAAACTTTTGGCCATTATGGTATCGATTTGATTTTGGTTATGCTCTCCACACCAAAAGGGTATATAAGCGACGATCTCAATCATAAAGACCAATAGACTATCAATCAGTCCAGTTCAATAGTTCAATATTAATTAATATATCGATAAAGAGTTGCAATAATTACATTGATTAAGCACCAAATGAAAAACTTAAAAAAAAAATAATAATAATTATAGGGTATTAAGCAGTCGAACGCAGTTGTTTATTGAAGTATTCTCAGTGTTTCGTTCAGTCTTATTTTTGGCGCTCAATTCAAATTTATTGCACTCCAATAATATACTTATTCTCTCTCTCTTTCTCTCCCTCCATCTCTGCATGTGTTTCTCTGTCTCGCTCTCTTTTTCTTTCGTGGTTTTCGGTAAACTATTCTCAAATAGTTTGGCGCACGTTCGAATGTGTGTAACATTAATGAAATGGGTAAAACTGGGTGAAATGGGGTGGATGTGTCTGCAGTTTCAACAGTTTTGCATTCCATTTGCGCAAATTATTTGGGGCTGGCAACGTTTGCCGCTACTTTCCGACTCCGACTCCAATCGCAATTGCAATTATTTGCGGTTTCTTTAACACTGCAAATACTTATAGAAACATGCATATATCTTTGCCAGGAACTCCAGCTATCTGTGGATACTTGAATTGAATTTATTAGGCTCGTAAATTGCATTACTTCGAATGAGCGCCAGTTAAGCAGAAACTTATTAGATCAAGATGTGCTAATTTATACCTTTAATTAGCATTTTTCCACCAATTTGTGAAATGATGCGAAAATTGGTTGTAAAATTAAAAATCAAGAGAAAGCGATCTGAAGATTAACTAAATTAATTTCATTTGTTTATTTAGCCAGTGAAAGGAAAGGAAATAAAGGCGAAAGCGCCGCTGCAGCCAGCAAAACGTTTACGAAGTGTAGCCTAAAATAAATGAGGCTTAAGCTGGAAAGTCAGCAATAGAGTATAATTTAAAGCGCTTAATGTAAGCATCTGCAAAGTTGACTATTGTTCAGTATGCAGCCAGTAAAACGTTTACGAAGTGTAGCCTAAAATAAATGAGGCGTAATCTGGAAAGATTAGTCAAAAATAGAGTTAATTTAAAGCGTTTAAAGTATATATCTTCAAAGTTGACTATTGTTCAGTATGCAGCCAGTAAAACGTTTACGAAATAGCAATAAACAATCGATGAAATACTCGTTTTAACTGATGTTCAAGCATCAAATAAAATATGTAGGCTAATTGCTAGGACTTAAGCACTTTGATTTGCATTATAAATAGCCCAGCTATGAGCACTTAAGGGTTTACCTCCGACATCCATCATAATGTTATCGGATTATGCACAATAAGTTGTCAGGCTTGTCGGCAACCCCTTCGCGGGAGTGTAACTAGCTATTTGACTAATGCCATACACCTGGGCGTGGCAGTGGGCGTGACCCGGCCGATTATGTTGCCGAAAAGCAGCTTTGCTGCATTATCTGCTGGCAAATGCTAACTGCAAAGCCTTAACACAAATTTTCAAGTATTAGCGAGGCTCTCCTCAAAACGAGAATCCACCCAACGGGCAACTTCCGCTTGTTTGTTGTGGAGCTTAAAACTACGGCCTATCAAGCGCGCACACCCACACACACACACGCACACACTCATTCACACACATCAGGCAAGACAAATTGCGCTTTGGTAGACTCCACTTAATGCGGCTCAGCATATTTTCCCTCAGCGTTGCCCCGCCGCAGGCGCTGCGAACAAAGCAAAATACATATTTTATTTTGATTATTTTCCGGCGTCTGTCGGCAGGTGTCGATTTCTTGGTGTCTGTGTGTGGCTAAAATTAAATTTAGTTCCCCATACACTTTCACACAGAGTGCGAAAGAGAGGGATAGAGACAGAGAGAGTGCGAGAGTGAGAGAGATTGACGCCTTTTCTTTCAGCGTCAATCAATTTCGCTCGTCAGACAAAAACAAGCCCACAAAAATGTCCCAAGTAATGGGAAAAATTATTGAATTTGTCAACGACTGCCACAGGGCACACAAGAAACGAAAAATAAGAAAAATGAAAGGAAAACTTTTATATAAATATATATATATATATATAGAGTTTTGATATGGCTTAAAGCCGCGCACAGCTTTAAGCTGAAGATTTATGCGATTTCGCTTTGGTGTCAGACAAACAAAATTATGTTTGAAAACGATTTTGTACCTTGCCAGTCATACATCATCGGGCTCGTTGCTCACTGCGGGGGCAGGTGGTGGGTGGTGGTGGGTGGTGGTGGGTGGTGATGTTGGTGTTGGTGTTCGAACAGCCCTCTAAAGTGTAACAACCCTCAACGTTAACAAATTTGTTTGCGACGTTTTTAAATTTCCCAAACGCAAACACACACATTGCAAATAGCTAATGTAAATCGTGTGTGTGTGTGTGTGTGTGTGTGTGTGCGCTGAGGGGTGGGGTGTGGGGGGGGGGGGGGGCTGCACCTTATTTAGTCAAGCTAACCTAACGTTGCTCCGCTCCAAGTGATTTGTTGACAAAGAAATTTTTTAATAATTCACCAGAAAAAAAAGAAAGAAATAGAAAAAAAAAAAAAAATACTCATTCAGCATAAATGATGATGTAATTTTCGCTAAAAATTGAAAAAATCTTCAAGCATGCGGGGGGCGAGGGGCACATAAAATATGTTGCAACAATCTGTTGTTGCGTGTGTTGCCACTGACGATGATGAATGTTGCACGCATGCGTTCCACTGATTTGACGTACGGATAATTTCGGCAATCCGCCTGCTGCTGCTGCTGCTGTTGAATGCCCCACAAAAGAAGTTAGTTGAACTTGGAGTTGTAAGATTTTTATCTATGATCAGATTGCGACTTAACTAGGATCAACTCGTGAGGTAGGCTTCTATATGGAAATAGCTGCCATTTGATTAACATTTATAATCCACAGGTGATTTATTCAGTTAGTTATCGAAACCCATTCTAAACCATTCCAAGAGACTTTGATTAGAACTCGGCTAAAACGAAATTCTGTGCAACTATTTATTGTCGCATCATTTGTGGACAGTTTGTCAGCATTTTGGCATTTTTATATATATATTTTTCGTGACTTTTTTGCTCCGCGCACTTTGCGAAAATCTAATGAAGCGCATGATGTCTAAGGAGGGCCATAATTCTTACCAGGCAAATTGATAGTTGACCACAAGTTGTTGGCCATGCTCGAAATGTGCCCAATGTCTGTCGTAATGCTCATGGCTCATTAGTTTTCGCCTAATTTGAGTTGCAGGCGGTTCTGTCTGCTAATGGAATTCAATCAATTTTCATTTATTTCGATTACGAAATTCGCACCACCAACAAATGGAACTGAACCACTTCATCCCCCATCCCCCATCCCCAACCCATCCAATCATCCATCGTTTTGGGCTCTGCCAATGGGCACTGAAAAATTTCTTAATTATCCTGACGTGCAGCCTGAGTGTGCGTGTTGAACTTAGATTGTGGATGGGGCTTTGCAGGAGTGGGGGTGGGTTGGCAGCGTGTCCATTGATTGACATGCTCCATCAGTTCTTTGGCTGCGTTTTCTTAATGTTTGTGGACAAAACAAGACAAATGAGCCCATATATAAAAATATATAATGGCTGTGTGGCAAATTTGGTTTCGTACCCAAGTGACGAATGTTTGCCTGATTTTTTTCAGCTTAAAAATGTTTATAATATATAATAAAATAAATTCATAATTATATATATAAAGATATACAAATATACTGTAAATAAACGTGTGGCAGACCCACAACTTTGATCATTCCTTCTGTTCTGGTTGTGGCTGAAAATTATAAATTGATTACGAGTCTTTTTGTGACAATGGAATGAAACGAAATTAAATTAAATATTCCGAAAACTTGCACACAAAGAAAAATAACTGTTATGGAAAAAAGGTTGCAAAATAATCTGCTTATGAAAGGACCACACCCCTCCGCACCCCTAACCTACCCCCACAACTGTGGCAATGTTTTGCTCAAGCAACTCTTTCAAGAAAATGAGAAGCACGTAAACAAAGAAGTGAAAATTTGATTTGCATTTCATAGCGCAGTATGAAAATGAAATTACTTTTTTTTTCTCTTTATTCTTATATATATATATATATATATAACATCCGCAAAAAATGTAAAAATAAACCCAATTTTTTTTTACAGCAAATCTTTTTAGGACTCAACAATGCGGGCAGAAGCCACTCCTAACTGAAGCATACGGAAAGGGAACTGCCACCATCACCTGCCACAATGCAATGCCAGATTATTATGTAACCGATATCTGGTGGCATATCTCACAACAACAAACAGCAGGCTGAGGGGTCAGGCAAGCAGACACAAGTTCATTAAAAACCGTAACCAAATAAAAAATAATATCAAATTTTGCTATGCCCTTTTTACATAATCCTTTTAAATTATAAATAATTAATGTTTCCAACTACTTTTAATATTTTAAATAAAATATTTATTATTTTAAACAAATGTAAGAAACGGCTAAACTTGATAAACCAACAGCGAAATCATTTATTATATAATTTAAAGAGCTTTAAAATAATTTCAAAATATTTCCATCAAGAAATGTAAATTGTCTACAAAGTTTTGAACATAATACGAAGAAAAACTGAAGCTCGTATTTAAGAATATAGTTTATAATTTTATTTATTTATTAACTACAAACTATTAATCAAACTGCTAAACTTGAAATAGTAAAAGTAAATCAAATTATTATTCCATATAAAAATATTTTAAAAATCCATTCTATATAAAAATCGTATGTTTGCCTTAAATTAATATCAAGAAAAATAAACTATCTGAAAAGTTGAAGCCATCATTTCATTCGAATACAAACTGTATTTAGGAATACCGTTTATTCATGCCACACGATGTGGCAAAGCTGCCGAGAAAGCTAATATATGCCCAGGTATCAGGCAGGAAGGGGCGCTTGTAGCAAAACCGAAAGAGCAGCAGCAGACAAATCTGTAAGTGAAATCTGCCTGCCCATTGGCAATAGGTTCAGGATGCGGACGGACTAAAGAGATACAAGCAGAGCTTGCCAGCGGCAGAGGCAGAGTTGAAGCTGCAACTCTTTGCCTCAATTATAATGAGAAAAGCAAACGAATTGGGAATAATTTTCAATTCACTTGTTTCCCACCTACGTTCGTGCCGTCGTTTTTTAAGTTCTCTTTTTATTTTTGGCAACGAACCTGGGATATTTATGTGCCCTTTGTTTTCATTATTTATTTCATATACATATATATTTATATATATATATATATGCGATTCATGCGAATTCGAAAGAGACGCTGCCGGCGTATATTACTTATGTGGCATGATAAAGCTGTTACATTTTTGGTAGTTCTTCGATTTTTGTTTTTCGCAGGTAGGCGTGAGCCTTGTTTTCCGGGCAGTGGTGCATCTGAGTGTCCACTGTAACTCCGAAATAATGAATTATTCATACAAATGCAGAAGCTGGCAGCTGCAAGTGTTTTATATTTAAACATTGACTGGTCGAATCTTTAACAGTTGAACTTTCCTAACTAATCCGTTAACATTACAGTTTCTTCTAGATGATAAAGATTTTCACAGTATTTCGTAGATTGTGTTTTCGCCAACTCGACCTTCAGCGGCATCAGATACTTCGGCATCGTAAGGCCATGCATCGACGAGACGGCCAGCTGAGCTGCGGCAGGCGAATCGAAGCGAATATATGCAATGCGCTCGTAACTGTAGTTGGGTATCTTAATTTCGACGATTTTGCCACAATTGGCAAACAGGCGGCGCAGCTCCCGTTTTGTTCTGTAGCGCTCCGGCAGATTGCTCACAATCACGTTGGCATTTTCCATTTCGGAGTTCCAAGATCGAGCGATGGACACCTTCAAGCGCTTATCTTGCTGCTGCGAAATCAAGTTAAAAAAGAAAAATTAAAATATATTTTAATTTATGTTGCTTCCAATAAGCGACTTAACTCACACAGCAGGCTAAATGGATTCCCTGTGGATAATACAAATTTATAAGCTCCACACTTATTTCTCTGCACGTGCAGCACCGATTTGTGTCAGCAGTCAATATTGTTCGATATCTAGCTATCGATAACTAATCGGTCTTTGCAACACAGCTTATTCCCAGCAGGGTTGCTGTTGTCGCCTTTTATCGGACAAGATAAGTCGCATCTCTATATATATATATATTTATTCTTGATCACGATCAAAAGCCGAGTTGTTATAGCCATGTCCATCCATAGAAACGTCAGTGGATCTCATGATGAGCTTGCATGTGTCAGAGAGGGATGGCATGATAATCGACGAGAGCGAAAATATGTTATCTTCGTGTCCCATTTTTGTTATCGATTACTATTATTATTCAAAATATCGATTGAGCTCACTATCGATAACTGCTCATTTATTAATTGCAACTTGCAGCAATCGAGTAACCAACAAAAAACGGAAATATTTCCTTTTTAGAGTATTTTCTAATATAAAATATATGAAAATAAATAACCTCATTAAATTATCTATTAAAAACAAAAGTTTGCTTGCATTATTTATTTAATTATTTAAAATAAATTACTCGCAACTTAAATATTTGCGTGCCAAGCCAATGAAACCCTTTATGGGATATTTATGTGCCCTTTGTTTTCATTATTTATATATATATATATGTATATATATTCATATTCATCCGGATTCATCCGAATCCGAAACAGACGCTGCCGGCGTATATTACTTATGTGGCATGATAAAGCTGTTACATTTTTGGTGGTTCTTCGACTTTTGTTTTTCGCAGGTAGGCGTGCGACTTGTTTTCAGGGGGAAGTGGTGCATCTGAGAGTGTCCACTGTAACTCCGAAATAATGAATTATTCATACAAATGCAGAAGCTGGCAGCTGCAAGTGTTTTATATTCAAACATTGACTGCTCGAATCTTTAACAGTTGAACTTTCCTAACTAATCCGTTAACATTACAGTTTATTCTAGATGATAAAGAATTTCACAGTATTTCGTAGATTGTGTAGTCGCCAACTCGACCTTCAGCGGCATCAGATACTTCGGCATCGTAAGGCCATGCATCGACGAGACGGCCAGCTGAGCTGCGGCACGCGAATCGAAGCGAATATATGCAACGCGCTCGTAACTGTAGTTGGGTATCTTAATTTCGACGATTTTGCCACAATTGGCAAACAGGCGGCGCAGCTCCCGTTTTGTTCTGTAGCGCTCCGGCAGATTGCTCACAATCACGTTGGCATTTTCCATTTCGGAGTTCCAAGATCGAGCGATGGACACCTTCAAGCGCTTATCTTGCTGCTGCGAAATCAAGTTAAAAAAGAAAAATTAAAATATATTTTAATTTATGTTGCTTCCAATAAGCGACTTAACTCACACAGCAGGCTAAATGGATTCCCTGTGGATAATACAAATTTATAAGCTCCACACTTATTTCTCTGCACGTGCAGCACCGATTTGTGTCAGCAGTCAGTATTGTTCGATATCTGGCTATCGATAACTAATCGGTCTTTGCAACACAGCTTATTCCCAGCAGGGTTGCTGTTGTCGCCTTTTATCGGACAAGATAAGTCGCATCTCTATATATATATATATTTATTCTTGATCACGATCAAAAGCCGAGTTGTTATAGCCATGTCCATCCATAGAAACGTCAGTGGATCTCATGATGAGCTTGCATGTGTCAGAGAGGGATGGCATGATAATCGACGAGAGCGAAAATATGTTATCTTCGTGTCCCATTTTTGTTATCGATTACTATTATTATTCAAAATATCGATTGAGCTCACTATCGATAACTGCTCATTTATTAATTGCAACTTGCAGCAATCGAGTAACCAGCAAAAAACGGAAATATTTCCTTTTTAGAGTATTTTCTAATATAAAATATATGAAAATAAATAACCTCATTAAATTATCTATTAAAAACAAAAGTTTGCTTGCATTACTTATTTAATTATTTAAAATAAATTACTCGCAACTTAAATATTTGCGTGCCAAGCCAATGAAACCCTTTATGGGATATTTATGTGCCCTTTGTTTTCATTATTTATATATATAGATATATGTATATATATATATATATGTATATATATATATATGTATATAAATATATATATATATTCATATTCAGCCGGATTCATCCGAATCCGAAACAGACGCTGCCGGCGTATATTACTTATGTGGCATGATAAAGCTGTTACATTTTTGGTGGTTCTTCGATTTTTGTTTTTCGCAGGTAGGCGTGCGACTTGTTTTCAGGGGGAAGTGGTGCATCTGAGAGTGTCCACTGTAACTCCGAAATAATGAATTATTTATACAAATGCAGAAGCTGGCAGCTGCAAGTGTTTTATATTTAAACATTGACTGGTCGAATCTTTATCAGTTGAACTTTCCTAACTAATCCGTTAACATTACAGTTTCTTCTAGATGATAAAGATTTTCATAGTATTTCTTAGATTAAGCTGCTCTTGTTCGAGTCGCCAACTCGACCTTCAGCTGCATCAGATACTTCAGCAACACACGTCCATTCATCGACGAGACGGCCAGAGCTCAGTTGCGGCACGCGAATCGAAGCGTACATATGCAACGTTGCCCAACGTCATTTTGAGGATGTTGCCACAAATGGGACACAGGCGGCGCAGCTTCCGTTCTGCGGTGGACACCTTCAAGCGCTTGCCACGCAAAATGCGACCGTTCACATGGACTTGGGCCAACATCGCATTGTAGGCCGACTCAAATTGGACCAAGCCGTAGTAGAGGTTTTCTTGCATTTCAGTTTTGCGCACAATTTTGACATTTGCAACGGGCCCAAATGCACTGAACATGGTTCTCAGCTCGCCCACGCCCATATTAGCCGGCATATGGTCGACAATCAGATTTGCCGCCGGATCGGTTGGCTTCAACACATACATATCTTGCTGCTGCGAAATCAAGTTAAAAAAGAAAAATTAAAATATATTTTAATTTATGTTGCTTCCAATAAGCGACTTAACTCACACAGCAGGCTAAATGGATTCCCTGTGGATAATACAAATTTATAAGCTCCACACTTATTTCTCTGCACGTGCAGCACCGATTTGTGTCAGCAGTCAATATTGTTCGATATCTAGCTATCGATAACTAATCGGTCTTTGCAACACAGCTTATTCCCAGCAGGGTTGCTGTTGTCGCCTTTTATCGGACGATATTTATTGCATCTCTATATATATATATATTTATTCTTGATCACGATCAACAGCCGAGTTGTTATAGCCATGTCCATCCATATAAGCGTGAGTGGATCTCATGATGAGCTTGCATGTGTCAGAGAGGGATGGCATGATAATCGATGTTTTTCTTCGTGTCCCATTTTTGTTATTATTTAAAATATCGATTAAGCTTACTATCGATAACTGCTCATTTATTAATTGCAACGTGGAACAATCGAGTATCGATTACCAAAACCAGCAAACAACGGAAATATTTTTATTTATTTTTTTAAGATTATTTCCTAATATAAAATACATGAAAATAAATGGCCGGATTAAATTAACCATTAAAAACAACACTTTGCTTGTAGTTTGCCATTATTCTGCTGCAATCGCTGATTATTTAAAATAAATTACTCTCAACTCAAATATTTGCGCGGCAAGCCAATGAAACCCTTTATGGGCAAAGAACAATAAAAACAAGAAAAGACAAATAAATAAATAAATAAGGCATAAAATGCAATAAGAAAGAGCATACAAAAAGTTTTTCACCTGCTTATTTATTTGTTCGCTGATTATGGAATTGTTAAGGAGAAACCAACAAAAAAAATGCGAATAATTTAAAGGTGAAGCCCACAAAGGCAATTAATTGGAGCAGCTGCAAAAATAAATTGAATTACAAATAACTAGTTGTTATCAACTGTAAGCCATAACTTTAACAGTTATTTAGTGTATCTAAAATTCGTTAGCATAATAAAAGAAAAAGTACTTTTATCATTTGAGAGTTGTTTTCATATTAATTAATTTCCATTTTCGTTTTATTATCGTGCGTACGCCGATTTTTACCTTTATGCAGACTCGACAATTAATCAAGTTTAATTACAACCCGGTTAGAAGTTGCTCCACGCTCACCCGCACCCTTCCACATCCCCCTCGAGGATATTCCCGAGAACATTGGCCGCATTAATCACTTGAATACGCCAACATTTCTCATGTGTGCGAACGTTGTGAAACGGATGGGGAGGGTTGTGGTGGGGAGGGGTGTAGTTGCTGATAAGAGTAAGAGTCTCATAAAAAAGGGCGTCTCACGTAAACAATGTATTTAAATATTTGCACACAGGAAAACGACCTATTGTCTGATCATTTAATGGCCTAAATGGCCTCAGCTTAAGCATTTTCTAACCGAAAATATTTCCAAAATGTTCTTAGCCAAGACACATCATTCACTTGAAATCCACTCACTAGCGGGTACAACAACCGCTGTACTCTGGACAGAAGCTAAGTGCTATGAGCATGTCTATATGCTTGTGGATCGCATGTGGAAATTAGAGCTGTGGCCAAATTATACCCTGGAATATGTGTAAATATATAATTAGAAGTAATAATTTTATAAGCATTATTTTTATAACAAAGCCGTATGTGTTTTCATTATCGTTTATATATATAAAAAATTATTTATATTAAAATATTAAATGGGAAAATTCGCTAATCAAAATGCCTTTTAAGCATTGCTGTAGATATATAGAAAAAGTGATTCGAAACTTTGAAAATTTGTTTAACTTGTGTGATTAGCGAATATTTATGATCAACAATCGCATTTCTTATTTGAAAATGCAATTTAAGTTTATTATTGAGCTTAAACTTGTCTGGTGTCGTATTCATGGACACAATTCCAAGGATTCCCCATATTAATACGCACAAACACACACACGCACACAAACGCACACATACATACACATATGCGTCAAGTGTTGCGGTGACCTCCAGCTTTGTATCTAATTGGCTGCCACATTTAATATGCAAACAATTCGAAGCTGCAATTTAACAACAATAAAATAAAGTTTCGGTGTTTCGGAATCAATTAAGCTGATCTTTGTATGCGCAATTGAATGATATCAAAACATATGCTGGGCATCCCCCCACCACACGCACACACACACAAACACACATATTTATATATATGTATATATATACATGGCTCTGTTGTCTGCCAGTCAGAATTGCCAAAAACAACAATAATGCCAACTACAATAACAACAGATGTTCATCGAAACTGCGCGCAAAGGTAAACGAGTTGCGCTCACGAGCAACTTTAAAGAGAGCCAGAGAGCGATGTGCGTGTGTATGTGGGAGGCATGTAACACTGACTATGACCTCAAACCACCCACAGCAATGCAGCTTCTGACGCTGGCAGCGACGTCAACGTTAACAGCGACTTTGCATATTTTAGGCAAAAACATTTTTGCATTGCTGACGTCACAGATCACAGTATGTTGTTGCTTTGTTAGTTGTTGTTGTGGATTGTGGATTGTTGTTAGCTGGTTGTCGATATTGTTGTTGTTGCTGTGCCCACAAAAGGTGCGCTTACAATTTTCTCCACTTTCTACAAGAAAAATGTGAGAAATCAAAAAGATGCCACCGCTTTGTTTGTATCTGTGCATGTGTGTGTGTTTGTGTAGGTGTGCTAGCCACAAAAGTTCATTGGGAAAGCAACATGAGACTGAATGGATGTTCAAATGAAAATAGACCGCAATTTATTGATAATATCAATCAAATTGTAACGCAGATAATGTTTTTTTTTCTTTTTTTCTGTCTACTCTAAACAATGGCCGCCCATTCAGAACAGATGGCTGGAAGTAGTGAAGTCTGCGTCGGCGTTGGCGTCGACGTCGACGTCATTGTCGGCATTCAATTGATGCAAAGTGAAAGAACGTTAAAAACTTAAAAACAAAAATAAAACGTGCGTGGTTTCAATTGAAGGGTGCTGCACAACATAAGAGCGGAGGGAGTGCACCACAAGTCGTATTTTTTCATGCTAAAAACGTTCAAAAAATTGTTTGTTTACAATTTACAACAAATGTTCACATCGACGTGCACACACACTCACACACACATAAACATACATACAGCAATAGAGAGAGAAGCAGAGAGAGATCTACATTCTATACGCAGAGAGCCGTAGTGAGAGTGAGTGCCGATATAATATGTATTGAAATGAGTATCTGTGTTGATCGCTTCTAGTGATTAACTGTCTGTGTATGAATGCGTATGTATGTGTGTTTCAATTTGTGGGGGGATGACATCACCACACATTGCTGTTGCAAAGTTCGCACTGTATCATTTTTTTGCCTCTCTTCTTAAATTTGCTGCTCTCTGTGACTCTTCGACGCCAACACCTTTGCAAAACGTACACTGGTTGTAGGCATGTGTGTATGCGTGTATTTGTTTACTTGAGCAGAGCACAGTGGGCCTATGTCTGCTTATAAACTTTTAGAGTATACTGAAAAAAACTATATGCCTTCAACCATATTAAATTTTCCCATGTCCAAGTATATGACGATCATAAAATTTTATTTGTTTGGTAATGATCGAAGTCTAAAAAAAAGTTATCACAAAATATTGCAGAACTTTCATGAATGAAAGATAGCTAATTTGTTTCTACATGTTTTACTTTTATGTGGCCTCAAAATACACTAATAAAATTAGATTTACATTCAATGTTTTAAATTCGCTAGACTTTCAATGCACGCAACAAGTGAAAATGATGCACGAAAAAACTATATAGTCTGCAGCACTGTGCGCTCGCACGTAGGCGCAACAACAACTCAAGTGGATTTGCTAGTTGGCCAGCGAAAAGAGAGAGCGAGAGAGCAATCCGGGTTGAGCTTACGCCAACGCTAACTTTTAATTTTTTTTTTTTAGCGCGCGCTGTTTATGGCCTAATGCATGTGTGCAGTGTATGTGTGTGTGTGTGTGTTGGTGTGGCGCTCTCTGCTTTAGACCTGGGGGTCTCTCCATATTCAATCAGTCGTTTGGAATTCGCGAAACTATGCGGTCGCCGTACGAAGATAGCGCTGCCGTGTCAACGGATAATAAGTATCAACAAGCAAGCAGCTACAGCTACAGCAGCTACAATGGCACTAATAACAATAATTACCATGGTCATTTTAACGGCAATGGTAATGTGAATGGTAATGGTAATGGTAATGGGATACCCTATCACGCGCGCGAAAACTCATTGCCCTTTAGCTATGGCATTGCCAAAACGGCAACACCGCTGCGCAAAACGCCAACGCCAACGCGGCTCGACAGTTTCCTTGACGCCGACTTCGGACTGAGCAGCAGCAGCGGCGGCAGCGTCAGCAATGCCCATAATCATCATCATCACAATAACAACAACAATAATAGTGGCAGTGATATGATAAAGCCCCAGCCACGTTTAACCAGCCCTTTGCTGGTGCGCAAAACGTTGGCCAACAATTCGAATGCGAATTCGAATTCGAATACCATATCGAATACATATCATTATGGGTCAGCGCCACGCGCCGATTTCGAGCAGCTGCTGCGCGAGCGACGCGACAAAGTCTACGGCGAGTATCGTGATCGTGAAAAGGTGCGTGAAAAGGAACGTGCTTCGACACGTGTGCCGCCAATGCCGCCTCAACGCCGGCAGAGCCACAACAACAACAACAAATACAATTACGATTTTGAGTTTAATCTCAATTTAAATGATTTGAATGAGCGCAGCTCGCTGCGAGCGCCAGCGGTAGCTCCAGCTCCATATACAACACGAAATATTGAGTACAGACGGGATGTGGATGTCGATGAGGATGAGCCCGATGGCAGCGCCCTTCTTGGCCGTCGTCACTTGGAGTCCACATTTGTGGAACGCAATTATCACACAATTAACAGCAAGAGCCACAGTTTGGAGCGCACACCAATGCAGCTGGCATACAAACAGCAGCAGCAACAAACGATGGAGCCACTGTTGATGCCACAGTTGGAGCAGCACCATCAACAGCAGCAGCAGCAGCTGGCTCACATTTATGGCCAGAACCACACGCGCAGCCGTCGCGATTTGTCGCCCATTTATGCCATCAGCGCAAAGCGCGCTCCAAATACTCCAAATGGACAACAACTGCAACTGCAACAACATCAGCAGCAGCAGCATCAGCAGCAACACCACCATCAGCAGCAGATGGATTACCTGGTTACGCCCAGTCCGACAAGCCGGCCCGAGACGCCCGCCTTTCCGCTCACGCCACGCACACCATTCTCCGGCAGCGCCTCGACTCCCCAACATGCCTCGCCCAACAACAACAGCGAGTCCATTTATCAGACAATTGCCAGCAGGCAGCAACTCAATTCGGGACATTCACCCACATTTGAGGTTGCACCCGATCTGGTTAAATTCGCCCGGAACTCGGCAAAGTTTTGGTACAAGTCGCTATTGTCGCGGGAGGATGCAATTGCGCTGCTGATGAATGCACCGCCAGGCACATTTGTGGTGCGCGATTCGACCACGTACAAGAATGCATATGGACTGGTGTTGCGTGTGGCACAGCCACCGGCAGGCAGTCAGGAGTTGGTGCGTCATTTCCTCATCGAGCCAACGCAGCGTGGTGTGCGCTTGAAGGGTTGCGAGAATGAGCCCACTTTCACCTCACTCTCCGCTTTGATCTACGAGCATTCCATTAATAAGCTGGCGTTGCCCTGCCTGCTGCGCATACCCGATGCGGATGTGGTGCCTGGTCTGGCAACGATAACAACGCCCGCCCAGCAACAGTTGCTCGCGCACGGCGCTGCAACGAATGTGCTGTGGCTGTTCAGCTGCGATACGGAATCGTTGACGGGCAATGAGGCCATCAAGAAGGCCATCCGGCAGCTGTACAAACAGCAGCCGCTGCCAACGCCCACCGAGGTGCACTTCAAGGTCAGCGGCGAGGGCATCACGTTGACGGACAATACGCGAAAGAAGTTCTTCCGCAAACACTACACGGCCGATGTAATCTCGCATTGTGCCATCGATCCGGAGAATCGCATGTGGAGCCCACCCGATGATCCCACGAGCAAGAAGACCATCTTTGCCTTTGTCGCCCGCAGATCGCACAGCTCCAAGGACAACCAGTGTCACATCTTCTCCGATCTGTCCGTTGCCCAGCCGGCGGCGGCCATTGTCTCATTTGCCAATCGAACGCTGCCCACCGAAAAGCAGCGCAACTATGTCCTTTGAGGAGCGGCCGTTGAATATGGGGAAGGACCCCCAAGGTGAGTTCCTACCCCCAGTTAATGCCAGTAGTACACTAAGAAAAAAGTCGACATTGAACAATTGTTAACTTACTTATATTATTAAGTTTAAAAACAATACTAAAAGCTATGCTCGAATATTAAAGACGAATCAGTAAATTGAATCCTTTATCTGAATTTAAGAAATGATTTTTCAAAAATTACGGTTTTCACTTTTTGCAACTGCCTTTCTTAATAAAAGAAAATAAATCTAAAACATTGAAAACAATATTTTTGCAATATTTTTGGTTTGTGCCGTTTTGGGAAAAAACCTTTCTAAATTTTATAAATTCGTTTTCCAATATTTACAAATTATTATTTAAAACAAAAACATAGAAAAACTTTATATTTTGTAGAGCGTTTTTTTTCTGAGTGTAGAAGGAGGAATAGGAAGAGTTGTCGACCATAAAGCTGAAATAAATGTGCCTTGGGTGCGGCATCCTTGGGCGTGCATTCAAATACAGTGGTCACTCAATGCAACGAACCTTAGTTAGAACTATATTTCCATGATTGAACGAATTAATTTTTACTAAATTTCTAACAAATCCTGATTCTCTTTTCTATAATCAATTTTTGAAAAGTTTTAGTTTTTTTGTTACGCATTAAATTATATAAAATTAAAACATTAAATTGAAAGAAATAAATAAAATAAATGACTTAACAAATATTAAAATATAAAATGATCCAATATTAATCGCTAGATTTGGGGAAATCCAGCAGAATAGCAATCAGACCAAAAGTTAGCAGCTTCCTGAAAAACGCTAAGTATAGAAAGAGAGAGAGTGAGACATAAAATAAAGAAAATATATATATAATATATATATATATATATATGTGTGGATTGAGATACGTTTACCACCCACAGTTAAGCACGCCCAAGGCTTATCGGAGATGTGTTATTGAAAACTTAATGTAAAATCAAAATGAATACAAGATTTAAATAAATTCCAAAAAAAAAAAATATTCTATTCAATGCCATATTCTTAATTCCAATTAGATTAAAAACATATACAGTACACATTCGCTGTAGAAAACCACGTATAATGCAAGAAATCTTGAGTCAATCGATGGCTGTTTGAAATTGCTGAGCAGTTAATAAATAAATAAATTTACAAATAATAAACATATATTTGAATGTACAGAAATTCGAGTAAATAGCTGATGGCTGTTTATTTCGCTGGTGTTCACTGTACATGCAAATGTTCCATCACTTTTAGCGTCGTCAAGCGGAAAACGATTCAAACTGTTTTAGTTTCTTGGCGCTGCTTGTATGTGTATGTGTGTGTGTGTGTGTGTGTGTGTATTTGTTTACTTTACATAATGCCCACCGCCCTTTAACGAGCTGCCTGTTTGTTTGTCTTATGGTCTCCATACACACACAAACACACACACACACACACACATACACAAACACACACATCAATACGAACATAAAGTTTATGTGCCTGCCGGGCTAAAAAGCATTTCTGACGCTCGTTTTGCTTTTGCAACGGAAGTTTATGTCATGAGTCAGTTGTCTAAATATGATGTTGAAAGCAAATTGGATTGATTCTGAATCTGTTAAGGCGTTATAATGTCTGGCATAAGTATATAATAGGCCCACACCTTTGTGATATCAACTTATGGCATTTCTATGTTGTTTTCACATAGATTTGATTAATTTGCCCACTTCACGGTCAGGCGCTGAGGTCGACCGATAAGCCCCACAGTTCCCAACTCTCCACATATATTTTTATTATTTTTTTTTTTACTTTTTTTTGATTACTACTCACATATCATTTCGCTATCAGGCGGCTCATTTTGTCGTTGCTCCAATACATTTTCCAAAAAACAGCTCGAGCTTATTAACTATCGATATAAATGATTGGAACTATCAGCTTGCGATTATTGTACATATATCTTATCAGAAAAAGTTAACACTACATAAAGTGAAATTTTCAATTTGACACTTATAAATTTTTATATACATACTCAAAACCATATGGAATATAACGCTTTGTCTTTTATGAACATTAAAAAAATTGTATTTAATTTTCTTAACTTTAATAATGAAAAAATCGTTTACAGATTGAAATATAAAGGAAATAATTTCCAAATATTTAACAAGATGTTTTCCAGCACATGTTTCAACGATTTCGTGTTGAGTTCATCAATATATTCTACCCATTGCTCAAGGCAATCTTTGGAATTTTTCCTAGAGTAATCTACACGTATTTTATGATATATATATAGAGCAAAAAAACCAAAAGTTGAAAAGATTTAAATTAAATATGGATATAGGCGATCGGGTCAATTGCGCATTGTCGAAAGCACGCAACGAGAACGGCGGGAAAAATTAATTCCAGACGGGTTTCATAGAACGATTTTGTATTTTTTTTTTTGCTTTTACTTTTGCTTTGCTATTTGGCTCCAGTGGTTTCGCAGAATACGCGCATAAAAGTAACTGTAAATATAATTGAAAATTCTAAAAATATAAATGAAATTGCGAAAGCTTAAGAGCAAACAGACGTCAACTGCCTCTCTCTCTCTCTCTCTCGCAATCTATCTCTCTTTCCCGCGCTTGATCGCTCACTGTCGATTGTTCCGATAAAGCAAGCCGTTTGATCTACAATTAAGCAATTAAGACCACATAGCTATGCATACATATTATACAGATTTTATGACATTTTATTTTCAAGTATTTAGTGGCAATTATTAAAATAATTCTGTTTCCATTTTTGTTTCAGGCAAAGCTCGGATGTGAACGAAAATGAAACGCAGCAATTGAAAAATAAACATATAGAAATCAAATAGATATATTAACAATATGATGTCAGTTCACTCACTCACACGCACTTGAATTAGCTGAGCGCACAGTGGAACAAAGCACTATGAAAATGCTTATAAGATATTGGAATATTAAGCACTTTTTATTTTTTATTAATCACACATAGTCATAAGAAATATGGTCAAATATATATATATATATATATATACTAGTAACATTTTATTACAAAAATAACTGTGTTGAATGTGCTAATAAGATAATGTATATCAATAAATTATTCAGTGCTTATTTGTCCTTAACATTGTACATATTATATGTTTGCTAACTATAGGAAAAACTAAATAGTTAAAATTGGGAAATGTTTTTTTTTGATAAGTTAAATTATTTCCTTAATCGATTACATTAGAATTATCAACCAAATCCAACACATTCAGCTCAGAAAACATTCAAGGAATTCGGGCTAAATATTAAATGTTTATCTAGAATTGTGTCTCTTTGTTCTACTGTGCAGTGAATTAAACGAAATATGATACCTGAATAGTTGTGCACTTTAACAACTAAAAACATAATAATAAAAAAAACTAATAGCCATGTGTGTGTATATAAAACAGATAGAACTACATACATATATATATACATACATATATATATACATACATATATATAATGTAGTTTTAATGGCCACAAGATGTCAGACGAAGGCTAATCTATCTAATGTGTATCCATAAATTTCGCTACGAATAATCTTAATTAAAGGCGTAATAAATGTTAATTTAATTTACAACTTTCGAAAGCAAACAACAACAATGCGGCAAACACAAGTTTGCCATACAATTTATAGTTAATACGTGTGCTAGATTTAAGCTCTACTAATGCAGTCAATATAATATAATAAATAAAGTGCAATGATGTTCAAGATTAAAATCCTTAACAAAACCAAACATTTGTCCACTATTTATTCAAATGGAATTTCACACAGCAATAAATAAAATATGTATCTGCAAAGTATCTAACAAATTGTTTGTCTGAAAATATGGCATAAATAATTTTTAATTAGCAACATCTGTTTGTAATATTCACTGTGCACTGCCCACAGTTCTAATTCAAAACAAGTACAATGGGCAAATATAAATATAACAATTGTTGTGTGTGCTTGTCGCTGTTGTTAAACAATTAAAGTGTCTGACTGTTTGGTATATGTATATATTCATATATATCTATGTATATGTAAGATCATATTGTTATATATGTCTGAACGCGTATAATACGGTCGACATCACAATGCCTGTCTACAACTTTTGTTTTGTAATTTAATCTTATCGTTTGACAAACTGCCATATAGATACTTTTCCCATTTATTATGGTCAGCTAGCTAACAATTCCAACGACCAACAAATGCTATAATTTATGCATATCGCTTATAACACTTGTACAGGGGTCTCTCCCAAAATAAGAATGTCTCTGTTTCACCTGTTGAAAATCAATTAAAATGAATATTCAAAAAAAATAATTATTGCCTTAACTTCTAAAAGTTATCATCGCCCAGCGACCACTGTATTTTAATTGGATATATTTTATTGTCCAATCGGAAATTACATTGCTCAATATATATATTGATATAAGTGTATATATATTTCAAACACCCTTTAATTCCAATGTGTTAATGCAATTTATCACACAGCACTAGTAAATAGAACAACAACAACAACAACAATCACAATACATACAATAATAGCAGCAGCAGGAGCCAAAGCGTGTCAAGTGAAATGAAAATGCGACCGGCGGCGACCTTGAAATCAATTTGTGCCAGATGACGTCATGCGTCAACAATAACAAACTGGCGCAACAGGCAACAGCTAGAGAAAGAGTGAGTGAGGGAGAGAGCGTGGGACAAGCAGCGACAGCTGTTTGCTGTTTGTACCAATAAGAATACCATTAAAATAGATTGCAACTACAACTATGGAGCAAAGACTCTGTGCATAACTTAAAAGCCACTTTGCACCCACGAAATTTATTGAGAGCTCTTTTTGTCTTCTCGTATTGTCAAGCATTAGTCGCACGCGCTGTTTTCATTTTTGGCTTTGGCTAATTTCCTTTATTTAATAGCTACGGAAAGCGAAACCGGTTTGTCATGTTCTCTGGCTAATATACGTACTTATGTGTGCGTGTGTGTGAATGTATTTTTGATAATTAAGCAACCGAAAAACAGCAGACATTGATCGGCGCCAACACACATTGGTGACACTTGCGTGCGTGCGCTTTGCATGCGCTATGCGTGCGTTGAGCGCTCACACGTCTATACAAACTTTGACAAATAACTTAATAGATAATAAATATGTATAAATATAAATATAAACAATTTGAGGACATCACTTCATATGTGCACTATGCACGTGTTCTCATATTCCAATATCGATATCGATTACAGTTACACATTGATTGATAACCCAAGCAAATCCCCGCGCACTGCTAATTTAAATGTTGTCAGCTGCTTTCATCGCTGGTCTGCAAATGAATAACAAAATAACTTGAATTCTTGCATTCATTTTAATACATTTGGTTGTGTGTGTGTGTGTGTGAGTGTGTATGTGTGTGGTATACAAAAGTGAACATAAAATCAACGTCCTTAAATACGCTGTTTGTTTGTTGTGTATCCGAGCGGTGTCGTGTTTTTAGATATCTACATAGCTACATACATAGTTTCGTTTACATCATATTTAATTAAACATAATAAATACATTTCTAAGCATATAATATATTGTATATATATATATATATATATATATATACATATATATATATAAATATAACAAATAATACATCCAGTTGTTACGTCTATACCAAATTTGGGCCTCGCAACTTCCAACAGATTCATCAACAGTACAAGTGATACAAAAATACATCATAATGAACAAACCAACGGCAGAGTAGCACAGTAGCTAAACACACAAGTGAGGCCAATAACGATCAAAACGATTTGCAGTACAAAATGATTTTCTTCATTTAGCTTTAGTTATAGGTCTATAGTTCAGTTTTTCAGTTTTAGATACAAATTTTGCTAGAGTTTCACGAGCCAATTGCCAATAAGGTTGCACACTAATTCGATTTAGCTGAATACGGACTGGTGGAGCCAACTGAGGGCGGTGTGGGTGTGGCACCGCTACGTATACCATCGCCCTCACACACATATTTCCCTGCAATCAGCAACAGATAAGTGTTAATACAAACAATGAGAAAAAGTTTTCCGAATTAGTAATACACACCTGAAACAAAACGTCTTTTCACCAAGGACAAACGATAACCGCTGCCTTGAAGCTCAAACTCAATGCCCGACAGGGTGGTGCCCTCGCAATTGAACTGAGTGGCCAGCATCGCTGGCGTCGAGGGGCCATCGTTGAGCTCGAGGCGTGCCCTCAGCGTACCAACACCTCCATCCTGGGAATTCTGTGAGATGTCCGTAAAATTCCACACCAAGCGATTCGATTCACCCAACCTAAAAACAGCGAAAGAATATCATAAATAAGAGTAGCGCATCAGTTGCATGGTTAACCAAACCACTGCTTACCAGGATGAATGCGGCTTGGACTGAACGTTGCGAACAGATCCATTGACCGGCACCGAGAGTGTCACATTCAGGAGCGGCGATGCACTGGCCATGGCATGATTATTGTACTTGTAGTCAACTTTGAGCGCCGTATAGCTGGGCTCGCATTTCCAGTAGCTGACCAGCTGGAACGGACACGAGCTGGCGCCCGGCTTCGTTCGCACCTGATACTTGAGTATGTCCACATTAAAGTACGAGGCATTCGGATTATTCTCCGCCTGCCAGCGCAACAATGCAGTCAACGCCGGCATATTAAACTCCAGCATTGTGCTCAGCGAGCTCGATTGTTGCCGATCTCTGCGAGTGGTTAGATAGAGAGAGAGAGTAACGTAGAGTTCATTGATCATGGATAGGAAAGGTTCGCTTACATATGCACCAGTTTGCCATTGGGCACAAGACTCTCGAGATTTTGTACTTGTTTAATGCGAAAGCCCAGCTTCGCTGGATTGGGATTATTGGCTAGCAGACCGGCAATGCCGGCTGGGAATGATAGCATCATATCACCGGACACCTTCACCTGGCAGCGCGACTCGTCGCTGCCTCTGAAATAGGCGTGTATTATCTCATGGAATGCCACCGCCAGCGGTATTGTGTCCGAAATCCCAATTGTCAGCGGCGACGGGCCACGCGATGAGCCCATGCCGCCAATGGCGGTGCGAAACTCCAGACTACCAATGCTGTCTGCTCGATTCATTGCCGGTGCCGGACTCAAGCGACCACGTCCGAGGCTTGCTGCGCCCCCAGCTGTTGCCGCAGCTGCAGTGGTCGCTGCTGTACCAATGGCAATCATATCGGAGCGACGGGATGGGGGTCGTGGAATGGCAATGCTGTTGCCACCGACAGCAGATGTGGGTGTGGGTATCTGACGACCAGGCGGTTTGCTCAGCGTAGCAGATGATGGCGCCGAGACGCTCATGTCACCCAATTCGGAGAATATATCGCCCAGATCCGCATATCGATTGTGGTTTGCATTATTCGCATTGTTGTTGTTTGACAACGTCGGACTCTGCAGCGGCGCATATGGATGCACACTGGCCGTTGGCGTTGAAGCATTCGATATCTCTGGCGACTGTTGACGCGATGCAGGCGCACCGCCGCGTGCACCGCCCTGCAGCTGTTGGCTGTGATGCTGTGAATATATTAAAAAATAAAGTTGCATTCAATTTAAAATATTGCTAACAGAGCCAGTCATGTTAGCAATTAGCATTTTACATGACTGCCTAACAGTGGGTTTTATGGAGCAGTCGCTGTTAAGATTAAAAAGTCACTGTTAACATTGTCACATTACAGTTAAATTGAAATACATAAGTAACTAAATATGATGTGATTAATCAAACTAAACTCTTGAATATATACAAATTATAAGCCAATATTATCTCATTTTCTAACCAGGACAATTGCAAATCCAACATTACACATGGAGTTAACAGTAGATATTTATGTTAACAGCACAGCGTAACAGCGATCTGTTTACAGATCGAGCAATGTTATTATGTTTACATACCGCAAAGACTCCCGTGGGCGACAGCGAAATATTCTCAACGGTGGCCCGCAGCTCATCCACACTCGCTGACATGGGCGCCTGTCCGTTGTTAAGTGGCTTAATCTTGACATGAATGCGTCGCTTGTCGTTATCCGAATCCGAGTCGGAGTCTGAGTAGAAGCTGCCAGCTGCTAAAGAAATCGAACTTTCAATATGCGCCACAATGTTAAAAATGTAGTATTCAAAAGCTTTGCCTTACACTTGTCCTGGCTTTCCTCCCAGGCAATTTCCTTGGCTGGCTGTATGCTGAACCCTTCCTCATCCACCTCGTAACCGCTACCGCTGGCGCCACCAGCAGCAGCACCAGCAGCTGCGCCTGCAGCAGCTCCAGCAGTTGTTGTTGTGATCGCTGGACCCACACCCGAAGTGCTGCTGCCGGCATTGGCCGCTAGACCGCTGCCACTGGCAGCAGCACCGCCGCCTGCACCACCACTGCCAGCACCCATGCTGCTGGCGCCGGCGGAATCAACGCTGCCCTGCGCCGAGGTAGCAGACAGGGCAGCCAAGCCGCCACCCGCACTGCTGCCGCTCGAGTTTTGCGTCTTCATGCTGCGCCCGTGATCATCATAGTCGAGTAATGTATTATTCGACCGCTCCACGCTACAAAGAGTAAAGAGTAAATTGGATTGTGGCATACAGCAAAAGGAGTGCTAGTCAGCAGCTCACCTGGTCAAGCGCTCCTCCTGTATATTGTGATCGGCAGCCTCGTTGTCTTTATTCTTTTTGGACTTTTTGGTTTTCGCCTTCTCGCGTCGACTACGCAAAATGCCCGAAACTGTTGAGAAACGCGTTAAATATACATTTATTTTGGGTGCGCATAATTAATTAATGATCTTGACTTCATAAAGACAACAAGTTCTACAACAAACACTAAAAGCAAATACCGAAATCTAACAAGCTACGCACTTTAACTTCAAGTTGATCGCAATTCAAATTTACCAATATGTGGAACATTTGCATCAGTTGCAAATAATAATAAAAAATAAAAAAAATTCATTTTATATACATTTAGATGATGATAGCTATAATCCAGAACCTAACAGTAAAAAATTTAAGCTGGTTAACTAAAAAATGTATAAATCAAGTTATCTAAAACATATTTTAAAATTTTTAGCATTAAGAAATTTATTTCAATATAATCCAATTCCGGATAAATATATTACTTTTAATCCCATCTAATTGACGTCAATTTGAATATAACATGCAATAGTTAAGACTGAATGTGGGGCAGTGTTAAAGTGCGTAGTGTTGGACAACAACATAATATACAACTCAGCTATACTACAGATTTTTTAAGTGAACTCAAACACCGCCATATAAAAGTGCAACAAATGGTTTAGTGAATATGTTAGAAACTTTGTGAGATTTTGCATACAAAAGAAAAAGCCATGCTGAAAAAGCATTGAAATTTGTGCTTAATTTTAAATTCATATATATATATATATAAGACCCGGATTATATGTATATGTAAATAGATAAAGTCATGTGTTTTTTGAGGGGGTTTGGTTGGAGCCAGGTTGGGTTTGTATTTTACTTTCATTTTTGGCATTTACCCTGAGAGTTTGATGTGAATATATTTAAAAGTGACGTTGTACGTCTGGACGTTGTTGCTGTTGTTGTGGTTGTTGTCGTGGCACCATTGTTGCCCACTGCAGTCTGTTGTTGTTGTTGTGGTTGCTGATGATTCGGATGATCTTGCTCGTTTAATGATTTCGATAAGTGTTGCTCGCTTGTCGTTGCATTCATTTGCTTTCTACCAGCTACGCTAGCAGTTGGTGTTAAGGCCTCATGCGGCTGTTGTTGTTCATGTTGTTGTTGTTGTTGTTGCTGATCTAAAGTTTTAATTTGGATTAGTTGATCGGTGGTGCACGATTGATCGAATGGATGATGTATTATGAGTTCATTTGTGTGATCGGTGATGGCATACAAAAATAAGCGTGACACCGTTGTGCAAAACAAAAGAAGCGTTGAGAATATTGTTAGTTGCAGTTATTAGAAAACCTTAGTTAGTGTCTGCTCTTGTGTCTATATGTATGCATGTGTGTGTGTGTGTGTGTGTGTGTGTGCATGTGTGTGTTGAGGTTGGGTTAACATTTGGCATTTGGCTGGTGTTTGAGTGTACATTTTGAAGGGCATTTCACATAAAACGATCATAAGCAATTATACAATTTATATACATAAAATAAGAACAGAAATTTTGAAAAGTTTTCAAATGAAAGCCAAAAGAAAAAGGCATAAAGTGGGTTGTAGATTGACTTAAATAGTGTTTGGCTGTTTACAAAACTCGGATATGGCATAATCGTGGTGTAAAGATTATACAGAAAAAATAATAAAGCAACCGATTTCAATTTGGAAAATGTGTTTACCATAAACTTAAAAAGAAATTAAAAGGAGAGAATATTCGCAATATTTACAAGCGTAATAGTTTGGGAACCTTTTAGAAGAAGCAAACAATTTTTGGAGATTTTAAAAGCCCTTTTCAAATAAAAACATTTTAAGTATTCGATACATTTGTCAGATATAAAATACTAGTCGAGAAACTTGTAGTTCGCTGCTTACACCAACATATTTTGGCAAATTTTGATGGGACTAATTAATTGAAAAAGTTCTAAAATTCAAGTGAATGCTTTTTAGTTATGCACTTGGAAGTAGTAGACACAAATGATAAGTGTTTGTGGATAGTATAGAGGAGTAGTTACCAAAATAATTAAAAGTAAAACAAATAAAGAGAAAAACGTTTAACCATTAAACAACGAAAATTATGGGGGGGAAAATCAAATAATAATAGAATGAACCTTGATTACTAGTATCCAGAAGCTCTGAGTTAGGGGAATTTTTGTTGGTGACATTGGTGGTGAAATTAATCGTGCCAGTTGTTGTTGTTGTTGTTGTTGTGTTGTTGGTGTTCAAATTGCCGCTTGTTGCTGTTGTGATGTTCGTGTTGTTGTAATTGTTGTTGTTGGAACTGTTGCTGTTGGCTGGCATACCGAAATTCCCAGGACCGGCGACTCCGGCAGTTTGCTGCTGCTGTTGTTGTTGTTTGCTAGCCGTCGGCATAAACCAGGAGCGCAGACTCTTCACCGTTGAAGTCGAGGAGCTCGTTGGCGGCGGCTGTGCGCCCAGCGTTTCCGGCGATGTGGGTCGCGGCGGTGACGGAATACCTCCACCACCCAGCATTGCATCATCCGCATAGGGTATGCTGCCGCTGGCCGCACTGCCGCTACCCAGCGAAACGCCTGCCAGAGCATCGCCAACACCACCACCACCGCGCTGATCCATCGATACCAGGCTGCCCGATGCGGCGGCAGCAGCTCCACCTGAACGCAGTGCCGCCTGTATACTGGTCGCCGAATTCGAATTCGATGCCTGCTGCGTCGGCTGCAGACGTGTTCCACTCGACAGAGATACAAACTCCAGTTCGAGCATTTCTGTGAAGGTCATTTAATTGGTTAATCACTTGCAACTTGAACGAATATTAATTACTGTTGGATTTATCACTAATCCACCTACTAATAACTAAACTACACTTGGGTATACGCACCAGGCTTCTCGAGACCCGTGTATTTATTCAAGACGAATTGCTCGAGCAGCTTATCCACAGACATATCGACAAACTGACGCTTGAAGTCCGAGTGCACTTGTCCGACCATATCGTGATTATTCTGCAGCATTTCCAAGTACGTCGATAGGAACTCCTTCATCTGGCGCAGATGCACCTCCTCGATCTCTTGAAAGCGCTGCTCAAATAAAATTCAATATCTCCCATTAATGTCTTTGTTAATAAGAATGGAAATGCGTTTTCACGTTCACCTTGCACGTTTGACTCATGCGTCGCTCGAACTCGTTCTTGATGGGATTGTGTTTGTCCAGCAACGCTTTGTAGTCCTCTTGGAGTTTCTTTAGTTTACTCTCCAGCTTCTCGGCATCCTTGTGCGAGCCGTTGTCCTTGCGCAGCTTCTCCAGCTCGACCACCTTGCTGGCATACAAATCGCGTAGCTTTTGCACAGCCACCGTTGATGTTTGTATGGCTTGAACGCATTCCAAAGTCTGAGACTCCTCCTCTTTAACGCACTTGTGCTTCTTGTGCAGCTCATCGGCATATTTGGCCACATCCTTGACCAGCTCCGTCAACTTCTGCACCATTTGCATGTGCAGTGTGGACAGCTTCTCGGCCGAGGTGCGCAATATGGTCCAAACGGGCGCAAATGTGCTGTTCAATGTGCCGGTGCTGGCCTTGTGCGCCAGCTTCGACATCATTTTCGAGTTTTGCTCCTCAATGTTGGACTTCTCGCGCAGAAACTCGGACAGCTCCTTGCTGGCCACCAGCCCAAATTTCATATTGTGATAGAGCACATCAAACCCGTTGTTCTTCTCCCCCTGCAAATAGGTGTGGATAATGATAATGAATGAAGTTGAACACTGAATCCGTTGACCTTGCTTGACTTACCCAAAAGTAATCATTAAAATCCACCGTCATTTTGAGTAATTTCTTAAATTCGACTTCTTAAAAAAAATAAATGAATGCCTAAATCGTGCTTCGCTACGATTGGCTTTATATATTATTGTTGTTGTTCTTATTGTTGGTGTTTGCCTTTGGCTTTGTTGTTGTATTTATTATTGTTATTAATATTCGTCGTCTTCGTGGCTAAATAATTGACTTGGTTTCCCCAACTGCAATACTCCCTACAGGCTCAACCGCGTGCACAAGGTCGAATCGTTGACCGGGCTGCTGAGCATCATCATCATTGTGATTGTCATTGTCATTATCAGTATCTGTATCGAGGACTTCAGCACGATTCGGACGCATTGGTTTCAGGCAATCTCCTTTGGTACACCACCAGATTGGCTGCTACTGCAAATATAAATTTCAATTCAATTATTTGATCAACTTCTCAACGATGTTGTTATTGAAATAAGACCTAATTGTAAAATTTGTATCTCAAATATAACATGGTAAAAACTATCTTTTTGATTCTGACTTTTTATTGAAGGTTAATATTATTTCCAGATGTACAAATACGATCTTTTGTTGTGTGATACATTGAATTTATTTGAAACTTTTAACTTAATCTAATACAGAAAGATTTCAATGCTATGACAAAATCTGCCTGTGAATACATAATGAATGATAAAAGATAATGATAATAGAAGCGCGCATCATTTACAGCTCCGCTTGGATCTTGGCCATTTCGAGATCGATGCGTTCATTCAGCGCCCGTGTCAAAATGGTGCAGCAATCCTTGATGGCATGATAGATGATATTCTTAATCTGCAGCTTATCCTCGTGATTGGTGTGCGAGTGTGAGAGGCGTCGGAACTCGTGCGTCAGATGATAGCAGTGCGTAATATTCTCCGGCGACACAAAATCCTCGGCTACCTTGATGCAATTGTGCAAGTTCTGGACCTGATGCGGTGCACCCGCCGGTATGAAGACAGCATCTCCCAAACACTGAACAATTGGATAGCCCTCAACGCCATATTCCTTAAAGAGACGCGCCCTCAACTTGTCATCCAGATACCAATTCTGATCGTGAATGGGATCATGATCCGGCTCCAGCCGAAAGCCCTTCTCCAGCGTTACCCGATTGAGCAGATCTCGTATTTTGTCGGCATCCCGTGCCGGGAATATGTGCCACAATGCACCCGGCAACACGTCCGGCAATTGGCAGCGTGCCCGGGTGATGTAATCACAACCACCCAATGCAATCGCACGCTGTGTGGCCGCCAATTGTGGCTTGCTGTCCTCGTCTGTTGGTATGCCCACATACACCATTATATTGACAGCATCCGAAATGTCCAGATGCAAATTGGTGGTGCCCTTGTCCGGATGCAATGCCGAACCGTACGCATTATACATCTTCGGTCCCAAATCGGGCGGCACAAACATTTTGGGCAAACAGCTGGCTATGTTCAAATTGCCGGTGCGCTGCGTATATTCCGGCATGGGCAATCCTCGCATCAAATCCTCAAAGCGAGTGGGCAGAATCTCAGCAAAGTCATCGCCCGGTGGCCAATCCTTGAGCTTGAGCAGCATCGGTTTGCCATTGACATCGAGCAGGCGCTTGTGCATGCACTGGAAACCCTCCCAAAAATGCCGCATCGGCTGATTGGGCACCAGATTGCCATTGAGGCAGTTAATCAAATCATTCGGCTTGTCACCGAAATCTCTGCAGAACGCCTGCGGATGCCAAAGGTCCAGGTTAAGGGAGCGGGCCACCTCCGAAATCATGACAGGCTGTCCACATTTCCACACCTCCTGGTAAAGTACTCGGTTGTCGGGATGCATGGGATCCGTGAGACGCAACAATTTGCCATCGCAGAGCCACTCATGCGGCACGCCCGGCGCCAGCTGTGTGGAGTGGGCCAGCGTCATGGCGCGCGGCGGCAGAAAGCGTCGCAATCCGGCGAGTCCCTTGCGCAAAAAATTTATGTGCTTGAAATTGTCAAATGCGCTCGTTATGGGATCCTTGCCAAGTGTCTCCTTTGTCCAGACACGTCCCGGCACATAGTCGATGCCATTTTTGCGCGCAAATTCCAATTTCTTGGCATGCAACTGCTCGAGACGCTGCTGCTGCTGCACCTTCTGTGCGGTGGCCAGCGAGGAGGCGCTCGTCTGTTGCTTCAGTTGCGACTCCTTTATCATATCCTGTATGAGCTGTGTCAGCTGCTCATCGTTCACCTGCTGTTTGCTCAGCAAACAGCCGCACACCTGCGGCACCTGCCACAACGTGCGCACCTCGTGTAACAGCCGTCCGAGCACATTCAACGCATCTCCCGCTATGATCTGCGTCAACATCAGCTCGGCTGACGTGTGCTGCTGCTGCTCGTGTTTATCATCGGTGCACAGCAGCCAGTGGTATTCGTCGTGTCCACGCTGCGCTTCGGCCGCACGTCGCCTATTGTGCTGCAGGCCCTCCTTGCGATCCTTGAAACAATCGATGCACACACCAAAGCCACACTTGCGGCACGTCCAATGGTAATTGAAGAGTGTCGTATCGCATACATCGCATATTTCCCGTGTGCCCTGCACGGCCTTCTTCCATGCAATCGTCCCATCCGGATTCTCATGCAGTTTCAGTGCCTCCGCCTCCTGGCGCCACAGATAACAGAATTGATCGCCGGCATGCAACAGTATATAGCGGCACACCTGTATATCCATAAAGCCAGCGGTGGGCGCTGTCTTCTCGTCTGGCTGCCATATGGTGTAATCGATACTAGTTGGCTCCTTGTACGGATTGGGAAAGCCGGCAACGCTCAATTCGCCAGCTGCATTATATTGCAGGCGTCGAAACTCATAGAAGCGACAGTAAATGTCATTATTGCTGCTGCTGTTACTGCCAATGCTGCTGTTATTGCCACTGCTGCTGCTGATGTTGCTGGCATTAATATTGCTGCTGCTGCCTGCTGCATGACGACGTCGACATTCGCGACAATTGGTTATCGATTGCTGCAGTTTGAAGCATGGCAAATGCTGCAAGAATATCGAGCAGCTGGCTCGGTTATCGTTATCGCGTTGTTGCTCCTCAGCGGTTAGCTCGATGCCATTGTCTGGCTGCTGTTGCTGCTGCTGTTCCATCTCTGTTTGTGACTCTGTTTCCAAGTTGGCGCGTTTGCTGTTGCTGCTGTGGTCCAATGCTCTTTCATTCGATATGTGTATCTCGATGATCGATTTGGGCTCCGATCGTGATGTAAGCGACAATGAGCGCTTGAGACCATTGTCAGCAGTATTGATTGCCGGCATTGCCAGATTGACATTAGCTGTTGGTGTCGCTGGCTGCGACATTGGACTGTGCACGCGTGTGTGTGTGAGAGAGAGAAGAGAGAGAGAGAGAGAGAAAATGCATAATATGAACATCTCATAATTAGCCAGCTTATCACAATTTTGCATTTGGAGTCGGCTTTATTTTGTACTTGGTAATAATTAATTAATTATTCTGCAACTTGCTGCTGTTGTTCTTGTCATATCGATAGCTTGTATGCTGAGCAGCTTCAATTATCAAACATACAAATTTGTTTGAATGCATATTCCTTATTATTTACTTTCATTTTTCTTTCGAAAGAAAATGTGCACTCAATATTTGTGGTAATGCCTCCTTTATTATTACCTGGTAAAAACCGTAAACAAAAATAGACTCAATTATATTGAGCAAGATAACATGAAACAATATACGCATAAGGTCAAAGACTCGACGACCGACTGATAATTTGTCACTAATTGAATTGGCCGTTGATATTGAACACGGGCCTGATAAGCGTAGTAAAATAATGCAAACACCCCCAATAAATAGCCTATTGAATTAGACATGTATATATAATTGTATATATATAAATATACTGGAGTGTTCATATTAACACTTAGCTGATAACAATATGCTTACTACTGTGCTATTATCATTCACCCAATGCTATTTTTAGGCACCACTTGCTAATTGCGAAAGTTTCCTTCCCCATTAAGTATATGTCGTTTTGTGCATCTTTACATATCAATGTAAGGGCATATACGGCATGTATATAACGGCATCTTTAATATGCATGCAACAACAAGTGTCAACAATGTCACTTGCTGCATATCGATAGATTCTTCTTTGTTGCGTATCGATTAGTTAAAATGGAGATGCGGGTCAGGCTTTTGAACTTTTAGCTATATAGCTTTTAGTTACATAAATAAAGCTTGCAAGCAAATGAAAATAGCAATAATTTGCTACACGCAAAAAACCAACAAATTAACCTTGGCTGACATAGCACACTCTCGCATTCACACTCACACACATGCTTACGCATAATGTTTTGGGCGTGAACCGTAGCGAAGCCGCTGCTGCTATTCGTCTTCTTATCGATGTTTTCGGCACACACACACACAGATGAGAAGCAGAAAATAAAGAGAAATTCAAAAACAGACGAACATTGCCAAGCTCAGCCTGCATTCTACAACCAAATTGCCTTGATGAATCAATTCACTTGCTGTGCACTATTTTTCTGACCTTTTCAATTAATTGGTTTCAGTAACGCAATTGTTCTTCAATCAAAAATAACAGAAACATAGATAAGCGTACTTTCAATTATATGTGCATGAATGTTCAAAATGCACTTACGCCCATATAAATAAGTATGCAGCAAAAGTACTTTTTGGCCGCACAGCAACACTGACGCGTTGCGATATCTTTAAGCATTATGTTTTATCGCGGGTATTACAAAACCTGCAGCAGTTACGCCCCTAAAAGTAGCGGGCATAATACAAATGGCTGACTCCAGCTGATTTGTACCAATGCACACCAGCAGCACGACAACACTGCCGAGGGATTACTACATCGCCGACTCTCTCGCTCTTCTCTCTCTTTCTCACCCAACGTTTTGTTTTATCAATGAATGAGTTCAATTTATTTTTTGCATAACCAATTCCACATTACACTCGAATTAATTCAGCGTTGATTTAAACACAAATAGTTGCAGTCCAGATATAATATAGCTCTGTAGAATTTTTATCACCTCAAATTGTGTACTTAATATAACAAACACAGAAATCCATACAAATACGTTCCCCACACATACACATACACACACATAGGCGCAACTGAATGCTGTTGTAGCGTTCCTGCATACCAAGTACATACATATACGTATGCGTGTAGAGACATATTTACATATGCATGTATATATGGAATGGAATTCATCTAGCAATTTTCACACATTAATTAACATACTTTTGACAGCAGTATCAACTTACATTTTATTATTGTATGTTGCCAGCACACTTGCACATACGATTTATAATATTTGGCATTTAAAAGTCCAACTAGTTTAATGTAGAATGTTAATTTTCGCCACCAACGCGCACAATTCACATACACTCACATAGCAGAACGCGTCGTACTTCTTACTGGCTAGTGATGTGCTAATATCGATAAATAGCGAACAAGTGTTGAATAATGTGCAGTGCAATTTGTATTCACCTGAGTAATATGAAAGCATTAATATAATAAAACTACCAAATTTAAATTTCCGTACATCAAATATATAGATAAATGCTTATTTGCGCAATAAGCAAATGTTTCAGATAGAAGAGCCACTCACCGTTTTTAATTAACAGATTCTGCACGCCCCTATAATACTAGATTTTATATGGGCGTGATAACACACATATAAACAATATCGATACCTAAATTCTCAAAAACAACGTGCATCGAACTGAGACCACGCACATCACTAACCGTCAGTCAGCTGTGGCTGCCTTTAATTGGAAAAAATGTCAACATTAATTAAATGTTTTAATTTAGCAAAAACTGTGGGCACAGTCACTTTCAAGAGCTTTCTAACGACATCTCAAATCCAATTAGCATGGAGGTAAGTCTGAAAGCTGATTACAAACAATCCAAGCACATAACTTTCAACGACTCGTGTTTTGTTTTGGTTTACATAATCCACAGCCCGGCAGCAGTTGGAGGTGTTCTGAAATGCGGCTTGCATACGACGCAATGCGTGCGACAGGAACTCAAGCAACCACTCATGGAGTTTTTTGACGATCCAAAGCATTGGAGCGAGAACGATGTGAAAGTGGGACGTGCCTGGAAGCTAGATGAATTGCGCATCAAGTCCAACAAGGATCTGCATCAGTTGTGGTACATTCTGCTCAAGGAGCGCAACATGCTGTTCACAATGGAGCACGAGTGCAACGACAAAATGGAAATCTTTCCCAATCCCGAGCGCATCGATAAGGTCAAGATATCCATGGAAAATCTGGAGACAGTTGTCCGCGAGCGAAACAAAGCCTATCATCTGCTGGAAACTGGCGAGACGGGCGAACGACCCCAAAAGCAGGTGCACAACGCCTTCGGCCTGCGCTGCACCTACAGATCCTGTGAGCATGTCCTGCCGCCCTTCATGAACACCAAATGGATTAAGTCGCGCCATCTCGGCTTCGGCGGACGCGCTGTCCACAAATTTCTGCTGCAATATCGCGAGAAACTTTACAATGCCAAACGCAAAGCCAAAAAGTAAGTATTAATCATACAAGTCGACAAAACCGTGGAACCCAATGAGGACAAAGTCAACTTCGATCTTAAAATGAGTTCGCTTTTAAGCTGCAAATTTACTTTATATATTATTTCTTTTAGCCGCTCACGCAATGAGGTCATGATGATCCTCCGTCGTAACCCCAACTTTGACCTGGAACTGTTGAAACGCAAATTCCCCGACGTGGAGATCGACAAGCTACTCCACAGCGATAAGGCGCGCGGACATTTCGTGCCCAAAGTGGATGGCTAAGGATAATTTATTGTGCTGGTCCACCTACTGTTAAAAGTAAAAGTAACCTTAATATACATTTTAATCATCATCGAATTTTATTTTGGTGCCAGCAAAAGCGGCGATCTTCGGCTTCAGCCGCTGCTTAGCTATCCATGATGGATGCATGCCCGCTTCACTATCCACGCCACCAGAAAGAGCTGCTGGTGCGGCTATGACTGTTTCTGCTGCGTCGCCATCATCGCTGAACTTTGTTTTCGTTCCCTTGAAGCTGGTTATAATTGGCTTCTGTTGCTCCTTGGCTAACCAAGAGGGATGCCTGTCATTATGCGGACGTCTCTCATTGTATTCCTGCCTTTTGGCTATCGGCGGCTTGCGTGTTCGCTGCTCCATGTGTTGATGATCATCTGCATCGGATTCATTATCACTATCACCGGAGAGCACAACGGCAGTCGATAAGTATGGCTGACCCGATTCCGTTATGAAGAACGGATCGATCACATATGTGGGTCGCTGCTTATCCTCTTTCTTGGGCTCCTTGGACTTATTATTATTGAGCGACACTTGCCGTGGATTGTCTTCCTTGGGCCTATCACTAGTCTCCCGCTGCGTTGATCTTCCCTTCACTTCTGGTCTGGCTTTTTTGGTCTTTTCATTAAACTCCATTTGTACTTTGGGTTTTTGATTGATCTCCCTTTGCTTTTGCAGGGGTTTTTGGTTGATTTCCCATTGCTTCTGCTGATCTCTCATCTGCGGCTTTTGATTGAGATCTCCCTGCTTTGTATCAGTTTTAGGTTTCTTCGACTTCTGTACTTTTTGCTGTTTCTGCAATGTGTCTGGCATGCTGCCGGTTGGCTTCTCATCATTTTTTTCTGGCTGTGGTGTTTCCAATACTTCCGTTGCTATGACATCCATCGATGGCTTGTGTTCATTCAACCATTCCAGTCGATTGCGGGTCAGAGCCTTCTGCTCCTTCAGCTCTTTGCGTTTGCGGCGCTTATCCTCGGTGCGATCTAGTTTGAGGCGCCGCTTGCTCGTCTCCAAAATATCCGCACGCCATTTGGCATCGGGGTCTGCGCTCAGCTTTAAGGTCTCACGAAATTTTGCTACTAATTGCTGCATCTTTTTGTTGAGAGCCAGCATAGCAATAGCCATTTCATCGGGTGTGGCGCGTCCATTTGTCAGCACAGCATTGTGTCTATTATCTAGCAGCAATAGCGAACGCATCAGCTCTGTACGCTTGAGAGCCTTCATCTGAGCCATGCACTCTACATTCTTTCGTAGTCGCTCCTTGTGCTTGACATTCTCCGGCTGCTTCTCCAGTGCATCCTTCAATTTGCGCAACTTTTGCACCAGCTTCGCAATTGTTTGCGAGCGCGCTTGTTGAATGAGCTTCTTGTTGGTAATCACCTAATTGACAAATATTAATCATATTGTGAATGTAGAACTACAATGTTTCACTTACCAAATTGTTAAATTCTAATTTATTAAGCATTGTATTTTTGTACTGGTCAAAACATGCTGCTTTTGCCTGCCGAGGTGTTTTGACTATCGTTAAATCAGTTAACGATGTACAACCCCACACCCTATCGATAAGTTCTTCAGAATTATGGGCGATATTTAATCGCATTTTTTATGGCAAGTTCATTTATCATATGAACTTATCGGGTATGTTTATTATTCCACTTCTTCACAGCACTTTTCTATGCCGGTGAATGATATTCACACTAAAGCGATTTGCATTTCATTTTTATTTCGATTAACTTGTATGGCTAGTTAGTGTCAGTGCTGCACAACAGTCTGTAATATCCGAAATTAACCAACACTTACAAAATACGGCAATATAAAAAATTCTTTCTACAAGAAAACATAACTCGTAAACTATTGTTAAGCTAAAATTATTAAATAAGACATTACGAAAACGCAAAACGTATTGCACCGTGCAGAAGTTGAAAGTTAACGCCGTGTTCGCATAGACTGACGTAAGACGAAAAAAAAATAAAACAAGGAGGAGCCAATTTAAGCGACAGCAACAAAGAAGGTCCGGCAGCATACACATACACACATTCACGCGCACATCCACATACACATACATGCATGCACACAAATACATGCATAGATAAGCCAGCAGTCGCAAGCTTCATGTCGGCAAAAAGGCAAAAACAATAATGTTGATCAAATATATGCAATAACTGTCGACATGATTGTCGGCTGCTTGAATTGTGTAATTGACCGAATTGCAGCAGATATATATTAGCTCGCGATGGGTGCCTGTGCAACGCTTGAGTCATTGTCATCTCCCTCTCTCTCTCTCCCCCGCTGTATGCGTGCGTGCAAGTGTACGTGATTGTTTGTGTGCGTGCGTGTGCATGTGTGCGTGTATGTGAGCGGCAACGAAAAAATACAAAAAGCCTGCAGTCAAAGCGACTCTGACTCACATTAATTTATGTCTAATTATGAGCTTTATTCATTTTAATCATTTTTAATTAATAATAATTTGTGTACAGCTCTCCTTTATTTGCAGTCGCCACAATCTTCAGTTGCAGCTCTCATTTTGAATTGGGCGAGGAACACACAAACACAGACACACACACCAAGCGAACACTAACACATATACACACCTACATAAAAACACGCCCACACACACAAACAAAGATTGACAACACTTGGCGTGGACTGCAATTGTAAACATCGAGAGCGTAAATCACTACGGCTAACAGAACGAAGCCAAATGACGGAATACAAGCTAGTTGTTGTTGGTGCCGGTGGCGTTGGCAAATCAGCTCTAACCATACAACTAATCCAAAATCATTTTGTTGATGAATACGATCCCACAATCGAGGACTCATATCGAAAGCAAGTCGTTATTGGTGCGTGCTCAAATTATATTGATTATTTTATTTGTTGTTTATTTTAAATATAAACAATATGTTCTGTTTTTATTTTGGCAGATGGTGAGACGTGCTTGCTGGATATTCTTGATACTGCCGGCCAAGAAGAGTATTCCGCCATGCGTGATCAGTATATGCGAACCGGTGAGGGTTTTCTCCTGGTGTTTGCCGTGAACAGTGCTAAATCCTTTGAAGATATTGGCACATATCGCGAGCAAATCAAACGTGTCAAGGATGCCGAAGAGGTGCCGATGGTGCTTGTGGGCAATAAATGTGATCTGCCATCGTGGAACGTGCAAAACGAGCAAGCACGAGAGGTAAACAGAGAGATTGGCATATATAGCATATCTATAAGTAATACCATATATATTGAAATGTATCCACTTTCAGGTTGCCAAGCAATATGGCATTCCATACATTGAAACATCAGCGAAGACGCGCATGGGAGTTGATGATGCATTTTACACACTGGTGCGTGAGATACGCAAGGATAAAGATAACAAGGGGAAAAAAGGACGCAAAACGAATAAGCCGAATCGTAGATTTAAATGTAAAATGCTTTAAATGGACCCACGCACTGGTTTTTTTGTCATGTCATTATTCGCCTGTCCGGTATGTGTGTGCTTTTCTGTTTGTCTTTCTGTGTGTGTGCGTGTGTGCCAGGATGTTGGGAGAGCGGTCGTCAATCGAATGCAGTAGCTTATATATATTCGTTTGTGGTATTTTGCATTTGCGGCTCTTAGTTTACGCACAAATACAAATTCACGCACACACAACCCACACCTACCCACAAACACTCACGCACACATCCACACACACAGAGAGAGAGAGAGAGAGAAGTGCGCGTGTTTAGTTTGGTGCAATTGTTGGGAGGAAGAACAAAATTGTAATTAATTTAAGCGAACTAAAGTTTTATTATGTATGTCAAATCATTTTTGTGCAACATGTGTGTCGTTTGAAAATGCTTTATGGCGCCCATTTTAAGATTATTAACTATGCGTGTGTATACCGTATACATGTATAAATAACTATGAATACTATTTGTAAACTGCCTTGGTTAAGCTGCTGCGACAGCGCATTTTGATAACCATTCGTTTTTTTTTTTTGTTCTTTTTTTAGTGAGCACGAAACTAAATAACCTAAAACTGTATGTTATTCGTGTGTGTGTGTGTGTGTGTATTGTGCTTCAAAACGATTTTAATGAGATATTTGTATGTAAATCAATCAATTAGTTTTCGGTCCATTTTTTCCTTTACTATTACTGATTGGCTTTGCAGTCATTGCTTGACAGTTCGTTGCATTTTTCGGAGCTGTATACAGTTGCGATTGATTTCGTTCCCTCTTTCATGCACACGCACGCACACACGCATACACACACGCACAAGCAGAATTCCATTAGAAATTTCCACAAGCAAATAAAAAAAAAAAGGCAAGAGATAAATGCAAAATTAACGAAAATAAGCTCACTTTTCTTATCATTTTTGTGGTGCTAAATTGAGAAAATCAACAACAGATAACAGCACAAAATATTGTACGACTTATTATATGGAAATTGACATTTTTATTTTTATCTACTTATCTTACTGACAGATCGAACAGTTAACTAGCTTATGCGAAACTCTATTTTTGAATTGAATTGAGGATTAAAAGCAAACAGAATCGTGTCTATTAATATATACATATATGCATACATATAATTACAATGACCTTATGCACCTAACTCACCTATATCATTTTTCAATTTATGATTAAAGAGCGTCGCATAAGCCAGATCCATACATAGTACATATATATAGCAGATGGATGCTGCATTAAACAACAAGCAGCCAATAACATATACAAATATAGTTTGCTTTAAGCTTTTTATACATACATAAATTAATATTTAATTTTTTTTGTATTCATTTTTGCCATACAAAAAGGAAAGTAATAAATCAATTGTGTGTACTATTTATATATACTTTGTAACCAATCAGTTATTCCTTCTCGCAAAAACATCAAATGTAGTTACGAAATAAAATTTATAAGTAATTTACAGTAACGATCCCTCTTAACTCGCTCCGGCACTTCTCTATTTCGTCCTTGTCTTGCAAAGAGCAGAACTCTGGAGATTCGTCTTCATCAAACGGTGCGTTTGTCATATATGAAATTGTGTCCGCAGGAGGATTATACATTAATATTTTGGTAGCATTAGACGGAATTGAGCTGCTACTGAAAGATGTTTCCCAAAATTCCTGAAAATTGATAGAGCAAATTAACAAATGCGAATATAATAAACATAAACAAATTTCTTCAGAAAATAACCTTCAAAGTCGTGCAGCTTCGGTTTGTTGGTATCTTGTAAGAACTCTGTCAACAAATGGGCACTAAAGAGTTCAGCTACAGTGAAGTGTGCCATAAGGAATACCAGGGTCGAGGTCCGTACTTGAAGGTTTGGATTCTGCAACAATTTGGTGTATAAAATGTGCAATCAATTTGCATCATTACTTCCGTATTTTAAGAGCGCTAACTGCGTAGTTAGCGCTGCCTTTTGCGTAGATTCATTTACTTCGAGGCTCTCTATTATTATGATATACGAGAATAGATCCAGCTGCTGTCGACCATTGGAATTAGGCAAGCTCTTGTCGAGTATTATTTTATAAATTAAACACGCAGATCTACGCTCTTCGTAAGCCGTCGACTCTAATAGTTGACCAATGCGTTTGAAACGTTTGTGAGATGATTCTGCTCACAATTCGCACAGAAAGTGTTCTATGACTTGCGCGAGTGTTTTCCCAGCTTCTGTCTGACTGTTGTCATTCTTGGGCAGAGTTGATTTAGCAGAAACTTGCCCTTCTCTGAGATGTTGTTTGTCCACAATGCCACACACAAAAGTACGTCAGTCACAATCTTGGGATTGTGGACATTATCAGAGCAAATAGCTTTTTAATTAATTTCAAAATTAACTCATGATATTCACCGTTTCTATTGTATATTGAGTCGAAGGTGAATTGCAGAACACGCCTTTCGCACTGCTGATTGGCATATCCGAAGAATCCAGCAAAATATCTAGCAATGCATCGGCCCTTGCGGCTAGCAAAGAATCAGAAGATTCGACTACTGACATGTTGCTACTAAAAACAATCGTATGCTAAATACAACATTTTTAAACAAAGAGCCGTTTGTCACTCCAGTCAGCTGTGAATTCACAAGTGTGACCAATCCAAGGTATTAGCAAATAATTGGAATGCAGTTGCTGGAATTACACCAAAAAAATGTAGAAAAACAATAATGAACAACTAGTCGGAACACAGCGATCTATGCACATTAATCAGAAATGTATCTCTTTGATTTAAATACATACATACTGGATATCAGCGTTATTTTTACTTTTAGATTATATCTTATATGTATATGTTAATTTTTTCCTGTATTTCACGATTGGAATTTGTTTCGTCAATGGACTGGCGACCATTTCTTTAAATTACAGAAAAAAACCGAAAAAATGAATTTACTGTTTGATGCATAAAGCGTTCTCAAATCTCAAACTCAGAATTTTCGATAGCGAAACTATCGATATTTACTAACATTACAATGTTGTGTTTATAATAGGCAGTAAGATTTAACAGATTTGTGTAAAGTAGCCATAAGTGATAAATTAACAGCTGATCAGATGAATATCAGTTACATTTAAATTAGTTTGAGCGAACACTCAATCATACTCTTAAGTGTATTTATAATAACAAACTTTAATTCTTATTCTTCACAAATGTACTGTATTGAATTGCAAAATGTGGCGCAACTTATGCGAATATTCAACTGACGCCGATTTCAACTATTTGGCAATTCCCGGCAAATAGGCTACAACACTTATTTGACTTGTATGAAAGTGTTTTATTATAATGACGTCAGAGTGTGCAAACAAAAAGTACTTCCACATATATTTCAATTTGATGAGCGTTTTATTTTGCTAATTTGTAGGTGATAATTACAATGAACCCGTTTTGATTTATCTTAAGTGCTGCCACGCAAGTTTTACCTGCCCATTATACGATTTTTTAAAATTACCTCCCTTAGAACCAGTGTCCTAGATCCTACCACAAGATCAACATATGGTGCAATATATGGCCCGATTCAATATATTTAAATACGTTGTAGTACCGACTAATAAACTGCTGCTTTATCGTATTTGTCAGCTCAACAATATATAAAATTACTGTTCATTTATTTATTTATTTTTTTGGCATGCCCAGCAAAAATATTAATTATTGCGTAAACAGATTTCGGGTTTGCTGTATTAGCATTATACCGCATTTTGCCTGACTGGTCAAGTCATACAAGAAATTTTTGAATTAAAGGTTCTATATCTATTTTTTAATCAGGTTTTGGCAGCGGCTTTAAATACAACCTCCTGACAATGCTCTCGGTATATAGCTGCCAGCTTTGCCGCGATGAGCATCAAGTTCACTGTGAATGGGTTTCCGTACGAGGTGCAGTCAGCAGACTTCGCCCCAGACATCACGCTGAACACATTTCTCCGGGAGCACCTCCATCTGACGGCCACCAAGTACATGTGCCTGGAGGGCGGCTGTGGCTCCTGCGTTTGTGTCATTCGACGTCGGCATCCCATCACAAATGAAATCAATTCCCGCGCTGCCAACTCGGTAACCATCTAATGTCGACCAAAAAGATTCGTAGGTAGCCTCATACTCATACATATGTATTGTTTCCTCTCCCAGTGCCTTACCCTGCTCAACAGTTGCAACGATGTGGACATTGTCACCGACGAGGGCTTGGGCAACAAGAGCAGCGGCTATCATCCCATTCAAAAGCGTCTGGCCAAACTCAATGGCAGCCAGTGCGGCTACTGCTCACCGGGATTCGTGATGAACATGTACGGGCTGTTGGAGGCTCAGGCGGGTCAAGTTACTATGACAGAGGTGGAGGATGCATTTGGGGGCAACCTCTGCCGCTGCACCGGCTACCGACCAATACTGGATGCCATGAAGTCCTTTGCCGTGGACAGCAATATTGAGGTGCCAGCGGAGTGTCTGGATATAGAGGACTCCTTTGAGCTTCTTTGTCCACGCACTGGTCAATGCTGCAGCGGCAGCTGCTCCCGTCTCACGCTGCCAGCCCAGAACAATAGCAGTTGGCATTGGCCCAAGACGATGGGAGAGTTGTTTCAGGCACTCGCCCAAGTGCCCACTGGAGAGGATTACATTCTGGTGGCAGGCAACACGGCGCATGGCGTCTACAGGCGATCAAGGAGTATACAACACTACATAGATGTCAACATGGTGCCCGATCTGAAGCGGCACACCATCGATGCAGATGAAATACGGCTGGGTGCCAATCTGACACTCACGGATGCGATGCAGATCTTTCGACAGGCCCAGCAGCGAAACGGCTTCGAGTATTGCGCACAATTGTGGCAGCATTTCAACCTGATCGCAAATGTGCCGGTGCGGAATGTAAGTAATTAAAACGTGTTTAAAACTTGTTTTTGCATAATTAAATTTTAAATTTGGATAGAAACTTTTAATTCTGTTTAAAGGCAAGAACAGCTTTCAATATATATAAAACAGAAGTAAAATAATAGCACACCTGTAAATTGAAGTACTTTTATTAAGTGAACGCAATCTGATACGATACCCAAGACAAGTAGCTTATTCAATGCTGAAATTACTGGATTATGAATTCCACTGTCTGATTTTCCAATTGCAGAATGGAACACTGGCGGGAAATATATCAATCAAGAAGCAGCATCCGGAGTTTTCCTCAGATGTTTTCATCACATTTGAGGCACTGGATGTGCAGGTCCTGGTGTACGAGAATGCGAATAGTCAGCGAGTGATGAGCCTGCTGGATTATCTGCAGGATACCACGTCAAAGCTCGTCATTGGCGCGTTTATACTAAGGTCCTATCCCACGCAAAAGTACTTGTTCAACTCCTACAAGGTGAGTTTAAGAATCGAATTATTAATATTTTATTTATCGTTTTTGTTTTTAAGTAGATCCTGTCACGGGCTCAGAGTGTTCACGCCTATGTCAACGCTGGTTTCCTCATAGAGTGGGAGAACTCCCAGCATCGCATAGTGGCCTCAGCTCGCCTTTGCTTTGGCAACATTCGACCTGGCTATGTGCATGCCCAGATTGCCGAGCAGTTGCTGGAGGGTCGGGATCTGTACGACAGTGCGACAGTATCGCAAGTCTTTGAGCAGCTGCTGACGAGCCTGCAGCCAGTGGAAATGCAGGCACAGGCATCGCCAGAGTATCGCCAGAAACTGGCCTGCTCTCTCTTCTATAAGTTTTTGCTCGGCTCCGCGCCCCACGAGCTCATTCATCAGAGTTTTCGCAGCGGCGGTAAGCTGCTGGAGCGCCCAATATCCTCGGGTAGTCAAACCTTTGAGACTATCCCCAAAAAGTATCCGGTGTCGCAGGCCGTGCAGAAGCTAGAGGGTATATCTATTCCACCCATAATAGGGAAATACATTTAATTCCTCCCTTTCATTTAATAGGTCTCATTCAGTGCTCTGGGGAGGCCAAATATATGAATGATCTGGCTACCACCTCCAATACTGTATACTGCGCCTTCGTGACGGCAAAGAGAGTGGGTGCCACAATTGAAGAGGTCGATGCAAGAGCCGCCTTGGAGTGCAAGGGAGTGGTTGCCTTCTGTGATATCAAGGACATCCCTGGGGATAATAATTTCAACAACACCACATTGTTTACAGTCCCTGGGGAAATCGAGGAGATCTTTTGTGCTGGACGTGTAAGGTACTATGATCAGCCACTGGGCGTAATCGCTGCTGTGAATCACGATGTGGCTGTCTATGCAGCGACTTTGGTGCAGGTGACATATGCCAACGACCAAGTGAAGATCTATACAAGCATGAGCGCCGTACTAGCTGAGAAGGAGATGGAGAAGGATCGCCTTGTGACTTGTTTCACAAATTGTGAGGAAGTCACCAACTCTTTGCTGGAGCCAGGTGATGTTTTGGGGCGTGGTATCATTGAGTTAGGGCCTCAGTACCACTTCACCTTGGAACCACAAACTACTGTGGTTGTTCCTTTTGAAGAAGGACTCCAAGTTTGGTGTGCCACCCAGTGGATGGACGTCACCCAAGCCAGCATTGCCCGTATGCTTAAGATAGAGGCGAATAGAGTGCAGCTACAAGTTCGACGTATTGGCGGGGCTTATGGAGCGAAACTAACACGGGGTAATCAGGTGGCCTGCGCCTGTGCACTGGTTGCCCACAAATTGAATCGACCTGCGCGTTTTGTTCAAACTATCGAGTCAATGATGGAATGCAATGGCAAGCGGTATGCCTGTCGCGCTGACTATGAGTTCCAGGCGAAGGCCAATGGCTACATACGAATGCTAAGCAATAACTTCTATGAGGATGCGGGTTGTACACTCAACGAAAATGTTGTTGACTTAATTACAACGCCTGCACTGCAAAATGTTTACAATCTGACCAGCTTGAATTTAAAAATAAAAGGTACAGCCGTGATAACAGATGCGCCAAGCTCCACATGGTGTCGGGCGCCAGGTACTTTAGAGGGTAAGTCAAATGCCAAATATAATCAAGCTTCCAAGCTGATTCTCATCTCTTTAACCACACAGCTATAGCCATGACGGAGACGGCTCTGGAGCACATTGCCTTTGCCTGCAAACTGGATCCGGCAGATGCGCGACTCGTCAACTTGCGTCCTGGCACTAAAATGGTACAGCTGTTTCCCCGATTCCTAGCGTCCACAGAGTACCGTAAGCGACGGGATGAGATAAACTTGTTCAATTCTCAGAATCGATGGCGCAAACGTGGCTTGGGCCTGGCCCTAATGGAGTTTCGTCTAGATTTAAGCATTGCGTTGTGCTACCCCTCGACTGTTGCCATTTATCATGCTGATGGATCTGTGGTTATCTCGCATGGCGGCATTGAGATCGGGCAGGGGCTGAACACAAAGGTGGCCCAGGTGGCTGCTTTTGTTCTGGGAGTGCCGTTGGAACGAGTACGGGTAGAGAGCAGCAATACGGTCAACGGAGCCAATTCTTTTTTCACAGCCAGCTCCATGGCCAGTGAACTGATTGGTGTGGCTGTTCGTAAGGCCTGTGTCAAGCTCAATGAGCGTCTGGAGCCCGTGAAGCGCAGTTTGGGGGCTCATGCCAGTTGGCAGCAAGTGGTGGAGACGGCATACACCCAATCCATCAGCTTGATTGCAACTGAGTCGTTTAAAAGAGGCGATCAGAGCAGTTACAGCATCTATGGCTTGAGTCTGAGCGAACTGGAGCTGGACATACTGACTGGTAATCACTTGATACGCCGCGTCGACATACTCGAAGATGCGGGCGAGAGTCTCAGTCCCAGCATTGACGTCGGTCAAGTCGAGGGTGCTTTTGTTATGGGTTTGGGCTACTATCTAACCGAGCAGCTGCTCTACGACCGCCAGACGGGTCGCCTACTCACGAATCGCACATGGAACTATCATCCACCGGGAGCCAAGGATATACCCATTGATTTTCGCATCGAACTACTGCAAAAAAGTCCCAATCCCGTTGGTTTCCTCCGCTCCAAGGCCACCGGTGAGCCCGCCCTCTGTCTGGCTGTGGGCGTCCTCTTTGCCATGCAGCATGCCATACAATCCGCCAGGCAGGATGCAGGACTTCCCAGAGAGTGGGTACGTTTGGGTGCACCCACCACACCAGAGACAGTGGTGCTATCCGCTGGAAACGTAGTTGAACAGTTTTCATTTAAATAATTTTAATAAAATTAACTTTATTACTATAGACTTAAGAATAATCTTTACGGTTTTGCTTAGATTTCAGATTGAGTGAGCTCAACTATGAGATATGAGGGGTAAAACAAAATCGGGTGCATATTTCATACACTCACACACACTTGTAATTATATTTAAGGCTCATGTAGATTATCATGGCGTCCATTTCTCAAATATAAATGCGCCTGCTAATGGAAAATATTTCAATATGTGCAATATTAAATTTGTGAAAATCTCTAGTCCCAATGCCACTCTTTACTTAAAAAAACCCGAATTGCAATTAAAAAAAGTTATGCAAATATAAAAATTTATATGTACACAAAAAAAGCAAAGAATACGGGTAAGAATAGCGGTTCATTTTTTTTTGTCGGGAGGGAAATTCTATCTTTCGACATCGTTTGCTTTGTAGGTTGTTGTACAGGATGTGCATGCACCAGTCACACAAATTAGGTGGCGGAACTGGCTAAATTGCTTTTAGAGACTTGAAACACTGGCAATAAATTTAATAAATAAATTTCATTTATTCTTACTTCATAAAAAGCTCAGATAAATTTACTTTTATTTAACCAAGACCATGTATTTTTTGGACGAGATTAAAGTTTATATGTAAGTCCATTTGCAGATATTATTTGCTATAAGCATATTTTAACTTTATCTCGAATTAATTACATTTTCATTACAAAATAAAATAAAACACTCACCGCAAAACCGTAATGATAATTTTGATGACTATGGTAATTACAATAAATAAATAGAATTCAATTCAATGAAAACTGTTCCGCTACGTTTCCAGCGGATAGCACTACTGTCTCTGGTGTGGTGGGTGCACCCAAACGTACCCACTCTCTGGGAAGTCCTGCATCCTGCCTGGCGGATTGTATGGCATGCTGCATGGCAAAGAGGACGCCCACAGCCAGACAGAGGGCGGGCTCCCCGGTGGCCTTGGAGCGGAGGAAACCAACGGGATTGGGACTTTTTTGCAGCAGTTCGATGCGAAAATCAATGGGTATATCCTTGGCACCCGGTGGATGATAGTTCCATGTGCGATTCGTGAGTAGACGACCCGTCTGGTGGTCGTAGAGCAGCTGCTCAGTTAGAAAGTAACCCAAACCCATGACAAAAGCACCCTCGACTTGACCGACGTCAATGCTGGGACTGAGACTCTCGCCCGCATCTTCGAGTATGTCGACGCGGCGTATCAAGTGATTACCAGTCAGTATGTCCACCTCTAGTTCGCTCAGACTCAAGCCATCGATGCTGTAGTTGCTCCTCTGATCACCAGTTTTAAACGACTCGGTTGCAATCAGGCTAATAGATTGGGTGTATGCCGTCTCCACCACTTGCTGCCAACTGGCCTGAGCCCCCAAACTGCGCTTAACGGGCTCCAGACGTTGATTTAGCTTGACGCAGGCTTTGCGAACGGCAATTCCAATCAGTTCACTACTCATGGAGCTGGCTGTGTAAAAAGAATTGGCTCCGTTGACAGTATTGGTGGTCTCTACCCGTACTCGTTCCAACGGCACTCCCAGAACGAAGGCAGCCACCTGCGCCACCTTTGTGTTCAGTCCCTGGCCCATCTCAATGCCACCATGCGAGATAACCACAGATCCATCAGCATGATAAATGGCAACAGTCGAGGGGTAACATAATGCAATGCTTAAATCGTGACCATACTCCATTAGGGCCAGGCCCAAGCCACGTTTGCGCCATCGATTCTGAGAATTGAACAAGTTTATCTCATCCCGTCGCTTACGGTACTCTGTGGACGCTAGGAATCGGGGAAACAGCTGTACCATTTTAGTGCCGGGACGCAAGTTGACGAGTCGTGCATCTGCAGGATCCAGTTTGCAGGCAAAGGCAATGTGCTCCAGAGCCGTCTCCGTCATGGCTATAGCTGTGTGCAGAAAGAGATGAGAATCAGCTTGGAAGCTTGATTATATTTGGCATTTGACTTACCCTCTAAAGCACCTGGCGCCCGACACCATGTGGAGCTTGGTGCATCTGTTATCACGGCTGTACCTTTTATTTTTAAATTCAAGCTGGTCAGATTGTAAACATTTTTCAGTGCAGAGGGGGTGATTTCTTCAACAACATTTTCGTTGAGTGTACAACCCGCATCCTCATAGAAGTTATTGCTTAGCATTCGTATGTAGCCATTGGCCTTCACCTGGAACTCATAGTCAGCGCGACAGGCATACCGCTTGCCATTGCATTCCATCATTGACTCGATAGTTTGAACAAAACGCGCAGGTCGATTCAATTTGTGGGCAACCAATGCACAGGCGCAGGCCACCTGATTACACCGTGATACTTTCGCTCCATAAGCCCCGCCAATACGTCGAACTTGTAGCTGCACTCTATTCGCCTCTATCTTAAGCATACGGGCAATGGTGGCTTGGGTGACGTCCATCCACTGGGTGGCACACCAAACTTGGAGTCCTTCCTCAAGAGGAACAACCACAGTGGTTTGTGGTTCCAAGGTGAAGTGGTACTGAGGCCCTAACTCAATGAATACCGCGCCCCAGAACATCACCTGGCTCCAGCAGAGGGTTGGTGACTTCCTCACAATTTGTGGAACAAGTCACAAGGCGATCCTTCTCCATCTCCTTCTCAGCCAGTACTGCGCTCATGCTTGTATAGATCTTCACTTGGTCGTTGGCATAGGTCACCTGCACCAGAGTCGCCGCATAGACAGCCACATCGTGATTCACAGCAGCGATTACGCCTAGTGGCTGATCATAGTACCTTACACGTCCAGCACAAAAGATCTCCTCGATTTCCCCAGGGACTGTAAACAATGTGGTGTTGTTGAAATTATTATCCCCAGGGATGTCCTTGATATCACAGAAGGCAACCACTCCCTTGCACTCCAAGGCGGCTCTTGCATCGACCTCTTCAATTGTGGCACCCACTCTCTTTGCCGTCACGAAGGCGCAGTATACAGAATTGGAGGTGGTAGCCAAATCATTCATATATTTGGCCTCCCCAGAGCACTGAATGAGACCTATTAAATGAAAGGGAGGAATTAAATGTATTTCCCTATTATGGGTGGAATAGATATACCCTCTAGCTTCTGCACGGCCTGCGACACCGGATACTTTTTGGGGATAGTCTCAAAGGTTTGACTACCCGAGGATATTGGGCGCTCCAGCAGCTTACCGCCGCTGCGAAAACTCTGATGAATGAGCTCGTGGGGCGCGGAGCCGAGCAAAAACTTATAGAAGAGAGAGCAGGCCAGTTTCTGGCGATACTCTGGCGATGCCTGTGCCTGCATTTCCACTGGCTGCAGGCTCGTCAGCAGCTGCTCAAAGACTTGCGATACTGTCGCACTGTCGTACAGATCCCGACCCTCCAGCAACTGCTCGGCAATCTGGGCATGCACATAGCCAGGTCGAATGTTGCCAAAGCAAAGGCGAGCTGAGGCCACTATGCGATGCTGGGAGTTCTCCCACTCGATGAGGAATCCAGCGTTGACATAGGCGCGAGCACTCTGAGCCCGTGACAGGATCTACTTAAAAACAAAAACGATAAATAAAATATTAATAATTCGATTCTTAAACTCACCTTGTAGGAGTTGAACAAGTACTTTTGCGTGGGATAGGACCTTAGTATAAACGCGGCAATGACGAGCTTTGACGTGGTATCCTGCAGATAATCCAGCAGGCTCATCACTCGCTGACTATTCGCATTCTCGTACACCAGGACCTGCACATCCAGTGCCTCAAATGTGATGAAAACATCTGAGGAAAACTCCGGATGCTGCTTCTTGATTGATATATTTCCCGCCAGTGTTCCATTCTGCAATTGGAAAATCAGACAGCAGAATTTATAATCCAGTAATTTCAGCATTGAATAAGCTACTTGTCTTGGGTATCGTATCAGATTGCGTTCACTTAATAAAAGTACTTCAATTTACAGGTGTGCTATTATTTTACTTCTGTTTTATATATATTGAAAGCTGTTCTTGCCTTTAAACAGAATTAAAAGTGTCTATCCAAATTTAAAATTTAATTATGCAAAAACAAGTTTTAAACTCGTTTTAATTAGTAGCCATTACTTACATTCCGCACCGGCACATTTGCGATCAGGTTGAAATGCTGCCACAATTGTGCGCAATACTCGAAGCCGTTTCGCTGCTGGGCCTGTCGAAAGATCTGCATCGCATCCGTGAGGGTCAGATTGGCACCCAGCCGCATTTCATTTGCATCGATGGTGTGCCGCTTCAGATCGGGCACCATGTTGACATCTATGTAGTGTTGTATACTCCTTGGTCGCCTATAGACGCCATGCGCCGTGTTGCCTGCCACCATAATGTAATCCTCTCCAGTGGGCACTTGGGCGAGTGCCTGGAACAACTCTCCCATCGTCTTGGGCCAATGCCAATTGCTATTGTTCTGGGCTGGCAGCGTGAGACGGGAGCAGCTGCCGCTGCAGGATTGACCAGTGCGTGGGCAGCGCAGCTCAAAGGAGTCCTCTATATCCAGACACTCCGCTGGCACCTCAATATTGCTGTCCACGGCAAAGGACTTCATGGCATCCAGTATTGGTCGGTAGCCGGTGCAGCGGCAGAGGTTGCCCCCAAATGCATCCTCCACCTCTGTCATAGTAACTTGACCCCCCTGAGCCTCCAGCAGCCCGTACATGTTCATCACGAATCCCGGTGAGCAGTAGCCGCACTGGCTGCCATTGAGTTTGGCCAGACGCTTCTGAATGGGATGATAGCCGCTGCTCTTGTTGCCCAAGCCCTCGTCGGTGACAATGTCCACATCGTTGCAACTGTTGAGCAGGGTAAGGCACTGGGAGAGGAAACCATACATCATGTATGAGTATGAGGCTACCTACGAATCCTTTTGGTCGACATTAGATGGTTACCGAGTTGGCAGCGCGGGAATTGATTTCATTTGTGATGGGATGCCGACGTCGAATGACACAAACGCAGGAGCCACATCCGCCCTCCAGGCACATGTACTTGGTGGCCGTCAGATGGAGGTGCTCCCGGAGAAATGTGTTCAGCGTGATGTCTGGGGCGAAGTCTGCTGACTGCACCTCGTACGGAAAACCATTCACACTGAACTTGATGCTCATCACGGCAAAGTTGGTAGCCAAATACCGCAAACATGTTGAGACGCTTGTATTTAAAGCCTTTGCCTAATCCTGATAAGAGTTAATAAGGTAAAATCTAAAGAAGTTTGCAGCGCTATTTAAATTTATGATGGCTGGACTTGCTATCAGCTTTTTAATAGCTTTGGTTCCAAAACAACAAAGTACTTCAATGTGATTTGAACTTCGTTATAATGTTTATTTCCCATTTTTATTTATATTTGAAGGTTTGCAGCCGATTGCTAAACGTTGTCGACATTAATGTCAAGTTAATCTCACGTGCCAAGCACATGAATTAATTTAAGCGTCAATTACGTATGAAACGTCGTCTGGCAAAAGCAGCTCATGCAAACTCACTCACTCTATTCACCCTATCACTAGTGGAGAGTACTTGACTTACGTCAAACCCACCACTACCCCGCACTATACCAAACACACTTAGATCTCTAAGATCCTCATACAAAGGGCACTCACAGAGAACATGTTCCCATGTCTCTCCCGCCCCGCCACAAGAGCATCCCGGACTGTCACTCAACTGTCTTGAACACAAAAATGCGTTCAACGACCCGTGACCAGTCAACAAAAAGCCAAGACTCAGGTTAATACTGAAGTCTGGTCGGTCAGCAGCAAATGTGACCTCCCGTATAAACCTATAAGTTACCCTTCCATTCTCACTAGTGTCCCATCTGACCTGCCAGTCAGACAGAACACACTCATTCAACAATCTCTTACACTCAGTTAATCCTAAACTCTCCACATCCCTTCCCGCCAACCATTCATTCTCCAGCAACGGCAACCGCCTCTTGATCTTATAGGACAGGCTGCGACGCCTGACCTCCAAGTCAAGAGGGGGTACCCCCAACAATACCTGCATTGCTTCCGTAGAAACAGTGCGGCACACAGGCAAACACCCTAACAACATAACACGCTGGCAACCCAGCACTTTCTTTCTACCTGCAACAGTCGTAACTATCCTACCCCACACAGACGATCCATAAGTTGCGCAAGCAACAAATAGACCGCCGTATATGGTACGAACAGCACGTCTGCTGAGGCCCCAGTCACTTCTTAAAATCCGACGCACTTGTCCAACCAAACTGAGCAATCGCCCTTTCATATATGCGATGTGACGAAAGAAACTCATCCTCTCGCACACCACAATGCCAAGGTATTTCACCTCAGTCACATACCTCAGGAAGACGCCATTGAGTCCGACAACTGGACGGTGACTATTAGACAATTTGCCCTTAAGCAACATTGTCACAGTCTTGTCCATTGCCAGACTGACACCAACACTGAGACCCCACTCATACACAACACGCAAGTGCGCTGCCGCACTTGCCTCCACATTCGCTCGCGATTGCCCCTCAACCAAGATGAGCAGGTCGTCCGCATACGCACAACACTTACATACCCGCTCGAGCTGCCACAGCAACGAATCCATCATCAGGTTCCATATAAATGGACCACAGATAGAACCCTGCGGGCAGCCACGAACCACACTCACACTTACACACTCATTCCGCCCTACAGCACACGCTCACCAACCAGAGAAATAGCTCTCCCAGAGAGCCAATTCCCGGCATCCACATTCACAACAATTCAGTGTCATTCATTACTGCTGCCGCCAACAGACTTGTCTAATACTTGAAGAGAGATATTCAGATTCTTATAGGAGATAGCGGATTCTTTTTGCTCAGCTTGCAGTTCTTTTTTTTAACCAGGTACATCAATGGAATGGCAAACCAGAAATAAATTGATGACTTGAATATATATATTTGAACTTTATCTCGAATCAATTACATTTTCATTACAAAATAAAGTAAAACACTCAACACAAAACCGTAATGATAATTTTTATGACTATGGTAATTACAATACACATATTCAATTTGTTAAAGAGAAAACTGTTCAACTACGTTTCCAGCGGATAGCACCACTGTCTCTGGTGTGGTGGGTGCACCCAAACGTACCCACTCTCTGGGAAGTCCTGCATCCTGCCTGGCGGATTGTATGGCATGCTGCATGGCAAAGAGGACGCCAACAGCCAGACAGAGGGCGGGCTCACCGGTGGCCTTGGAGCGGAGGAAACCAACGGGATTGGGACTTTTTTGCAGCAGTTCGATGCGAAAATCAATGGGTATATCCTTGGCTCCCGGTGGATGATAGTTCCATGTGCGATTCGTGAGTAGGCGACCCGTCTGGCGGTCGTAGAGCAGCTGCTCGGTTAGATAGTAGCCCAAACCCATAACAAAAGCACCCTCGACTTGACCGACGTCAATGCTGGGACTGAGACTCTCGCCCGCATCTTCGAGTATGTCGACGCGGCGTATCAAGTGATTACCAGTCAGTATGTCCACCTCCAGTTCGCTCAGACTCAAGCCATAGATGCTGTAGCTGCTCTGATCGCCCCTTTTAAACGACTCGGTTGCAATCAGGCTGATGGATTGGGTGAAAGCCTCCTCCACCACTTGCTGCCAACTGGCCTGAGCCCCTAAACTGCGCTTAACGGGCTCCAAACGCTGATTTAGCTTGACGCAGGCTTTGCGAACGGCAATTCCAAGCAGTTCACTACTCATGGAGTTCGCTGTGAAAAAAGAATTGGCTCCGTTGACAGTATTGCTGCTCTCCACCCGTACTCTCTCCAACGGCACTCCCAGAACGAATGCAGCCACCTGGGCAACCTTTGTGTTCAGTCCCTGGCCCATCTCAATGCCACCGTGCGAGATGACCACAGATCCATCAGCATGATAAATGGCAACAGTCGAGGGGTAGCATATTGCAAAGCTTATATTGAGAGGGAATTCCATTAATGCCAGGCCCAATCCACGTTTACGCCAACGATTCTGGGAATTGAACAAGTTTATCTCATCCCGTCGCTTACGGTACTCTGTAGACGCTAGGAATCGAGGCAACAACTTAGCCATTTTATTGCCAGGACGCAAGTTGACGAGTCGAGCATCTACCGGATCCAGTTTGCAGGCAAACGCAATATGCTCCAGGGTTGTCTCCGTCATGGCTATTGCTGTGTGCAGAAAGAGATGAGAATCAGCTTGGAAGCTTGATTTTAATTGGCATTTGCCTTACCCTCTGCAGTACCTGGCGCCCGACACCATGTGGAGCTTGGTGCATCTGTTATTACGGTTGTACCTTTAATTTTAAAATTCAAGCTGGTCAGATTGTAAACATTTTTCAGTGCAGGCGTGGTGAGAAACTCAATAACATTTTCGTTGAGTGTACAACCCGCATCCTCATAGAAGTTATTGCTTAGCATTCGTATGTAGCCATTGGCCTTCGCCTGGAACTCATAGTCAGAGCGACAGGCATACCGCTTGCCATTGCATTCCATCATTGACTCGATAGTTTGAACAAAACGCGCAGGTCGATTCAATTTGTGGGCAACCAATGCACAGGCGCAGGCCACCTGATTACCCCGTGTTACTTTCGCTCCATAAGCCCCGCCAACTCGTCGAACTTGTAGCTGCACTCTATTCGCCTCTATCTTAAGCATACGGGCAATGCTGGCTTGGGTGACGTCCATCCACTGGGTGGCACACCAAACTTGGAGTCCTTCCTCAAGAGGAACAACCACAGTGGTTTGTGGTTCCAAGGTGAAGTGGTACTGAGGCCCTAATTCAAGAATACCACGCCCCAGAACATCACCTGGCTCCAGCAGAGGATTGGAGACTTCGTCCGAATTTGTCGAACAAGTCACAAGGCGATCCTTCTCCATCTCCTTCTCAGCCAGTACTGCGCTCATGCTTGTATAGATCTTCACTTGGTCGTTGGCATAGGTCACCTGCACCAGAGTCGCCGCATAGACAGCCACATCGTGATTCACAGCAGCGATTACGCCTAGTGGCTGATCATAGTACCTTACACGTCCAGCACAAAAGATCTCCTCAATTTCCCCAGGGACTGTAAGCAATGTGGTGTTGTTGAAATTATTGTCCCCAGGAATGTCCTTGATGTCAAAGAAGGCAACCACGCCCTTGCACTCCAAGGCGGATCTTGCATCGACCTCTTCAATTGTGGCACCCACTCTCGTTGCCGTCACGAAGGCGCAGTATACAGTATTGGAGGTGGTAGCCAGATCATTCATATATTTGGCCTCCCCAGAGCACTGAATGAGACCTATTAAATGAAAGGGAGGAATTAAATGTATTTCCCTATTATGGGTGGAATAGATATACCCTCTAGCTTCTGCACGGCCTGCGACACCGGATACTTTTTGGGGATAGTCTCAAAGGTTTGACTACCCGAGGATATTGGGCGCTCCAGTAGCTTACCGCCGCTGCGAAAACTCTGATGAATGAGCTCGTGGGGCGCGGAGCCGAGCAAAAACTTATAGAAGAGAGAGCAGGCCAGTTTCTGGCGATACTCTGGCGATGCCTGTGCCTGCATTTCCACTGGCTGCAGGCTCGTCAGCAGCTGCTCAAAGACTTGCGATACTGTCGCACTGTCGTACAGATCTCGACCCTCCAGCAACTGCTCGGCAATCTGGGCATGCACATAGCCAGGTCGAATGTTGCCGAAGCAAAGGCGAGCTGAGGCCACTATGCGATGCTGGGAGTTCTCCCACTCTATGAGGAAACCAGCGTTGACATAGGCGTGAACACTCTGAGCCCGTGACAGAATCTTAAAAACAAAAACGATAAATAAAATATTAATAATTCGATTCTTAAACTCACCTTGTAGGAGTTGAACAAGTACTTTTCCGTGGGATAGGACCTTAGTATAAACGCACCAATGACGAGCTTTGACGTGGTATCCTGCAGATAATCCAGCAGGCTCATCACTCGCTGACTATTCGCATTCTCGTACACCAGGACCTGCACATCCAGGGCCTCAAATGTGATGAAAACATCTGAGGAAAACTCCGGATGCTGCTTCTTGATTGATATATTTCCCGCCAGTGTTCCATTCTGCAATTGGAAAATTACTCAGTAGACTTTGTTAACTAGCCGGAATAATTCCGGAATAATGTAAGCTACTTGACTTGAGTATCATATCAGATTGCGAACTGTGATTAAACTGAATCCATAAATGTGTTATTATTTCACTACTATGTTACTATATAAATAGAAAGCTATTCTTGGTCTTGATTGAATGATATGACTATCTTGTGATTATCTCAAATTATCTGAAATGTTGCGTATCAAGTCGCAATTCGCATTTAATTATTTTCTATTTTGTTGGTTCGCAAGAGTATCCAATACTACTTTCAGTCACTTTCGCTTTTATCCCAATTTGAAAATGCAATGGAGCAAAAAACAAGTTTTAAGCAAGTTTGGATTTGTAGGTTATTTATGGCCATTACTTACATTCCGCACCGGCACATTTGCGATCAAGTTGAAATGCTGCCACAATTGTGCGCAATACTCGAAGCCGTTTCGCTGCTGGGCCTGTCGAAAGATCTGCATCGCATCCGTGAGGGTCAGATTGGCACCCAGCCGCATTTCATCTGCATCGATGGTGTGCCGCTTCAGATCGGGCACCATGTTGACATCTATATAGTGTTGTATACTCCTTGGTCGCCTGTAGACGCCATGCGCCGTGTTGCCTGCCACCAGAATGTAATCCTCTCCAGTGGGCACTTGGGCGAGTGCCTGAAACAACTCTCCCATCGTCTTGGGCCAATGCCAATGAATATTGTTCTGGACTGGCAGCGTGAGACGGGAGCAGCTGCCGCTGCAGGATTGACCAGTGCGTGGGCAGAGAAGCTCAAAGGAGTCCTCTATATCCAGACACTCCGCTGGCACCTCAATATTGCTGTCCACGGCAAAGGACTTCATGGCATCCAGTATTGGTCGGTAGCCGGTGCACCGGCAGAGGTTGCCCCCAAATGCATCCTCCACATCTGTCATAGTAACTTGACCCGCCTGAGCCTCCAACAGCCCGTACATGTTCATCACGAATCCCGGTGAGCAGTAGCCGCACTGGCTGCCATTGAGTTTGGCCAGACGTTTCTGAATGGGATGATAGCCGCTGCTCTTGTTGCCCAAGCCCTCGTCGGTGACAATGTCCACATCGTTGCAACTGTTGAGCAGGGTAAGGCACTGGGAGAGGAAACAATACATATGTATGAGTATGAGGCTACCTACGAATGCTTTTGGTCGACATTAGATGGTTACCGAGTTGGCAGCGCGGGAATTGATTTCATTTGTGATGGGATGCCGACGTCGAATGACACAAACGCAGGAGCCACATCCGCCCTCCAGGCACATGTACTTGGTGGCCGTCAGATGGAGGTGCTCCCGGAGAAATGTGTTCAGCGTGATGTCTGGGGCGAAGTCTGCTGACTGCACCTCGTACGGAAAACCATTCACACTGAACTTGATGCTCATCGCGGCAAAGTTGGTAGCCAAATACCAAAAACATGTTGAGACGCTTGTATTTAAAGCCTTTGCCAACTCCTGATAAGAGTTAATTAGGTTAAATCTAAACGAGTTCGCAGCGCTGTTTAAATTTATGAGCGTTCTACTTGTCTAATACTTGAAGAGACATATTCAGGTTCTTATAGGAGATAGCAGACTCTTTTTGCTGAGTTTGAAGTTATATTTTTTTTTTTTACCGGTTACATCAATGAAATGGCAAACCAGAAATAAATAGATGACTTGAATATTTATACTTAATATGTAAAGAAAAAAAAAAACATCAATAAATACGTTTTATTGAGATGACAAAGCTGCAGTTTCTTAGTTGATGCAAGCCATTTATATAGATAACATTACACACCATTGAAAATTAAGCCACAATTATCACTTAACTTGTTCTCTGCAGATACTGGTTTGCGAAGACGTTTTAACTTGAGCCAGTGAACTGCAGACATTCTCTACCAGTGAACTGAAGACATTCTCTACATTCGACTCTTCTAGAAAAGTTTCAATCATATCTGCAATGGGGAATACATAAAATAGAGCCATATATTTTACAGAATATGAGAACAATAGACATTGGCGAAAAGTCTCCTTTTTCATATGATAATCAGGGCTAAACAATCCTTCTTCTTTGCATTGGGTAGGTTATTTCAAAAAATCGTTTGTTTTTTGAGGCCACGAGGCCTCCAGTTTTGCTAAAAAAAAAATGATTTCATATAACACTAATCGCAAACAATTCGGCTGTGGAAACAGCAGACAGTCTTACCTATTTTTTAAGTTAATTATATTGTGCAGCGATGTTATCTATTTAATGAATTTAATTTGCTTTATAAGCCGAATTTTGTACGCCGATAAATTAACGGAGTCGGTAAATTATCGATTGTCAAGAATATCGAAAACGGAATCACTGGTCCACTGAACTGCTAGCTCGCGGCCTGAACCATTGGCTGTATTCAGCTGTGGAATTTTATGTAGCTGTTCGCCGATTGAACTTGTTCGCATCTTTTCTATAGAACTACGTATTACTCATCTCTAACTTTTTCTCGCGACTGTCGGCTTTTGCCATTATATTGATTATTAACATTGTGTAGTTTTAACATTAATTTAATTGCATAACAAACAAGATATTATCACTCTCACAGTATAGATAACTTATAAGGTGAGTGCAATGCAAAATATTTAACGTACAGTAAATTACTGCAATATTGTGCAGAAGGCGCGGGCGACGCTGCAAGTCGCCATTTTTTTTTTTTGCATTAGGGCTGAGCAATGTGGTTTAGACGATTTAATTTTGTTTTTCAGAAGACAAAGATATGAACATGGACGCCAATACTGTTGAGAATCGGGAAAAGGAACGTGATCGCCGTGGACGAGGTGCACGCGGCTCACGTTTCTCTGATGCCGACGGTAACAATGGCAACGCCGCTGGAGGTGGAGGGGGTGGTGGTGGAGGTGGTGTCGGTGGCAATGCCGCGCGAGACAGGAGCCGTGAAAGACGAAATTGTCGTGTGTATATCTCGAATATTCCGTACGATTATCGCTGGCAGGATTTGAAGGATCTATTCCGGCGCATCGTGGGCTCCATTGAGTATGTGCAGCTGTTCCACGACGAAAGCGGCAAGGCGCGCGGTTGCGGCATTGTCGAGTTCAAAGACCCGGAGAATGTGCAAAAGGCCATGGAAAAAATGAATCGCTACGAGCTGAACGGCCGTGAACTGGTCGTCAAGGAAGATCATGGCGAGCAGCGCGACCAATATGGCCGCATTGTACGTGATGGTGCCGGTGGCGGCGGAGGCGGTGGTGGTGGTGGCGGAGGCGGCGGTGGTGGTGGCGGCAACGGTGGCGGCGGCGGCCGCGATCACATGGATGATCGGGATCGTGGCTTTTCGCGTCGTGACGATGACAGAATGTGAGTAAAGCATCTGTATATATAAATATCTACATATCTATATTTTTCAATACTCTAAGCACTTTAGCAGATCGCAGTGGAAAATTATTGTTGTGATAACCAGCACCAGTAGAAGCCGATTCTTTATTAGTATTATCGAAAAACAAAAAAAAAGCTTTTTGAGTTGGGAACTTGAACTTTACATATATATTAGGGATTAACATTTGCTTGCTTCTCATCTCCCGATATAAGTGTATGGAGAAAACAAAATATGTGGCACGGAGCTCTCTGATCTTTCTACCTTGAACTCTACACTGTGCTGACATAACTTTACTTCGAAGAAAAGAAAAAGAAAACAGTCTGGGCCTAATTCGTTTATTTGATGCGTTTGATCAACGGTCTGTGTTTTGTTTCGATGAGAAGAACATTACTACAAAAGAAAAATATGTGGAGAATTCAAATGGCAACGTTTTCAGACTAGGCTTTTGTTTCATTGATTTTTTTTTAATATGAAGGAAAAACTTTGACGCTTAATAAAATTATGGTAGATTTATGTGAGAGGTCTTAGTCCTGAATTTAAGGTTGGTTCCTCCGAACTTCAACTGTAGCTAAACTTAATATCTATTGCTTTCAAAATTGGTTTGATATGTACCTATCATAATCGTTGGTAAATATGATGGAATTTACAGAGTGTCCTACGTATCATAAGTTAGTGTCAGAAGGATATAAACTCGTTTCAAAGATTGGCTAAACTAGGAGACTATTTGATCAAAATCAAAACAATTTCCTAAAGTTATCTGCTATGTTATTTACTATCCGAATATTTATACAATTCTAAAGATGGAAGGAGGTAGCTTGTTCATTTTTTGCTCAACTATAGTTCACACAATTAATAATAAAGCTTACGTTTTAATCTTAATTAATCGAATAGTCACGGCGTTCTGGATTCAATCCATTTGTAGCTGAATTTAATGATGATGCGTGCGCTCTTGGGATGCGGAGTATTTCTTGTGCTTTATCTCTTGCTTTAGTTATTTTTTTTCTCTCTGGATCTTTTGGCTTCTTTTTCTAGATCTGGGCGTAATAATTTTAACATGATGTCGAATGATTTTAATTCGTCGAATTACAATTTGTATGGGCTTTCTGCTTCGTTTTTGGAGAGTCTTGGCATAAGTGGACCTTTGCATAATAAGGTTTTTGTTGCTAATGTGAGTATATGTATATATAAAAATTCCAATATCTCTATTCTAACTACTGTATTGAACCAAACAACCAAAACAATTCCAATACCAATACCAATACCGATACCGATACCAAACCAAACCATTACGATACACAAGCATATATTCTAGATAATAGATATATGTTCTGTAGCCAGCCTGTGTTCTTCGCCCAAAATTGTGTTTTAACGTCGTAAGTTGTTTTAGTCCACACATACTTTGATTTCGACATGGGCTCTGTTTCGTATTTATAACCCAACTTTAGAAACAGCAACAGCATCTCAAGCTTAGTCTTTTGATTTGTTAGATGCTGCGACAATATAACTTATCCTGACTCCTATTATATTTGGGGAATTTCATCAAAGATGTCTCGAAGTTGATATTGAAGATCTATTCAATACTATAATGGATACATACTATGTAAATAATTTTGGGTTTGTAATCTATACTTTTTTTTGTACATATATATTACGCCGCATCTGTTGTTGTATTATCATGTGTTCTTAAAGAATATATATATTTATAGAATTGAATGTATTTCCTGTCCGATATTTTCTAGAAGGAACCGATATTCGTGTTTTATCTTAAATTTATTGATAATTTTGCCGACCTTACCAAGGAATCTGTTTGCCTTAACGGCAAACATCGCGAAGATCATGGGGTTTTTAAAATTTTCATTTTTAATTTTTTGATTCGGGATAAAATGTCAACTGTCTTGTGACTATCGATAAAATGTGACGAAATCCCGATTTACTTCTTATTAATCGAACGACCCTTCTATATAAATAACTGTTTTTGCTGCATAGTGTTGTAAATGGTAATGCGATGAAAATAAAACTGCAGTTGGTTGTTCTCTGATTTTGTTTGTCGCCGAGAAACGAGTATGCTTCAAGAGGATCTAGACTCCTGCAGCTGGGTTATAAATATGAAACAGTCTGCTTCGCTTTTGGATTAGCCAACTGGGTTCCGGCGTGATTCAAAGGTTTCTTCAGACTTCGTTTGCTCCTAGTGGTGAAGTTGGCGCCCGGAATCAGAGTCGACATCTGTGTGGACAACGCTCGAACGAACCCATTCATCAGTGAGGCGTGGATTCCTCGGATTTAAATTACTAAAACTTTGCATTGCCTTTTATCTCAACAGCTGGACTACAAGGTGGACGGTAAGAAGCTCAAGCAGGTGTTCAAGCTGGCCGGCAAGGTGCAAAGTGTCGATCTATCACTGGACAAGGAGGGCAACAGTCGCGGTTTTGCTGTAGTCGAATACGATCATCCCGTGGAGGCAGTTCAGGCAATCTCCATGCTGGATCGCCAAATGCTCTATGATCGGCGGATGACGGTGCGCCTTGATCGCATACCAGACAAGGGTGAGGGTCTCAAGCTACCAGAAGGTCTCGGCGGGGTAGGCATCGGCCTGGGCCCCAACGGTGAGCCGCTCAAGGATGTGGCCCACAATCTGCCCAATGGCGGCAATCAGAACGCTGCTTCTCAATTGCTAGGCAATGTGCAGAGTGCACAGCAGTTGTCTGCCGTGACTGGCGGTCAGGTTGTCGGTGGCGGAGGCGCCAATGCTGGCAATCTGCTGAGCGGACTCAGTGGCGTCATGTTTGGCAATAATTCAGCAGTGCAGCCCTCCCCAGTGGCGCCGGTTCAAAAGCCAAGCATGGGCAATAACTCTGGCGGCGGCGGTGGCGGTATCAATCTGAACAACTTAAATCCCAGTAATTTGGCTGCTGTTGTCGGTAATTTGGGCAACCTGGGCGCAGCGCTGTCAAATCCGCTGCTTACCTCATCGCTGAACACGCTTGGCCTTAATCTGGGCAACTCGGGTGGCAACGACGATGGCCTCGTATCGGCCAGCAATGTTGGTCTGTCCAATAACTACAGCAGCGGCGGCTATGGCGGTGCTGGCAACAACTACAATAGTGGCGGTGGTAGCGCTGGCAGCGGTGGCGGTGGCGTCTCCGGTGGCAATGTCGGCTACAATTCATACAACAGCAGCGCCGGCGGCGTTTCCAATGCTGGCAACAATCAGATAGATGGCAATGACTATGGCAATTCGGGCAATCAATTGGACATGTTTGGCGGCGGCAATGTGGGTGTGGGCGGTGGCAACGTTGGTGGTGGCGGTGGTGGTGCTGGCAATGTGGGTGGCACACGTAAATCGGACACGATCATCATTAAGAATGTGCCACTAAGTTGTACATGGCAGACGCTGCGTGACAAATTCCGTGATGTCGGCGATGTCAAGTTTGCGGAGATACGTGGCAACGATCTGGGTGTGGTACGCTTCTTCAAGGAGCGCGACGCGGAGCTGGCCATTGGTAAGGTTAAATAAATAATGATTATGCAAACATCATATAATTTTTTTTAAACTCCTTTTCAGCTCTTATGGATGGCTCGCGTTTGGATGGTCGCACCATTAAAGTAACCTACTTTTAAGTCGTAGATCTTAAGAATTTTGAATTAACCGATTGAACCGATTAATAACGAGAGACGAACAACTGCTTACCTTATCCCACGGCACAGGCAGCTGAGCAAAGGATCGGCTAGGCTGTTGTTTAACGGTTTTAGTTTATAGTTTTCTCACAAACACATAATTGTTTAATTTGTATACATACGTTTATATATTACACACACAAAAAAAGTATCATATAGAATTGACTTTCCAAAATCCAGAAGACGCAATTCATGTAATTTATAAGTGATTTAAAACAATAAACATAAAAAAACACATTTAGTATTTTGAGTGAAATGTTTTTTTAACTTAGCGGACCCGATTTACACAAATATGTAGTTTTATAAAATGATATATTATTTAAGAAGTTACTGAATCAAATTTCTAATTGTATATTTTCTCATAATAATTCAAAATATGTATAAATTATGTACTAATTGAAATAAGAGCTATTGATAGGCTCAACCCAAGTGATAATGAATCACACGAAATTCAAATTTTTCGATATAATATTGGTTGATTGTAGTAGTTAATAACTGTTGCTTAATGGCTAGACGCATATAGATGTGGTGGTTAATTGTTGGCTTAAATACAAGAGAGTCAGAGCATGATTGTGTGCGTGGGTGCTGTCTGAGTCTGGATTGGGCTTGTTTGCTAATCTATTTTTCAGTGGCATCCACAGCAACAGCAGCCGGTGTTGGCTTGAAGCGCTCGAGACGTGCGCGGGCTTTCTCGGCCCAGGCGCCCTGGTTCTTGGCATCGGTTGCTTCTGTTGCTGGAGATGCTTCGGTCGCTTTGCCAAATCGTTCCTTGCGCTTTTGCAAGCGCTCATCGACTAGGGTCTTGGGACTCTTCTCGGGCACCACACAACCGAAGCGTTGGGCCCTCCTCTTGAGTGCCTCTCTCTGCTCCTCATCCGTCTCCTTGTTGCCCTTGTTGGCCTTGATCGAAGCGCTCGACGATCGGTTAACCACTGGCGAAGCGGCTGTCGGCGATGCAACGGTAGCAGCCGCTTTCGCATCGAGTGCGATGCCAAACTTTTTGGCGCGCAGATCCAGTCGTTCTTTGATGCTCATCTCGCCCAACTTTTTGTCCACAACAGCAGCTGTGGCGTCTTTTTTCTCGCCTGAAGCACCGCCCACCACAATTGGTTTGTGTTTCGTTTTTGTTACATGCACATCGTCCTCCGATGCGTCTTTAATGACACCACCAGCAGCAGCATCCGGTGCGGCATTTTCTTTGGAAGTCGTCGTCGTTGATGTCGTAAGCGTCGTCGCCAATGGCTGCGAATTGTTGCGTTTCAGCACGATCTTTTTAGCTGGCATCGATGCAGCATTTGTCTCCGGTTTCAAATCCGCTCCTGTTCCTGCTGTTGGAGTTGTTAGGTCTGGTGGTGTGGTTGCCTTTGGCGTGCCAACGGGACTCTTTAGCAGCAAATCTTCGTGATCGTCGCCCAACAGTTTGTGCTCATCCTCGTCGGTCAGCGAGACATCATCGTCAATTGCATCGGCAATGGCGCTTTCCTCCAGCGAAATATCTCCCTCGAGCAGCGCCGTTTGCAGACGGTCCTGTAATTCATTTTTATTGCCGTTCAGTGGCAACCCACGTAGCTTCAGTTCGCGCTTTAAATCCGCCACCTGGATGGGGTATAACGTGGGTTGTTTTCTTTACATTGATTGATATGATGCGGTTTCTAACATACCTTCATTTTGGTAACATCGCTTTCGGGCATTATTTTATCGGCGTTTTTATACAAATGTGCGGCACAAACAAGAATTTTCTCCCAATTGGTAATTTTCAGAGATATGGCAACTCTGTACTCGTACATGTCAATGTTTTTTATAACATCTACTGTTAGCAACAGCCAGCTATGTGCCACATATGTTAAGAGTGGAGCAAATTCTGTAAAGTCTTATGCTTGAGTGTTGTAAGACGCAGCGGAAGCGCCAAATTTAAAAGTTGATATAGTAAAAACCCTGTCATTTGCTGAGTTCTTCATTTGAAAAATTTGCGGGCACATTTTAATTTCCTTGCGCTGTGTAACATGAGCACATAATATTTGTTTTTGTCACATTGTCGCTGTCACGCTTCTACTCCTACTACGCACCCTTATGCCGGCAATAGCTGGCGAAGCGCGTACATAAGATAAGATATAAAGTGTAAGTGCCGTACAGAAATAGCAAACAAGCAGCGCACAGCACCATCACATACACGGGACCGCGATACAACAACAAAAACCCGACCGGAAACGGGAAATGCATGCAATATTATCTTGTCGCCCGCTTCTGGGCCCTTTATGTTGAGAGCAAAAAATAGATTGCGTCTGCTGGAAAACGAAAGTACTGAGCTGAGAAAAGTGGGGGATGTCAAGGCGCCAGAGTGTTCTACATGCAGTTGACCTTGAATAGCACTCAAGCGTTGATTTGCATTCATCTTATGAAAAGACACCGACCTGCACCTGCCAATGCACTCTCTCTCTCTCCTTCTTTATCTCTCTCCATCCCAAGCAATCGCACACAAACACACACACATGTTGCTCATGTGTGTCGCATAAGTAGCTGTACCTAATTGGAGCTGCTGCATATCTTAATTATAATGTGTTCGGTCTTCTCTTTGTGGAAATTAACCTTTTGCCTGTCCGCATTTAAAAAGAGTTTGCTGCCCGTTAAGGCAATGTTCAGTGCAATGATAATTATAATTAATGCCTAATAAGCTCACAAATGTGAATTGTGTTGGCGGTTGTTGTAGTTCCATTTGCCATAAATGGGGGTGAGCTTTAATTACAGTTACAACAACACAGCACACACGCACGTCATGACAGCCACATTCACGGTTCACTTTTCACTGGATTACGCAATTAGGGATTCAAGGCGTTGCTTACTGTTAATGGTAATGTCAGTGTTAATTAAGCGTTAAGCATTTGATTAAATTTAGCCTGTGGCATATTTTCAACTACATTTGCCCTTTGGTGGCTTACTGCATATAATCCTAAAAAAGTTTTCATTTATTTTATTTTATTTGCTTTTATACAAATACTATGCTTAGGTTATTTCTGATATATTTCAGGTTTACTTCAAAGAATGATCAAAAAATTCTAAATTAATTAAATGAACAACATTTAAAGAAATGTACATGCACACTAATGCATACATATTGCATTGCGCTGCAGTGAGAATAAACTTGATATTACTCATAATTCATCACTTATTATCATAATATTATTAATAAATTACTATTATTGCGAAAAATAAATTATAACGACTGGGAAAATTTTAACCGCAATCACTAATATTCGCGTTAAAACAAACGTAAGTTTTTAATTTAACTTACATGATTAGTCACATATAAATTGAAAAAGTTTAACATCGACGGAAAAACAGCGAAGTGGATTGCAATTTGCCTTATCAGTTACCGCAGCATTATTCAAGAGACAATCAGGCGGCGTCGAAAGAAGCGAACTCTCTTTGGCCCATTCGGATAAGACGTAAGAAAATACTCAGAGAATTATTCTTTAGGCAATTCTCCCTTTCACTCTCTTTACAAAATATGACATTCTGGAAACTAACGATTTGTTTTTCCTATTGAGTTTTCTTGGGAAGCATAAAAACGTGGTTTCAAGATTTTACTTATTTATTGATTTAAAACAGATTAAAGACATTTTTGACCCCTCAAAGAATTCTGTTATTAAAAGTAAAGCCCAAGTTTGCTCTTAATTTGCTTTCAAGGCGCGTTTTCGAAATTGGACGAACTAATTTTTTTTGTGTGCAGCAGCAGCGCTCTTGCGGCTCTCTGTGGCTTGTTGGATGTTGGCCACACGGGCTATCCGACAGAGACCCGTCCTCAGTTGCGTTATGACTGCCCGAGCGATCGGTTGTTCCAGCTCTCTCCAGTATTCGTGTAATCGTGTATCTTCGTGCTTCCAAATACTGTTTTCGTACTGATCAACAGACGTCATCGCCAGAGACGGACGTGTCGCTCGCTTCATTTGTTGCAAAAGCAACAAAAATTAAATACAACAACAACAAGAGCAGCAACAAAAAGTGAGAACACAATTAGTAGTGAGCGTTTGAGTCGGTGTATCTATAAGTACGTGCTGACTGCACTCTCCAAATGCAATAATTCTACGCAACTTTAAGTTGCGCAAAAGCGCCAAAACAAAAAATCCCCCAATCGAATATTCAATATACATAATATAATAAGTATTTTACATACTTTGGTGACCTTGTGCAACTGCGTATCTTGAAGTGTGTTTGTCTGTGTCTGTGTGTGTGTGTGTGTGTGTGTGTGTATCTTTTGTGTAATCATCATTAGCATAATCAGTGGAAAGCATTTTGGCACCCTGTTCACTGCATTCTGTGTTGCTATTGCTATTGCTATTGTTGTTTTTGTTCGATTTTGATTTTATTTTGAATTTTTTGTATCGGGTTTACGTGATCACTTCTTTATCACCTGAGTCACTTTTGTATGGCGCTCACGTCACACGCACACTCACACAAATGACCGCCCAATGGCTCTGAAATGCCAACCAGCTTTTTGATTATAACTGCGCCCCTCTCTCACTCTCATTCTCCCTCTCTTTCTCTCTCTCCCTCGTTCTGCATCACTCTCTCTCTCTGTCTATGTGTAAATATATATCTGTCAGTTTGTCTCTAGCGCTCTTTATCTCGCAGTCAGGCTCTCTGAATGTTTTAGGCCCGTTACCATTTTTAGTTAACAACAATTATATTGCTGCATAACCATTAAAGGCCATCAGGCTAGAAGGGGGCTATCTGTATGTGTGTGTGTGTGTGTGCTGTCACAGGAAACCTTCTAGTACGTGACAGCACAGCACAAGACTTCTGTGATCAAGCCACCCCAACCCAACCCCCATCGCAATTAACTGCAAATCAATTTGGTGCGACCTATGCCTTTATGACCTCAATTAATTAAACTAATTGACACCTATATCAGCTATAACTATATATAAATATTCATATATATATATATATATGTGAATATATATATGAATATATATAGCTGTTGGGCAGCTTCAAAGGTGCACTTATCGCGCTTTCAAGTTGATTTCTTTGTACGGCACATTGGAGTAATCGCACACACATACGTATACAGATATATGTTCCTTATCTAATCTGTTTATTAAATACGAAAACACATGCGAAAAATCATAAAAACGAAATACATGTACATACACATTCGCTTAGCAAAAAAAGGTAATAATAATAAAATAAAAAAAAAATATAAAAAAAAAAACTTAATAATAAAAAACACTTTTGTTTCGGTTGCCATACGCGGTATATAAGAACAATCGCAGCTGTTCTTCTCTAGCGTTGGAAATCTGACAAAGATTTAGTGCTAAACATGTTAAGTACCATTGATACGATTACTTTGATCCCAAAGATTCTTTTCAATTGCTTTTTAATAAGTATATCAATTAAGTAGAAGATACAGAAATCTCTCGATTTCGCGAGTAATTCTCAATTGTACAAACAATCAATTATATCTATTGATCTATTGTGGTTATAAAAATAAAGATCATATGCATATAATCAAGAATAGAGCAGTAAATATATTAATGGATTTTCAGTAATTCATTACAAATCCATAACGTATACTTTGGTTTTGAAAAGAGTGTTTGTTTTGATTTTGTTTCAAACTAAAAGCGAAATCAAACAGCTGCAAATGCTTTAGCTCATAATTTAACGTTGACTCTAATGGGAGTATAAATCAGAGAACGCTCGATTCTTTATATTCAATAAGTATATACATTTAATAAGGATTATAACGAAATAAAGACATAATTATTATTATGACAGCATCCATGGCATCAGCGCATACGAGTGTTATTGTAGTATGATTACAGACTGCTGATAAAGGCACAAAGGAGTGGGCAGCAGATGCTCCAGAGTGTCTCGCTTAAAAGAATATATATATAAATATATATATATATATATATATAAACTAAATACATGTACAATAGAGTGCAAGGAAATATTCATAAATTCATATTAAGCAATTTTCAAGTGTTGCGCTGAGATAGAAAGAGATAGTGAGATCGAGAGAAAGAGAGAGTGAAAGAAAGAGTGCAACTAAGGCATTGGCAAAGAGTGTGAATGTGTGGCAAGTGTTCCAAGAATATAGCGACAACAACAGTAGCAACAGCAACAACAAAGGCGTAACTTGATATGTAAAGTTTACAAGAGGCCAACACAGTCGCAGTCGCAGTCGCCGTCGCAGTTGCAGGCCCCAACCTCAGACCCCAGACCCCAGAGCCAGACTCAGTTCCAGTCGCAGCTCCAGTCACTGCCGGCATCGATAACAAAAGAAGAACATTTTATGTACACATTTTTCATATTTTATGAAAGCGCAATTATGTTTAAATAATTTATTATGTGTATTAATTACAATGCCAGCTCTCGCCGGCTTTACAATCTTGATGGCTGCTCTTGATAGACTGTTTCCGTTAAGCATATGCCACATACATATGTACATATATTGCTGATCTAGACTGAAAAAGATAGCATATTGTTGGATTTTGGTCTTTCCGGTGTGCAAAAATAAGGCTAGCAACAATTTTCTTTTACCAAATTCTAAACAAACTTCAACGCCAGTGGTTCCATAGTGGATCAGTCAACCATTAAGTAGTTGCAGCAGCAACAGCACCTTCAAAAACACAGCAACAACAAAAACTATCCAAAAATCGAGCAAAAATAAATAAACAAAAAAATTGCTTTTGTTTTGCTTTTAATTGATTTTGGTTCTCTCTTGTTTCTTGTTCGACGCTTTTTAAATTATTGTAAACAAAACAAATGTGGGCGCTGTTTTAGTGACTACTGTGCAAATAATTTATTTTGTGTTTTGCCATCTACATACATATATATGTGTACAATGTATGTGTGTGAATTACACAAAGTCTGCTGCTATTTATATAAGCAGCTGATTAAGCAACTTTGCCAAAAGTTCTCAATGGTCACTTGTTGCAAACACTCGACTGCAAATTCCATTAGTTCTAATCGAAAGATTTTTGAATGGATCAGCGTCATTTCTTGAAAATGTGCTTAGACTGTTCTCAAAAATGGCGAATTCAAACTTTATGACCAATTAAACACATTTACTATGGATGCCAAAATAGTTATGGCTTAATTAGAAGTACTCTTAAGATTTAGTTATCACCATTATGTTATAATAGTCATAATATAGCGTCTTAAACTTCCGCGGCAGGAAATGTTCTTAAAATCTCATTCAATGAATCAGAATGAAATTCCAATGCGTAAATGACTCAAATTATTCTGCACTTTAGAGTAAAAAACTAATAAAAAAAGAACAACTTATGCAAAAAAAAGTGTTTTGACGAAGGAAAAAAATCATCCTTAGCAAAAGGAAGTACTTCATTTTTTATTAACGGCCTAAAGAATGGATAATTTTTGTTTTCAAAATTGTTTAAGTTAATTAATTTTTTTAAACTAGTAAAATAAGAAGAAATAAAAGACAGTGATAAATAAATTTTTTTTTTGCAGAGCAAATGATCAAAGATTAATTTTTTCCGTTGTCAAATCAATTTCTTGGGACAGTGAACACATGCTAAAAAGAAAAGAAAACGGAACTACAAAGAGATAGAGAGAGCACTTAACCCTTGTTAGGGCACCCCATACAGCAATTAGCCTTAATTGTGTGGGTCGTTGTGTGGTGGGGCGGGAACTGACAATGGCAGCGAACTTAGAGATCAGCTGTTGGCGCCAAGAATACACATCAAACGTGCGGTGGCAGTTAAAGTTCAGGGACTTTAGCAGCGCGTGGCATGCAACAGAATACATACATACATATATATAACGGAGAGTGCTTTAAGCATGTGCATATGAAAATGTCGATATAACCGGTTTCCCGGTTGTAACTGCAGCCCGGTGCCGTTACCATTTGCTGTGATACGAGTGTTATGCCTGTTATTATTATTTTTATTATTAACATTATGTGGGCCGACCTGCTGGCTGTCTTTGGATGAGTCAGATCGTCGTCATCAGCCTCCGTAATCTAGGCACACACTCTCTAAGAATACGCTGTGCACACACACGTACACTCAGTTTGTTTATGATTGTAATACGAGTTTGCCCAACCAATTGACTGACAATCGGATGAGTCATATACGGAGATTTCCGTTTCCCAGAATTTGCATGAGTTTTCTGCGTATTTGAGGCATGAATGATCTGCAGACTATTAACTGTTAACTGCTAACAGTAACTGGATGCAAATTAAAAACTGAGATAGTCCATTTTTTTTTGTTTTTTTTGTCGTATTGTTTAAATCTGGACATGAGATGCTGTAGGGAAATCTAGTTCAAGTTTTGGGTTAACAACTCGTTTGGTTGTCGCGCTGTAAACAGAAAACCAGTTTTAATTAAAAAAGAAACATTTATTAAACAAAGTTTGGTTTGACAGGTAATGGTGAAAGTCCATAAGCTTTTCAAATGTTGCATCGGTTATATAAGGTCAAAACAACACTACAAATAGCTCCAAAAATGCCTAATGAGCTTCACAGAATCAATTGTAGCATTATACATATATATATATATACTTTTTGATGGCGCTTTCATAAAACTTTTAATTGATTTGTTAAGCCTGTGCACTGTGGAATTTCGCTGGAACATTAACAATTTTAAGCATTTTGTCAGCCTTTTTTCAAACTGTTGATTAGATTAAAAGTTATGAAGTTCAAGTGGTTGGTGTTGATAACAGCGGCTGCAGATATAACACTTAATGCTGATGTTTGCGAATGTGAGGAAAATGCGCCTACAAACCCACACACACACAAACACACACATGCACGCACACACACAGAGCAGATTTCCGGTTGCAATGGGATGTGGGTGTGGCCAGATAAACAACGCATGTCGCCTCAACATATGCCACCAAATGGTGCAATCCAACGAACTAAACTGTCACTCACAAGCACCCCTACAACAACATTTCATATTCACGCCTTGATTTTGTTTTCATCATTTATGCTTACAGTTGGCTTGCACAATGTCGAGAAGTTTGCGCCCTCTTAAAATAACCATCGTTGGCGATGGCATGGTGGGCAAAACCTGCCTTCTGATAACCTACACACAAAACGAATTTCCAGAGGAGTATATACCGACTGTGTTCGACAATCACGCCTGCAACATAACCGTCGATGATAGTGAATACAATCTGACACTGTGGGACACGGCCGGTCAGGAGGATTACGAAAGACTGCGACCATTGAGCTATCCAAATGTGAGAATTCCTAAAATTTATAAGATTCCTTTTGAATATTAGACATGTTATGCTTATCTAATCGTTGGTTTTCTTCCCTCGGCGCAGACGAACTGCTTCATTGTGTGCTATTCCATTAGCAGTCGTACCTCGTTTGAGAACATCAAGAGTAAATGGTGGCCGGAGATACGTCATTTTGGCAACAATGTGCCTGTGGTGCTGGTGGGCACCAAGCTGGATTTGCGCATACCAAATTCCGAGAAATTCGTAACCACACAGGAGGGCCGCAGACTGCGCAAAGAGATACATGCGCATAATTTGGTCGAGTGTTCCGCCAAGAAGAAGATTAATTTACAGCAGGTGTTCGAGGAGGCGGTGCGTGCGGTGGAGAAGAAACCGGGAAAGAAGCCGCCGACGTGCCGAATTCTGTAATTAAATCATAGGTTTAGTGTTTAAATATTGTTATTATACTTAATTGTATTATGAAACTATGTAATTGTCTGTTCGGGCATTCGATTCGCTAGTGTCACATGGTGTGTGTGTGTGTGTAGAAAATGTAACTTTAAGTTATAGTTTTAAGTTTTAGTTGTGAGAAAACCATTTTTGTTTGCGACCAAAGTGCATTTTTATGTAAAAATCAATTCAAAATATAAGTAAATGATTGTTTGAATTTAAATGGATAAACATATATAAATATTTCCGCGAAAACATTCTGTGTATTATATATATTAACAAGAAAACCTAGTCATTAAATTCAAATGTGTAAGTATTTTCATTTATAACGAATCACTCAAAAAATCGGGATTTTGTTGATTGGGTCAGCTTGGGGAAAATTAGTCAATTTGTCATTTTAAGTATTTTATTTTATTTTAGTATTTTTTTGGCTGTTGCAGACTGGCAATTACCAGGGTTGGAAAATCGGTGTTTACAAACATCGATGTTTCGATTCTCATCCACATCGATGTTTTCTGATGATGAATTTAGCTGTATCGATATTTAAACAATTGCGAATTTTTCAAAAATTAGTTTTAATTCCAATAGTTTATTTGGAATGATTGTACATATTAATTTGTGAAGTTATCAATTTCTTAGTTCTTTCTTTCATTTTAAATATTTATTTGCTAATACGAAATATAAAAAAAAAATCAAAAGAATAAAAAATGTCAACGTTTAAAAATAATGAGCTGCGAAAAGAGTAAGCATAAAATACGTACAATTTAGATTCAGAATTGTATATGTATGTATATAAGCGAAGCGCAATAAATCCACACAATTTTTATCATTCATTCAATATCAATAATATAATAATTATGCTCTTCAAACACTTATATTAACACACTACTAAAATAATTTAGATTTCGTTACAAGACCATTCTGCATTAATACATATATAAACAATATAATATAAATATATATATATATTTATATATACATATATATACTGTATTCGCAATCATGGGTGCAGGACCTAAAAGATGTACGATGTTAGTAATCTTGAATTGATTATGTTTGCGGTTGTTAATATTATTTTAAAAAAAATTATATATTGACGAATAGTTGGAATAAATTCAACCGCAGTTAATAATATCTTTCATGTAAAATGACATCCAAAAAACTATATGGTGGGACATATTTCCTCTGAGTGTAAACGATTCCGTGCGGTCACTCGGACTCTTCGTCAGATGCTTCTTCGCAGTTGCATTACGGCTGTCGGAGAGATCGGTTGTTCCAACCATCTAGCAAATTTGTTCGTGTGTCTCCGTGCTCTGAAATACTGAATTTGTACTGATCAACAGGTCTCATTACCAGAGACGGAACCAAAGGAAGGAAGAAACCATTTTGATCCTCTAAGGTAAATATTCTTGATCACAATTAAAAGTCGAGTCAATCTGTACATGTCGGTCTGTCCAGCCGTCTCTCCGACTTTCAGCACACGCCGGTCGCAGAGACTATAAGATCTAGAGGTATTTATATTACATATATATATATATATATATATGTACAGAAAATTTTCAGCAGGTTGGTTCGAGCTCTAAGACTCTTAGGACCTATTAGTGGACTTGGATTCTAGCTATAAGCTACAGTGACCGACAGCTTATTAGGCACAGAGTCAAAGAAAATAGGCTACTTTTTTACATAATCCTACTTAGCAGGTGGGGAAACCCCAGTGCATTGGGGTCATATATTAATTTAGGTGGTTAATACCTGTACCTACCATCGGTCTTTGGAATTTTTGAAAAATAATTAATGATTAGTTTATGGCAGGCAATTACTTTTTTTCTTTGACTCTGTGCCTAATAAGGTGTCGGTCACTGTATGTAGAGAAATGAAGACGTCAGGGTGATACACATTCTGGTTACAAAGCACTGAAAAATACATATATTTACAGTTGGTCTACACAATGCGCCCTATTAAAATAACCGTCGTAGGCGATGGCGCCGTGGGCAAAACGTGCCTTCTGATAACCTACACACAAAACGAATTTCCCGAGCAGTATATACCAACCGTGTACGATAATCTTGCCAGCAACATAACAGTCGATGGTATTGAATACAATATGTCGCTATGGGACACGGCCGGCCAGGAGCACTACGAAAGGCTTCGAACATTGAGCTATCCAAATGTAAATATAACTAAAATTTATACGATTCCATTTGAATATTAGACATGTTTTGCTTATCTAATCGTTGGTTTTCTTCGCTCGGCACAGACGAACTGCTTCATTGTGTGCTATTCCATTAGCAATCGTTCCTCGTTTGACAACATCAAGAGTAAATGGTTGCCGGAGATCCGTCATTTTGTTCATAATGTGCCTGTGGTGCTGGTTGGCACCAAGCTGGATATGCGCGTACCAAACTCACAGAAATTCGTAACCACAAATGAGGCACGCAAATTGTATGGAGAGATACGTGCTCATAGTTTCATCGAGTGTTCCGCCAAAAAGAGGACCAATTTACAGCAGGTGTTCGAGGAGGCGGTTCGTGCGGTGGACAGTATCTCTAGAAAGAAGCGGAAAATGTGCCGAATACTGTAATAAAGTCAAATGATCTTTTTTTTCTATTGCGATTTATTTATATATAGTAATTACCCAAAAAAAAAAAAAGTGATAAAATACATGTTATTTACTTATTCGGATTTATTCTAATCCATTTTTAATAAATTCTACTAATAAAGAATAATTATAGCTTAAACTTACCTAAGATGTTTTAATCTTGAAATGTTTTTTTTGCGGCTGTTAATATTGATGCAAAAATAAACAATTTAATAATGAACATATGAGAAATAATTCAACCGCAGTGAATAATATGACGCCTGAAAAGGATTGCTCATTTTGAGCTTTCACTGTGCATGTGACTGAGTCTGGTTAGCGTTCTGGCAGCATTTTATGGCCACTCGGGATATCCATCAGATTCTTGTTCTCAACTGCGGTGCAACAGCTGTATTCGGGTTTCAATTTGATTCAATTTAACTTTTTATAATCTCTGAGAACCATGTGCTCAAGCACTCGGGCAGACAGACGAACTTGGCTAAATCGACTCGGCTGTTACTAATGATCATTAATAAATATATTGCATACTTTTACACAAATTCTTCATAATCTTTTAAACCAATTCAAATAAGTTTAAGGATTCTAAAAATGCACTGAGAATAACAACTAGAGGCTTGTCAATTAAAGTTATATAATCCATATAAAAAAAATTTAAATGGCACACTCCGCAGTCAGATATGAAAACAAAGGCTGCGTTCTCTTAAAATTAAGGTCATTTGCGGTGGCTCTGTCGGCAAAACCTGCCTTCCGATAACATGCACACAATATGAATTCCTCGAGGAGTATATGCCGATTGTGTTCAATAATTATTCATCACTTATCACTGCTGGCCAGGAAAATTACGATTGCTGCGACCATTCAGCTATCCAAATGTAAGCCAAACTATGTAAACCCTATCCCCAAAAACGTATATCGATTTAAAATGCTTAGCATTATGTTTTTTGGTGGTCATAAGTTTATCTTTATTAATTGGCTATTTTATTTTTCGGTACAGACTAAAGACTAAAGAAGTTGAGAAAGAAACTGCTGGTGTGCCAAAAATCTGTAATTAATTGTGACTTCCAACGAGAACCGTTACCTAAGTTAACCGATTCGAACTCAGAGCCGGAACAAGTACTGAAATACGATTCGCTTTGATTTTATGGTTACAATATTTTCACATTCATTTCAATATTTTGGTTTTGGTTTTCGTACATGTGATTAAATAAATGTTATTTCTAAATTCGATACTACACCCTCTTTAATAGTATTTTTAAATTGTTCCTAAATTAAACGTATAATTCTGAGGTCTGAAACTTACAGAAAAGGTTATGAAAAAATTTGGTTTGCGGTTGTTAATATTGAGGCAAATACGAACAATATAATGACGAATTATCTACCGCAGTGAATAATATTCCAGCACGGAACAATCTAGTTTACAGTTAATGGTGCATAAATATGTGCTACTTCTTTTAAGTCTAGCGCAATCTTGACTTAACTCGTGCCATAGCTATAGTTATGACTCAAAAACAATATTTGTATATTTCAATTATAAATGATCAAAAGTGATGCATAAAAATATTACTTAATAAAAAAAAGACATTCAAATTAAGTATTTAGGTATTTTAATTTACACAGAAATTTGCTGATTTAGTTTCTGTGTGTGTGCTTTTGTTTTGGTATTTTATTTTTTCCATATGCAGCCACACTGGCAATTACCATACAGCGGTGAAAAGTTATAAACAATGAGCGGTGAAAAGGCTGAAAAAGCCAAAGTCAGCGCACAAGTCAAGCATGTGCCAAAAGATGCCCAGGTTATCATGTCCATACTAAAGGAGCTCAACATCCAGGAGTACGAGCCACGCGTCGTCAATCAGATGCTTGAGTTTACATACCGTAAGTGCAGCAGTGAATGCAACAATATATTTATTTTAATCATTTTGGTTGCTTACACAGGATATGTGACCTGCATTCTGGAGGAGGCCAAAGTATACGCAAATCATGCGCGCAAGAAAACTATCGACCTGGAAGATGTTCGACTAGCCACCGAGGTGACGATGGACAAGAGTTTCACAGGGCCACCGACTCGACATGTTTTAGCCAAGATGGCCGATCTGCGCAATGCGATGCCACTGCCGGCCATTAAGCCACATTGCGGTCTGCGTTTGCCGCCCGATCGCTACTGCCTGACCGGTGTCAACTACAAACTGCGCGCCACCAATCAGCCTAAAAAGATGACCAAATCGGCCCTGGAGGGCCGTACAGTGAAAACGGTTGTGAAGCCCGTCTCCAGCTCCAATGGGCTGAAACGCGCGCACTCAATAGTGTCGAAGCAACAGGTGGTCACCATACCGAAACCCGTCATCAAATTCACAACCACAACGAAAGCCGTCTCCACCATGGAGGTAAAGAACGAGCCGGGCACCAGCGGCATGAAAATGGAGGTGGACAGCGATGCGGCTGCCGTGGGCAGCATTGCTGGCTCTGGCGTGGCTGTGAAGCGTGAGCGAGAAGAGGAAGAATTTGAGTTTGCAGCGAATTAAGAGTACACATCTTACACATAACATAAAAATAATATTTCTAACCCATGCGGAACTACTGCGATTTTACGTTTCGGCGAACTTTCAACTTTTGTATTTGTGTAAATTTGAAATTAAGTTTAAAAATTACTTTTAAATGCTTTTTATTTTGTGAGTAGGGATTGAGGTTTTTATTGTACAATAATTTTGATGTGTAAGAAGTAAATCAACAAAATTCGATTGCATTTCTCCGGTATAAAAAAAAAAATATTGTTAATACGTTCGGGACTATTTTGCCTCTGAGAATGTTTAAATGAGTGGGATGAGCATCACTTGAGCGCCAGAATAATCGTGCAGCCCAGATCCATGATTTGTAAATATTCAGAGCCGCCATCCTGCAGTCGATAACAGCACTCCTGAAACAAATGGAAGATTATCTCGAATTTATTGTAATTGGGATCTTCTGCAGACTTACGCCCAGCTTGTCGCAAATGATGGCCTTCTGCTTATCTGTTAGGGAATCGCAACGGACAATGTGTTCCACGAATTGTTCCATCATTTGGCCAACGCTGTAAGCTGAGTAACCAATCTCGCGAACAAAATTCTCCAGGCGCTCATAGTTGCCAGAGCGACAGACCTCAAGATAGTCATCAAGATAGTGCTCCGGTATAATGCCCGACATCTCAAGTAGATCGTCTGTGTTAATGGTGTGTTCGGCGCCCTTGAGGCGATAGCATGATTGCAATGTGGTTATAGCACGTCTCATATCGCCGCCAGAAATCTTCACAATCGACTGGTAGGCATCGGGTTCGATGGATACGCTCTCCAATTCGCAAATGTGCTGCAGTCTTGAAATTATCTGTGTCTCGCCCAGCGCCTTGAAGCGAAACTTGGAGCAACGCGATGTGATGGGCACAATAATGCGTGACACATAGTTGCAGATGAGACAGAAACGCGTGCTGCGGCTCTCCTTCTCCATGGTGCGACGCAGTGCCGCTTGTGCCGCATGCGTCATAGAGTCCGCCTCATCCAGTACAATAATCTTAAATGGTGGACATGGCCGACCATCGGGACGCACGCTGCTTGCCGTTAGCTGGGCAAAATTCTTGATCTTGGTGCGCACCACATTGATGCCGCGCTCGTCCGAGGCATTCAGCTCCAGGATGCGCTCGCGGTACATATCGCCGAATATTTGACGTGCCGCCGCCAGAATGGTGCTGGTTTTGCCTGTGCCTGGTGGGCCATAGAGCAGCATATTCGGCAAATCGGCACCCTCAACGCACTTACGCAGCACGGCGACCACCTCCGATTGTTCCACAACATCATCAACGCTTCGCGGGCGGCTAAATGGGAAAAATTGTTGTTAAAATTAGCAGCAGTCGAAATGTGCTTAAGATTTTAGTGTTGTTTACTATTTTTCCACCCAGGGCGCTGGCGGTTTGCGGCGTTCAGTGGCCGCATTGATTGTCTGCTTGTCTGTGGCGCTGATGCCAGCATTAGCTTTTCCAGTTTTAAGAAACGCTTGCATTTTGTTAAAACAAATTATTTCAAAAGCCGCAACAAAAAAATGGCGCGAATGAAACAGCTGTTAACTCAAAATGGCAATTACACAGAACCACTATGTAAAGTGGAACACTCTTGACAAACAAAAACTATTTGCAGTTCTTTAATCACCTAATGATTGCTGGATATCATGAGATGATTATGAGATTATTACAAATTTTTTTGTCGCTGCGACAAAAATCAGCCAAAATTAACGGTTTACTCAAATTGGTAAAAACAGAAGAAGCATGAGCGACCAACTCAATCTGTGAATAACGAGCTGGAACTCTGTTGAGCGCAATAGTGTTGGTTAATATATAAATAAACGAACTAGCTCAAATTAAAAATCCTCACTGAACGAGTGTTGATAATCGTTAAATGATGATGTGGAATTCACATATAAAATTGTTGCTTCAGTTATTCTAATATTTTAAATAATGGACATCACGCAGATTTTTAAGGCCAGCGTCATGACAGTGCGGTTGCAACGCAAAACGGAACTGGCGGCGGCGACCAAAAGCAATTCACAGCAGGACAAACAGCAACGTTCATCAGCAACTGCAAAATCTGCCTCTGTCAACAACGACTTTGCCAAGGAGGCTAAAAATGTGTGCAGCAAGATAACGACGCTCCGGAATGTACTAATTGAGAATCGCACGGCGTACATGCGCATCGGACAGCATCTGAAGAGCGCCACACATATGACGGATGCGCAACGCGATCTGATTGATCGCGAATCGGAAAAATTCGTCACATACTACACACAACATCTGGCGAAGATGCGCAGCGATTGGAAGACCGCCAAGCGAAAGCCACAGGAGCGTCAGCACATTGCAGCAGTGCTCGATTTACTGGTCAGCTATCTGCACAGCGTCGAACAGATCTATCTGGACCAAAAGAAGTATCGCGTACAACACGAACTGGAGACCTATAAACTACTTAAGCTAGCTGCGGACAAGAAGAAGATACCAGTGCGTCCGGCAGGTGCCGGCAGCGGCAAGCTAGCCAAGCGTCAGCTCAGCGATGACAGCGCTAACAGCAACGACGAGTTGAGGCCTGTGCCAGAAGAAGAGGAGGGCAACGATTGGAACAACGACAACTGGGCCGATTGGGACAATGAGCAAGAGGCTGAGGAGGAGCAGGAAGTCGACAGCAACTCAACGACAGCCAAACAGCACAAGCCACGCACGCGGAAGCGCAGTCGACCAAAGGTCGGCGTAAGCAGTACAGACTCCTCGGCCAAAGTGGCGCTCGATGAGGATATACAACAGACGGCCCAACAGCTGGAGAACGATGAGGATGTCCTAAGTGCCGAGGATGTGCAGTTGTTCGAGGCGGAGAATGTGCACATTTACAATCTGCTGCAGGGCGTCTCCGAGGAGGTCGAACAAATCGGAAAGAACGTTGTGGACATTGCACAGCTGCAGGATATCTTTACAGAGAAGGTAGAACAAATTAAGATTTTGAGATTCATTTAACTGATTTATTCGCTTCTCCAGGTGGCATTGCAACAACACAATATCGATCGCATTGTGAGCGCTGTCATTGGAACCACGGAGAACGTCAAGGATGCCAACGAGCAGATACGCCAGGCGACGCAACGCAATGCAGGCTTGCGTGTGTGGTCCTTGTTCTTCTTGCTGGTGATGTCATTCTCATTGCTATTTCTGGACTGGTACTATGATTAAACTAAATAAATTGTTTGGTGTAAGTTATTGTGAATGTGAAACACTCATAATTGTTTTTGTTATCGCAATCTACAACATAATTTGTTTATTACCTAATTTATTTTTAAAATAAAAACAAATTATAAACAATATCTGCTGCTATTTACAAATTAAGTTGAGCTTAGCCTTAACTAAATTCTAAATTATATTAAAATATATTTTGTAAGGTTTGTTCGAAAAGCGCAAATCGAGACGCCCAAATATTTACCCAAAAAACTAAGGGAAATCTAGGATGCTTATCGGCAAATCAATGTTCATCAAAAAATGCGCGATTATCGTATTTACCCATGATAGACGTTTCACAATGAACTTTGGGTTAAATATTTGAATTGATTCGTTTTCTAAGACTTGTCTCAAATGTAACTTGAAATATTGCGCTGGCCATTAGTTTTATTGTTCTTCGTGTACTTTGTCGTAGTACAATAACATTCATTCAATGAATAACCCCCTAAGACTATCCTTAATTTTACTAGTTGTTTTAAGTGTGGCTAGTGTTAACATAGTTTGTGTTTGGGTTCGTGTGTGTTACTTAGATCTAGATTTGTGCATTGTATGCAGTCTGCAACAGTTTTCATGTTGTGCTGGGTTTTCTCTCTCTGTGTGAAGAATATGGAAGCCATCGCTACGTATAGCAATAGTAATAGGAAGGTGCCGTTCCGGGTTGTTGGTAAATAAAATAATAAAGCTGCGCCAATTGTTATGGCGTATCCACAATCATGTCCAACGATGGCGCCGCCATGCTGCTCTCCACCACCATCTCCACAGAGCCGGGACAGTCCTCTAATCCGCTGTTGCTGCCACTGTTTCCATTGCAGTTGCTCAGCGGCGTCAATGGCAGCAGCGGTTCTTCAGTGTTTAATGGATTCTCCGACTTGCTGCATACGCTGCTGGGCATCTTGTCGTTAAGGAATACACCCAGCGGCAGGTGGGTGTTCATATGTGCTGCACATAAAAGCAAATTTCAATTAATTGAATGTTGTACAAATTTCAAATGTATGGGATACTACTTAAAATCGAAAGCTGGTGCAAGTGTTATGCATTTCATAGGGCGGGCATTCATTCAATCATGCCAATAATATATATCTAAGAATACCAGTAAAACTAATTTAAACTAGCAGCTACTGTTTTTGGTGTTGTAGGACCTAGTGTTTTTTGTTTTTTTTTGGCTAGAACTTTACCACGATAGCTCGTAAAATGTAGAAACGTGCGCGGACAGTAGTCGCATTTGTAAAATAGTTCGCTGTTGTGGGTTCGGCGATGTTTGCGCAAATCTTTGATGTAGGCGAATGCCTCATCGCATTCATCGCACTCGAAGCCTCGCACTGTAAAAAGATAATTTTTTGATCGCTTGTAGCTTTGTAGTTGCTGTTAAGTTTATTATTTTTTTGACATGGGTGTCGCGTCAACAGCATATTTTAACAGTGTGACAAATAGTTGATATAGTGCCAACGGTAAGGAACGCAAAAAACACAGTTGAAAACATTTCTTACCACCAACAAAGCACACACACATTTCATCCACAGCGATTTAACATTTGGCTTAACATTGAGTCTTCTAACAGCGTGTTAACATTCAATTGGATTCAGTTTTAAAAAGTGGAATTTGATTTGTGTTGGATTCTCTAGATTTAGGTTACTATGAGGGCTAAAAAGGAGGTAGGTTACAACATGGAGAACTCAACCAGTTACATTCTGGGATTCCAACAGTGAATCTGAGATTATTACCACAGCTAACGCACCCACAAATTTGTTAAATACTACAAAACAATATTGTAATAATAATATGTATTTCTGTTGTGTTTATACTAAATAATAACCCACTAGCAAATCATCAAATACAATACATATTACATAGTATTACTTGATCGATCATAACTTAATTTATTGTTAATAGTACTACTTCATTTGTGCAAATCTTTACTTATCTTGGTGAACAATTGGTGTTAATTGACAGAGTAAATCAAAGCGTTTCACTCTGATTTACAATTCAAGATAAGCAATACATTCCACATAAGGTTTATTCAAATTAAAAACTGAAATATTTGTGTACAATCAAAGCAGCTGTTTGGGTTAGTTTAAGCAAATTTCTGTCAAGCTTTGTGCTCTGCGTGCATTGCTCGATATTGGCTAAGAAAATACTATTGAAATTAGCAAATGTTATCGAATAGCGATTAATAAAGAAATTAATCGTTTAGCTTTCGATTACTTTTATGAAGAAATGTATTCGATTAGTGTTTAACATAAGAACAAAATACAAATGTATTTCAAATGCTTCAAAACCCTAACAGCAAAGCCAGCAAAGCGCTTACGAATAAGACGCAAAGAGGAATTCAAAAAGCGAGCGCTCTCGTGAGAACAAAACTGTACTTTAAAGTTTTAATAGTTGTATTCCATGTTACCTTTCGGGCAAACAATCACAGTCGAGTAAACTGTTAGCACAACAACAAAGATGAATGGATTTGGGTTAGGATTAGTAGACAAAATGACAAGCTACACGAATAATAACTAAATAAATGTATGTTTTTATATTTGTATGTTTGTATATGCATGTCTAGGTAACTAAATATGTGTTTATGGGTTGTACTAGATACTAAAGCTTGGCTAGCATCCAACCGGCACCCGGTTAGCCACCGCATCCGCATGCGTGCGAGCACCCAAAAACTTACCACCGTGAAACTTAATGTGCGTCTTCAAGGCGCTCTCCGTACCAAATTGTTTACCACACTCATCGCAGGTGTGCGGCTTGATCAGTTCGTGCACGGTGAACTTGTGCATCGCCAGCTGCTTGAATTCCGGAAAGCGCACCCAGCACTCGCTGCACTCATAGGGTCGACCCTTCGGCTCGTGCGATTTCATATGGTTATCCATGTCGGTGCGCTTCCGATAGCCTCGCTTACAGATCGAACAGACCCACGGCATTGTCGTCTGTGAATCGTGGGCCATTTGTTGGTGCTTGCGCAGCGCAATAATGTTGGTGAAACGCTCATCGCAGATGACGCACTGATGGCTGCCACGCAGTTTGCCCAGTTGCAGTGTGGCGCTTGTTGTCTCCATGGTCGACGATGATGGCGATGACGACGGCGATGGCGAGGCAGCATTTGTTAGCTTTGTTGTTGTTGTGGTTGGTGCTACTGCTGCTGCTGCTACTGCTGGAGCGGCTGCCACTGCTGCCGAAGCCGCTGTTGTCGAGCTGTTGTTGACTGTGCAACGTTTGCGGAACTGCCGCAACGTTGCCGTCGTCGAGTCTGGCTCCGATTGCTCCGGTGATGGCAGCGTTATATGCGGCGCCGGCTGCGGCGACGGCAGCGATGCAATTGTTGACGGCGGTGTCAGCACCGTGGGCGGTGGTTGCAAAGTGTTTAGCTCCTCGAACGGCTGCACGCTGCACTGACTGTGTCCACTGGCCGAAGTGCCTGGATAACAAAGAAATTTAGTTTAATAATGCAACGTGTGTGTGTGTGAAAGAGAGAGTGTGTGTGTGGGAAGCGGCAACTGCATGTTGTACTTACAGTCCTCGCAGTCCGGGCAGCACAGTATGCGCGTCCTGCGTGGTCGGGATGGACTTGTCTGCAATTCCAAGGCTACGCATGCGCAGACAACAAAGGATATCAAAACAGATACAATTGCGAAAGTAATTAGTAATAGCCGCATAGCATATTGAAAGAAACTATTAGTAAAAACTGTATAAAAAGCAACTGAAAATACCTATTAGAAATACTGAAAATCTAAAAGCCGATTTCCTAATGCGAATAGTTTCTTCTAGATGTTCAAACAGAGTTTTTAATAGTTGAAAGCATATTTAATTAAGATACGAATCTGAAGTGTATTTTGTATATTGGCTAAATGGGGCACAATAGACCTTATAGTTCGCAGTGCTAACTTTTCCCCAATCATAATAATAATATTGGCTAAATATATGCCTAGTATACAATCTTTTTTTGCGTTCAATTTGATCTATATAAAAACTAAACTAACTCATAATAAGAATAGCGGACAAATATAGTTGCTCCGAAAGAAAGATGGCGTGGAAAAAAGCAGGTTAGAAACTTAATTAAATTCGCTTTAATTTAATGAATTCAATTCAATAATTTTAATTTAATGATAAGTTTAAAGAAGTACATTACGGTTTAAATGAACATAAACCAGTTTAATTAGCAATTGATTTGAACACAGTCATTGCAATTGAGCTAAGAAGTCCTACCCAATAAAGAGACAACTATGCCGGTCCAGAATATTGAGAATATCGAAAGGAAAATGCACAGAAAAGTTTAGTTAGTTTTTTTTTTTTGCATTTTAACTTTTTGCAAGTTTTTTTTGTTTGTTAGAATAGAACCAAATTAAACCAGTAAATAGCAATGTAATCTTTGAGTAACAACAACAATTTAAATAGTTGCAACTGCTTCGTGCAACATTTCTTACCCCGCATATGTGGAGCTGATTGCTGCTGAAGTGGTTGCCGCTGCCGCTGCTGTTGCTGCTGTAGATCATTGGTGGTGGCAATGCGCAATTGAACCTCTTCTAGACGCACACCAGCTGCTGCTGCTGCTGCTGTGCCACTCGATGGGGATGTCGGCTCCGTGGCGAGTGGCATGTGAAATCGCTGCAAATGCAAATCGAGCGCACGCTGCGAGGGAAACATTTGCGAGCACTGGCCACATTGAAACTGCTGTATCACGTGGCAACTGAGGATGTGCTGATTGCGCTTACTGCGGCCGGCAAAGGCGAGCGGGCAGTGCGGGCAGTTGAATGGCGCGACGGCGGGATGCAGCTCAATGATGTGGCGACTGTACTCCACATTGCTCGAGAAGCGCGGTCCATTCTGGCAGAAGCGGCACTTTAACATGGACGGGCGACCGCGAGTGGGCGGCGGAATCGCTCCCGGTAAGCCTAATACTGTATTTTGTACTTGTTGTTGTGGATGTGCTTGTGGTTTTGGATGTGGAAGTGGTTGATGTGGTTGTTGTGGATGTTGTTGCTGTTGCTGTTGATAAGCTTGCAGCTCATTGCTGTAGTTTATGTGGAGCGGCGCCTGCTGCGGATTGCTGGCTGAAGCCACTGGCTGCTGCAGCTCCGGCTGCTGTATGAGTATCATAATGGGCTGGTGCTGCTGCTGTTGTGGCTGCTGCTGCTGTTCCAGCACATAGTTATCATTGCTGTCGAGCAGAGCATAAGTCTCGCTAGACTGTTGCTGCTGCTGCTGTTGTGTTTGATAGAGATCACTGGCATTAATGTAGTAGGTGGTGGTTGTGGTGGAGGTGGTTGTGTTGTTGTTGTTGTTGTTGTTGCTGCTACTGCTGTGCAGATTATCGAGACTGGGCGTCGTCTTGATCGCCTCCAAGCCGCCCACAGTGGACCATTGCAGTTGTGTTGCTGCTGTCGCCTGCGGCTGCAGCTGTGGCTGCTCTTGCTGCTGTGCAGCCTGTGCCTGCCACAGCGTCTCTTGTGGCGTCATTTGTATGACCTGTAATTTGTTGTTGTTGTTGTTGGCGACAGGAAGCGGTGCTGTTTGATATAGTGTCTCATACCTGACAGCCTCCTGCTGCAGCTGCTGTTGTTGTGCTGGTTGCTGTTGTTGTGGCTGTGCCGGCTGCAGCTCATTAAGGAACTGCGTCAGCTCCAGCTGCAGGCTCTGCTCTTCCGGCGTAGTCGCTATATTCTCAAAACAAGGCATATCATTTTGAAAGCCAATCAGCTCATTACTAAAAGTGCTGCTATCAAAGAGATTCCCCTCCTTCGGCTGTTGCTGTTGTTGCTGCTGCTGCAGTGGCTGCTGTGGCTCCGCTGGCTGCTCATAGAGATTGGGCGATGCTGGCGTTGGCGGCGCATAATCAGCGGGCGTGAGGAATTCATCGATGGGCGTGCAGACGGGCGTGTAGAGATGCTCATCCTGCATTTCATTGAGTATGCCGTGCAGTGTGTTCTCCACATCGTTCATTTCCACCGCCAACTGTTGCTTGGCCTCCGCCAGCTCCGCCTGCCCAGCTGCCTGCAACTTGAGCGACTTTTCGCAATGCTTCTCGAATTCAGCGAAAAAATCCATGGAACTGGCATTGGCAGAAGCGCGTGGTGGCTGTTGCTGCTGCTGCTGTTGCTGCTCGTTCTGGAGATTAGGTAGTTTCTCCAGTGACTCTATATCATCATCATCGTCGCCGCCGCCGCCGACTCCGTTGGGTTCTGCTTCAATTTGTTTGGTTGCGAGTGCCACAGCAGCATTGAAGCTATCTGCTGTAGCACTCTGGCAAAAATTCTCGCCATTCTCATTGTTATTGACATCGTCCGCTCCCGCTGGCTCCTTGGGTTCCCCATCTGGTTGCTCCAACTTGTCGACTAAATCCGACTCGTTGCATAGCTTACGCTGTAGATCCTCGCCAAGCGCATCTAGCGGTATGCTGACTAAAAGCTCCGACTTTTCCTCCTCACTTGTTGTTAGGCTCACTTCTACCTCGCACTCTGCGGCTGGCACTTCGGGCGTTACTGATTGCCGTCTCTCTCTCTCCATGTGATCCATGCTGGAAGAGCTTAATTCCTCAAGCTGCACAGGACTCATAAACGTTGTCTCTACTGTTCCATTTACTGCCCCATTTGCCTTAATCACTCCTTCTGATATGCTTTCCATTTGTTCCATCAACATGTTGTCGGGAGCATCTTTGCCTAAAGTTTCTGGCGAAGATTGGGTTGCTTCTTCAGGCTGCAGCTCTTCCTCTGTATTTCCGCTTTGGCTTGCTTGCGAGCTGTTTTGCGGATCTTCCTGCTGCGCACATGACTCTGTTTTTGGCATCCCATTCTCTGTTTTCTCAATGATATTACTCTCCTGCTCTTCGACTGGCGTTCTGTTGCGGCTGCTGCTGGTGGGCGGCTCCTCATTCGTAGAGCTATTTGGCATTTGGTCAACTTCCTGCGTTTCCTCCGATGCTTTGTAGCACTGCTCATCGATGGGTGCTTCACTTGTCGCCTTTACCTTCTTGAAAACGCGCCTCAGCCTTTTGGCCGGCGCATAGTTGGGTCTCTGTTGTTGCCGCAAAACACGAGTTTTATTGGGCGACCAGCGTTTTGGTGGGAACCTGAGCCTCGCATTTGTTGTTGGCTTTGGGCCAACTATTGTGGAGGAGTTGGAGCTGCTGCCCTCGATGTCGAAGCCTTGACATGCATTCACCGACAAGTCACTGAAATCTTCCGATGATTTTCGACTAGCTTCGGCTACAATTTTCGTTAAGCCAGTCATTGCATTATCTGACTCCAGCTCTTTGGTTGGCTCCGGCGGCATGGAGTCCGCTCGCCAGAGGGACCCTGCATGGACAGTGGACCACGAATCCGAGATCTGCTTGCGTGCCGCTTTCGTTTTCCATGGCACGTGAATAAGTCTCGCTTTGTATGGCGATCTCTGCGGTGTTCGCTGCCTCGTCTCAGTCAGTCGACAGTCGATGTTCGTTTCTGTGGCTCTCCTGCCCGCTTCCGTTTCCGTTGCAGTCTCAATTTTACTGGCTGGCAAGGAGGCAATGCGCATATTGCGCTTGGGCGTCGTCAGCAGCTGTGTGGCATCAGTCTTGGCATATTTTGGCTGCGGCGACGACTCCGTGTTTGGCACCAAGCACTCCCTCTTTGACTGCTGTGTATGCTCCTCCTCCCTCTCTGACTTGCGCTCGATCATGTGCTGGACGTAGTCGTGTAGTCGCTGCTGGACTCGAACACATCGCCGCCGAAATTTCGCAACCATTATGAGTTGCGCCTTGCACTGGCGACAAATCTCCTGAGGCAGACCATCGTCACGTGCGATCTGCAAAGATGTAAATCAATTAGTATAACTAGAATGAACACCTACAAAAAAGAGCTTGATTTACATATTTATGTTAAGTGCTTGCTCAAATGTTACATTCTACCTGTTAAAGTTCATTTAACAGCCTGTCGTTAACAGCTCTTTAGCATATCAATCAGTGTTACCAAAAGTTCAGAGCTACAAATGTTAAACTGCCTCTTTTGACATAATTGCGATAATCGCGTCAGTTAGTCACAGCTTTTTAACATAGAAAAATGTGAAAAAAAGAGCTAAGTAACAAAAAATATCTATATTTAAATATCATTTCTGATGACTTAATCAAAGTATAGCCGCATATCTATCAATTTTCTCTGACGCTTTTCCACTTTTGTGGCTTATTAAAATTATTATGCATTATTTTATTGACATTGAAAATGCTTAAAAGACATTGACAATTTTTTTATTAATTTTTTTTATTTGAGCAAGCCACATTATATTGATAATACTATTGTCTCTGAACACCATAAATAATTATTTTATGGCCTGTTAAGCAGACGTAGCCACAGCAAGTGTGAGGAGAGCAGCGAGGCAGCGTTGTTGGCCTGGCCAGTCAAGTGGCAACAACTTTGCTGTAGCCACTTGCAGCCACCTAATGCTGTGATTTGGAGCACATAATTTGTCTTTGTTATCCAAATGAATGATTTCATTAGATGGTAGTAGTAGGCTAATAATAACAATGAATAATATTAATAAATAATGATAACTAATAGTAATAATTAATAATGATAGTAATAATAATAATAATAATAATAATAACAATAATAATAATAATAATAACAATAATAATAATAATAATAATAATAAAAATAGTAGTAATAATAGTAATAATAATAATAATAATAGAAAAAACCCAACTTACAAAATATCCACCAGTTTAGTAAGTTCAAAATGGTGTTTACGAAACAGACAAGTCAAAAATAATCATTTATTTTGAAAAAGTTTAGTGTTCAATTAATGAATGGGAGGTAAACTGAATTGGACTCTGTGTTTGACACTGCTAACGACTGTTGGTTCAAGATCTTGCCATTGAATGATAATCACTTGTCACTGCGCTTATAGATGCTGCTCGGCGAGGGCAGCCACAGGGTCTAGGTGAAAGGAAGGCATCACAAAAAAAAAGAAAAACAAAAAGAAAAAAACCGGAGCAGATCAGAGAAAAAGATTGTGAGAATTTTGATTGGAGTTCAACTTGAAATGCAAGAAAATATATACAAAAAAAAAAAAAAAAGGCGAAATAAAGACGCAGCCGCTGAGGCCAAAGAAATACGCGTAACGAAAATGATGCGATTCGATTCGAAAATGCGAGCAACGTGATTTGTATACAGATAAGGGCATATGAATTGTATTGGCGCTGTCCGATATATGTATGGAAGCAACCATATGGTAATTGGCTACAAGTACCCAAATTGGCATACAACAACAACAACAACAACAACAGATACAAATACGGCTGTGATCGTAATTTATGCTGAGGTGGACAACAAATAAAAGAGACGGAAACTCGTCATTGCGAATGCATGAAAAATCAACGAATCTGCATGGCCAATGAGTCCCCGAGAGTGCCAGACAGGGATGGAGATCAAAACAATGACAGAGACAAAAACAGATGTACGCCGGGCGATGACGATGACGACGACGACGATGACGCCGAGGAAGTGATAGAGACTTTGTCAAGTGTAAATTACGCTGAAATAGAAAAAAAAGAAAAGACAACAAATTAAGTAACGGCCGATCAAAAACGAACGTTTGCCCATAGCTATGTAAAAATAGATGCACAGAGAGTATTTGCACCGAATACTCTTTAATATGCATTGAACCGAAGAAACCCAATCGACACGCATCCAACACAAACAACAACTGAACGAATTGAATACAAATTGAATGCGAATTAAGCAACGAAAGAACAAGAGCGATGAACAGAGCGAGAGATTACAGAACAGAAATATATGAAAATATATCTAACATCTGCTAAATGGTATATATATATAAATCAGATGATACAAATATTTTGTATTATCCATCAAACAATTTGAGTATGTTGTGGAAATGGGTCTGACATCTTTTATAAGGTATATACAACATATGATATTATTTCTTTATCTACCCAATAATCTGAGTATTTTGTAGAAATATATCTGACATCTCCTGAATATAGATAATTTCATATTAATATTCTTTGTTATCACCACACCTTCTAAAAAATATATACATATATATATTCTTTATCAATATCTGAGTATGTTGTGGAAATATTATATAAACATATGAGATGTCAGAGATTATAAGATATATAGGTAATATGTGGGTTATCGGTTTATACTTTGCGCATTTATGTTTTACAAGTATTTATATTATCTAAATACCAAGTAAAGTCGAACTAGCAATATTTCCCCAAATATATATATATATAAATATGTATTTCTATTGATTGATCAACCTTTTAACTGCACCTTAATTAGCGACATTTACCTCAATTTGTAAATAGCGTGTGTAATCATTAGTTTAGTCAGCAAAATCGAAAACAAAATTACAAAATTATCGACAATAGAGATCTTGGTCATATAATAATTGTTAATTGAGCTAGGTAAAGTCCAGAGAAAACAAATGATTGCTCAGGTATGTAAATGAAATCTATAAAAAAAAAATCAGTTGTTGCTTGTTATCCGATGTATAACAACAGAAAGAAATCTAAAATCAATATATGAATCCAAAATAACTTGCAAATGAGCTGAAAGACAACAATGGCATTATAACGAAATTATGAGATCGTTTTGAAATATGCATAATATATGCCCCATTTAAAGTTTGCCACAAACCATTACGTAAATCATGCTAAGTTAAAAAAACATAATACAAATATGAATCGGAAATTAATGAAACCAAAGTTACAACAAACATTATGATGGGTAAAAGTTAATTTCCTATTAACTTATACTTACAAGCGGAAATGAAACAACTAAATTTTAGTTAAGATTGCATATTAAATTGTACTGAAAATTGAACTCGATTTAAGTGCTTGATCTACATAAAGTTGCTTTCAAACTCGTGACTAATACCTCATTTTTTATTCATTTAACACATTGTAAGCTCGAGTTCAAAAGCCCCATTAAATGGCAAAGCGCCCCATTATAATTATTTAGTAGGTCAAAAGATCTTGTAAGCTCGCTGTACATTTTTAGCATAACACGTTTTGTATTGATGGAGATCAACGAGGTGATTAAGATTAATAGACGAGACTCCTCTAAAGATGTAAAGCTTCTCTTTTCTTTCGGTTCAAGCAGTACGAGAGCAGCATAAAGGAAAAGCATAAAGAAAATTGCCTACAATAAAAAACTAATTTGCTGTCCAAAGTCAACCGTATCCGGGTGCCGGAAAGTTGAACAAAAATTAATAACTGAAATTTGTACTGGGAAGCAACACCACACCGACAATTGGCCATAAATATAGCACGAAAGAGATAAAGCAAGTAGCGCACATATAGCGGATATAAACGTCGTGTATACAGATAATAAATCGCTTGTACGCAAACATAAATTTACATTTTTGATGATAACTCCACGTCGCAAGAGCCCGAATGCCGCACAGAATCCGAAAAAGGAAACCGAACAAGGAAGAGTGTGTTTCCGACCCCACCACCAAACCGGCAAATGAAAGTGGCAGCATAAGTCAACAGAGCTCAAGAAGTGGGACTCGAGAAGTCGGATTTCGGCGAGGGGTTGACAATGTAAATGTTTAACTAATTAACAGCTGTATAAAAGGGGCGGTTTGGCTCTTGTTCTTTTTTATTTTGCTGGGTTTTTTTTATTTATGTTGAGTGGAGGCTTTTTATGTGTTGTGAGTGTAAACTTGTGTTCAATTCATTTGTAGCACAAGTTTGCGAGACTCTAATGTGGCCATAAACCAAAAAAAGCCACAGCAGACATCGCAGACATCAAATTGTAATCAAATTGCACACGCCCCAAAAGCACAAAGAGGCGACGAGGAAAAGAGACAGAGCATCATTTAATAAATCATAGCTAATGAAAGTGTGAAGAGCAGAAGAGGAGGGCGGGCGTGCGGGCGGACAACAAATTAGGCAGCTTTTATACCACATACCCAAATCATTGTGCACCCTCCCCGCCACGTCCCCCTCCCTTCGTCAAAACCCACATCTCACCCAAAACCCAATTTCACGAAGGGCAACGTTGAATGGTTAGCTCTTTGCCAGCCAACCAAAGTCAACGATGAGGAGAGCGGTGCGCAAACGGTGAGCGGGGAGCGGAAAGAGTCCGAGCACTCAGAATGCGTTCGTCTGCGCATCGGATTTCAGTTCGTATTCGGATTCGGATTTCGGGATTTCGGGTTCGCTCGAATTCGCAACGCCTTTTCGCAGTTAATGAAACAAACACAAAAGCCAAATAAACGACAATCCACTTGTGGAACTTGTTGGCTTTGACAATTTTCGGCTTAATTGCAGCGGAAGGAAGGACGGACGGACAGGCGGAAGGAAGGACGCACGCAAAGAGAGCAGCTGGTCAGAAAGCCAAGCAGATAAACAACATAAAGGATGCTGCTCTCTCGCTCATACGCATTACCTGCCTCTCTGTGGAGTTTGCGTGCTAATAGGCGGAGCAACAAATGCCAAAGCGGGGAAGAGGGAGTCCCCCCCCCACACACATAACACAAAACAGGCTATCCGAGCAGAGAGAGAGAGAGAGAGAGAGAGAGAGTGAGAGGTGGGGGTGGATGCGCTACACTTAATGGCATGTAGCATATCTAATGGGATTGGGTCAAGTGCAGAAGCAACAACTAATTAAATGTGAGTCACATTCAAATGGACTCAGATCCAGCTGAAATCGGACAAATGAAATGGGTAAACTTCAAATAAAGCCACAAGGAATTAAATTCAAAAAATATAAAAACCATTAAAATCACTGAGAAACTAAAGTCGTAAACAAATAAAATAAAAAACTAAACTGACTAACTTCATAAACAAAAGGCATCAACGAACCATATAAACAAAGCAGATAATAAAAAAAAAAAGTACAGATCTCAAAACCATTAAATTACCGTATATTAAATCGTTTGCTATGCACTTAAATTAACGGAACGTAAACTATAATGGGCAAGTTAGACTCATGGGCTAGATAATTACTATGCGAATTGCGACCCTCCCTTTTAGTGCAATTAGTGATCAGTGTATAAAATTTGCATAACCATTTTGCGCTTAGGAGGATTTTGAGTCCACGATACAACGGGGAACTTATCTTATCTAATGTGATTTAGTTTAGATATTGCTTGGGATTACAATCTAAAGATCTCTCTTCAACTGACGACTGACTGCTGTTCAAGCGTTAATTACCGATTAGAGCTTCGAGGGACGGGGGGGACTTGTAACAAAAGCGCCCTAAAAATAAATATAGGAGAGTAATACAAACTGAAGCAAAACCTTTTTACTTAATTTGATTGGAATATGCGCAGGGGACAGAATGCCGGATGCTGGCTGGGCTGGCTGGCTGGCTGACTGGTGTTTGTTGGGCATGGTCGTTGTCAGTGGGGGATTAGCACGCAACAGTGGCTACTAAAAGTTAACACTCACTCATTCCCCGACACGCTGTTGTTGGCGTCTGTCAGCTGTCTGCAGGCGCTTTGGTTGGCTGATTGTTTCAGACTCAACGGTGGCTGCAAAATGTCAAAAGCGGTGAAAAATGAAGCTACACGGCTTTGATGTTGTCCTGCGGGCTGCTCGCAGCTCACACACAGCCCACACAGCTCACACAGCTCACACAGCTCACACAGCTCGCACAGTACGCCGTGCGTCCCTTTCGTCCTGGATGCAACCCTTGGCGCTGGCATTGGCATTAATTTTTCATTGGCGTGCGGCAGCGGACAGACGCCGTTGCCTCTGAGCCGACAGCTGGGATAAATCCATAAAACAATTTGAGAAATTAAACAATCAAAAGGCGTTAAGTGTTACTGACTTTCAGCTGAGGGTGTCTTTTTCTATGGATGGCGGGGGTAGGGGGCGGTTTTCTTCTTGTTGCTTTCACATCGCACATTGTTGTTATTGTGTACCAGCTGCTGCTGTTGTTTGGGTTTGTTTTTGGCCTTGTTTGTTTACTTGATTAACCCATAACAGACAGACAGACAGACAGAGAGACAGACAATCGTTAGAGAGACAGCAGCCCCCTCGGTTTTTGTTACACATCATAAATTTCGAGTTGTTTATGCTTTTACGAATCAAGCACACAGACACGCACTTAAGTAAAGGGTGTGCAAATGTTGTTGTGGTCGCGACTAGCTATTAGAAAGTGTATTACAATTCACAAGTAGCAGCCGAGTGGGGGGGGGCGGGCCAGTAATTAATGGTACAAGAAACGCGCAGCAAAAAATTTATATCACCAAATGCCCCACATATATTATTTAAATAAGCTGCCCGATTCTATTGGCAACAATTCTTTCATTCGTGCAAGTTGACTCTGTGGCAAGTATGTCGCCTGCAGGGACAACTTTCTATACAGTCAACATTCGTTGAGTATGCTGCGAATGCTAGAAATTTCCTCAGTTTGAGCGATGATTTATCGCATTTTAATTTTGTATTGGCTTATTTTGTTTAATTTATTATAATTTAAATTAGTTAAGGATTGTTTTATATTTGAATTAATTGTTTTATTATTTATTTCTCAAAAACAGATAAAAGTAATTCGATCAGCTGTTTTTTTTTAACCCAAAAGGAAACTTATCAAGGAATGTAAGAAATGTTGGGCACAACTCGAATTTGACTGTTAAACATTTAATTGCTTTTTTCTAAACGAATAAGTAAACTAAACAACATTAAAATAAAAAATGTGTCTTTTCTTCAACTTTCCTTACAACTAAATTGCAATCAGCCTAAATCAAAGCTCATTTTGATTTTATGCAATTTTTTTTAATCATTTTATTGCCCGCTAATTGGTATTAATGACAATTACCACATAATATACATAAAAAAATGTTTATGTTAGTTTGCTAAATATTAAATACATTTTGAATGATTGTTGTTTTATCCCATTTATTTATATACATTTAAATTTTTTTTTTTGCTATTGGCTAGCTTGCAATTTGTAATTTACATTTGCAATTGTCCGAGGTCCCAGATTATTAATTATATTTATTTTCGCCATCTTGATTTGCAAGCAAAATCTTAAATAATTCGCTGACACGCCAGCCAGATATAATGTGCTGTGTAATTTGCATGCTTTCGGTGCCCAGACAGACAACAAATGTTGCCTCAAAATGTTTCGCAGCTGACATTGCGGATTTTCTCTTCCTGTCAAGTTCAAAGAATGTGCAAGACTCAAACAAAGCGTAGGATTTGTGCATAATTTAACAAAGTGCAACAAATGCGGCAATTATATATATCCACAAAATGTAGAACATATTCAAAATGAAAAAAAAATTATCAATCAAAAGATTTTTTGATATACTGAGAATGTTGCAATTTATTCAAAATTAGCACAGACTTTAAAACCTGCTACAAAAGTTCAGTTCACAATTAAAAATCATTTTTAAAGTAAAGTTTGAAGCAACATTTTGTCTTTTGTTTCTCCAAACTTTTTACTACATTTTAGCAATGTAATACAAATTAATACTTTACGCCTTGATCGCTTAGCCCACATTACCAAATTTAGCAATTATTTGAGCTGCAGCAGTTGGATGTGGGTTGAAGGAACTTATAAAACGTAATTGGGGATTGCAAAAACCATGAGAAAAATGAGGCAATTAATAATGCCCACGCAACGGTTCGATGGTCTAGAATATTTCGAGCAAAAGTTTGCTTTATTTATATGATTTCACATTTAATGCCACACGACGTAGACCAAATAAAAACACATACTGCTATTTATAAATGAATAGACGATCTTAGCGCCCAAAATCTTAGAACAACCTTCAAAAACGTGCCTAAAAAGTGTTGCACATAAAAAGACTAAATAATAAGGAATGCCCCTGATGTAAATAGACAAGTGGAAAATGGTGCTACTATTTACAACCACTTATCTAATTAAAAAAATAATTAGTTACTTAAATAATCGGACATTATGCAAGTCTTACGATGCAGATGTAATAAAAAAAAAATGTATTTGTTTAATAAATAAATAAGAAAAACGAAGAACGACAGAATTTTAACACCTTGGTGTCTGTGGTGCATATTTCTCAGAAACTTCTCAGCTTGCCATGTTGACCAAGCATAAATATAGACTCGAAAATCTGTTAATTGTCTGCTCCTTATGTGTTTGTATAACTTGAGTGTATCCTTTATGTTAACCACTGCATGTTTACAGGGTATAACAGGCCATTAGAGTGAAAGTGTGTACGAGGCACACCAGGTGATCTGAATTCTGCTGAAAGGTAAACAGCAGCTGGTAAACACAGCCGAGCAAATATCCATTTGCGCGGCGAGCAGGATAGTTGCGAAAGCAGAATTCTTTGCCAGTCTGCGGCAATTAATGCAAAAGACCCAAAAAAAAAAGAAGCAAAACAAGAGAAGAAAAAGAAGAAGCAAAAGAAACAAGATACAAATTATCGCCATTGACCTTAAAGCACTCGAAATGATGACGCAGCTGGGAGCCGACGGGGCGCGAAAAAAGGCGAAGAAGACGCGTCACATTTGCATAATGGAAATGAGTAAAATCCCCCCCCAAAAAAAAAGAAAATAAAAACAAAAGCCAACAACAACAACAGCATCCACAACAATTTGTTTTGGAACGTGTCCAAGTTCTGCTGCTGCTGTTGCTGCTGGTGCTGCTTCTTCTTCTTTCACATGCGTTAAATTCACAAGTTTTGCCGTTAAAATAGCAACTGGGTGCGAAAGAGAGACGGACGGCTGAGAGAGCAGAGACAGACAACGGCTTTCTTGCTGCTTAGCCAGTTTGTCCGATGAGTTCATTAAACCGTACATTTAGTTGGTGTCTTCTTTATTTGTGTTTCTTTTATTTATTTATTTTTTTTTTGTATTGATCTTTTAATCACTTGTGCTAAGAAATTTTTGACGCGCGCTGATTTTGGACTTTTGTTTTCATGGGTTCTACGAAATCGACACAAATATTGCTTTGTAAGTGGAACACAACAACATATTTTTGTTTTCGACTTTTAATATTTGTTGTTTGCAGTATTATTTTTCACATTTTTCTTCATTCTTTTTTGTCTTTTCTTTTTTGTTAGCTGATCTTGTCGACGGCAAATTTCGCTTCGGGCGAAAGCCATAAAAACAGCAGGGGAATGTGTGGTTTTAACAACAAAAATTTCAACAGAGCATCAACGCGTCTTTGCCGCATCAGTCAAAGCCGAAGAAGCTGCAAATTGTTGTGTGTGGCGACTGCAGGGGAATTGGTGGAGGAATTATGGAAGCGTTGCACGAATCTTATAAAACACACCAGGAAGTTGCAACCGATGCTAATAGGACCATCAAATTGTATGCCTTGGCAACGTGGTGTTGCTGATAATGATGATGATCTCGATATGGCGCAGTCAGCGGGTTTCGCTCAATGCACAAAAATAAATGGCAACGGCTAAACCTGGCCAAAGAATCAGAGCAGCAAACATCTTGAGCCATGCACTCATTGCTCTTATTTGCCATGACAGACAGCGTAATCACATAATTGTCTCAAACTGACTTTGATGTGCGAAACTTGATAAGTCGGGTAATTGTTGCTGTTGTTCTTGCTGTTTTTCTTGCCCCTTTTTGTCACCATATAGCACTTCAATCGATCCGATATCGCAAAAAAAAAAAACTCAAAGTCAAAGCATTTTTGTGTGTTTTTCTAAACACATTATTCAAAATTTGGCAGCTATACTTATCGGTGCTTTAGATAATGTTTTATAAAAATAAAATTGACAAACAACTTAGGAATTAGACGCAGCGACGCCTATGTTTTACACTCACTTTGTCATTTATTTTATATATAATTTATTTAAAACAAGTTGGAATTCTCTAGTCGAGGCAGCTTTACTAGAAGCCAGCTGAAGCCTGCTCTACATTGATTAATAATGGACATTTTACAGTTAATCGCAAGGAACAATGATTGATCAATAATATGTCAAGTTATATTACATATTTATCAATTGGAAGTTAAATTGTATCGATACTTGTGAAACGGTGGCAGTTATCGATAATATTAAGTAAACTTGATCTGCATATGGTATACGAGAACTTCAAAATATCAAATAGGAGATATCGATATATATATAAACTTGACCTACGTTTAGTATACGATCACTTATATACCTAATTTGTCTCTAGTCTCAGCTCATATAGTCTGTGACATCAGGTTTTCCTTATACACACGGACATGGCTAAATCGACTCGACTTTTGATGCTGATCAGGAATATATACGCGTCATATGGATTCGAACATGCTTCCTTATTATACGCCTTTTCTCTTTGTGGCATAAAAGTGATTATTAAATAAAAAACAAATTAATTAAGCAACGCATACAACATAATCATAAAAACAATCAACAATCAACTCTCCAAATATTAAGACATAAACATTTCCTCTGCCAACGGGCGGAACCAAAACTTTTCCATCATTATCAGCGATTTTTGTTGCTAGCCCTTAAACAAATTATGGCTTTGTTAAAAATCAACAAGCCTCATAATTTGAAGTGGTAATAAAACATGTATATAATATCATATCAATCAAATATATATGTATGTATCTATATATATAAGGTCAATGTGAAGAGCCCTCAATTTCACTGGAAAAACGACATTTATCAGGAGATGGCTGCTATTGCATCTTATCGATGTGTTTAATGATCAGTTGGGCTTTTGAAATACAATCTTATGTGGAAAAGCACTTAAAATGGCCATAAACAAGCCACAATTGTGGCACATTTAACACAATATTCAAGTGCTCGAAATATGGTTGCACTTGAGGCAAACCAGAAAAAAAGAAAGAGAAAAAAGAGAGACTATTTGACGGTTGTTATCAAACCAACTTTGCGATTTGAACAGCTGTTAAATGGTGAACCGAGGGGGCAAAGGAATAGGAAGTGGATGCTTACGTAGAGCGCACTTCCGCCACATTCAGCTGGTGGGGGCGGGGCATGGGAAGCGTTAAATCTGATTAACATACAATAACACTTAAAAGAGCAGCCAAATTGAATGAAAATGCCAAACAAGCGGCGGCGGCGGCGGCGGCGGTGGCGTGGAGAAATAGTAGCTGATTTGATTGCATCATGTTTCAGTTATGTTTTCCTGCCACGCTTCTTGAATTTAAGCCATTGTCGTCATAAATGCGCCACAAATTGTTAGATTAGCGCTGCTTAGCGGGTGTCCATGTTACCGTCGGCATTCTGTGCAATTTTTGCTTGGCTTTTGGTTTTGTAACAAGTCGACTTGAACTTGTTCAACTGACTGACTCACTGACTGACTGACTGACTGACTGACTCACTGACTCACTGACTGACTGACATTATGGCAGCAATAACTATAAACATAATAATGAACACAGCCAAACAGTTGCGGCGCCTTGGCCCATTTAATTGTGCTCCGCAGGCATAACAATTAAATAAAGATTCGCTGCAGCAGATAGTAATAGCTGAGGCTAAGATGAGCGTAAGACTTGGCCGAAATGAAACAACTCCATTAACTGCCAGCCACCATCAAAGCGCTAATAACTCTTGACAACAAAACGCGTTTTACCGAGCTCGATTACATTTGGTCTGTCTACCACTATAATTGCAATTGTATATAGAAGATCAAGCAATTTTCTCAATAATTGTCTCAATTATAGTTTTCAGTTGACAACAGTTCACAAATTGCCAGGACTTGTACGCTTTTTAAATACTCCATCCATAAAAGGCCTATACAATGAGTAGAATAAAACGGTTTTTTATGGGGTCTGCCATATATAATGCTATAAAACTCACAGTTCTGCGAAGCCTGCATAAAATGAGCATTTCAAAAGCTAAGCAATCATTGCAATTCTCACAATCCTTAGCTCAATCAAGCGATTGAATGATTGAATGTTTACTCAAGCCAATGTGCCAGCGACTAATTTGGTATACTTCAATTATTACTCAACCGTTTCGCTTCCGTATTTCTCACGTCTTTTATGTCTTCTAGAGAAATGAGCTTAACATAACAATAAATTGCTATTAGAGTTCTCTGTGTGTGTGTGGATGGATGGATGAGCCCGGGGCAAGCATTTAAAGTAGTAATCGGTAGTGAAAAGAAATGGCAACAGAATGAAAGACCTCCTACGGCGTGGCGAATACAATATAAGCCAAAGTTTGCGCACATATTGGAAAAGAAGAAGAAGAAGAAAACACAATATTTAACAATTGACCGTCATATAATCTAATTTGACTTCGTGTTGCTTTAGCAACGCGATACAAATGAAATCAAAATTCGAATAACAATTGAATGCTCTGCTATAAAATATATAATAGGGATTTGTGGGGATTTATGTACATTTATCTAGAGGCGGAAATCAATAGACAAAGCAAATTATGAACGAATGGCGAAGGGGAGGTGTGGTGGCAACTAAATCGAGGCAAAATGCTGGTGTCTGATGTCTGCTGCTGCTGTTGCTGCTGCTGCTGTTGCCGCTGTTGCCGCTGCTGCTGCTGCTGTTGCCGCTGGCAAAATGAAAAGTAAAAGTCAAATAGAGCGCAACAAATGCAAAAAGTGGCCAGACAGGCGATAGACAACAACAACAACAACAACAATTACTCCAAGTACAACAACAACAACAACAATTACTCCAAGTACAACAACAACTACAACTAATACAATAAAAATAACTACACAATGTTGCCACAACAACAACAACCGCAAACGTAAGGCCTGTAAAAACCGGCTAGAGAGGGAGAAAAATAAAAATTAAAATACAAAAAAAAAAAACTTAAGAAAACCAAATGTGGGAGATCTTTGGGTGCGCCGAAACTTTGATGCCCTTGCAAAGCGTGCTGGCAATAATGAGAAGCAAAATTACAATTTTGGCATGACATTGAAGCAAAGAGTCTGAAAATGTAAAGAATCAAGAATCGAGCAATTAAACATGTGCATAAAAGAATATAGATACATCAAGCAACACGCTTGACGACAGACATACACATTGTCTTCAACATGATATAACGAAAGTGTCATTATATAATTACAAGCGAAACTTGTTGCCATTGAAAACAAAAGTGGTAAAAATTATTGTGATTCTTTTGAATTTAGTGGGGTTTATTGTTAGCTGATCTCTTTTTGTAATTTAAATGTTATTTGCTGGCTGCAGGTCAAGATCACCAAACAATAGTTTAAGTTAACTTTATTGATTAATATTTGAATTTGGGACTAAGATTTTCGACTTGAAAAATAAATTGATACTATTTGGATTTTGGCTAAAATATATTTGAATTTTAATTATTATTTTGGTAAAAATATATATAATAAAAAAAAAATGGTGAAAAAATAGTAAAAATAAACTGTGAAAAATTAATAAAAATATACTGTGAAAAAATAGTACAAACAATTGTGAAAAAATAATAAAAAAAAAAAATTGTGCAAAATTAATATAAAAAAAATGTGCAAAATTAGTAAAAAAAAATGTGAAAAATTAGTAAAAAAAAAAAAATGGTGTAAAAATAAATAGATGCTGAACATTTGAAGTGTGAAAATTTTATAGCAATTGTATAGCAATATGTCAATATATATTTGGGAAACAGTGTAAAAGTGCTGAATAGAGAACACAGACACAGACACACACACACAAACACACACACGCACACACAATCGCACACTCGCACACTCGCTTAACACCTTAACAGCAATATGGTGTGAATTGGTTTCCCAACTGCTGTCGTCACGCATAGATCTGAAGCTAGTCATACGCACACATAAATTATACATATTTGCATATGTTCTACCAAAGAATACAAAAGTAACATTCGGCTAAGGCCAAAATTTCTTTAAATAAATAAAATTCAAAAAAAAAAGGTGCTAAATGCACTCAATGCATATTTGACTTAAAATACAGTTTTCTTGTCTAGAAACGAGAATCTGACCCAGTTGATTGACTCAATTATTCCAGATTGATACGGATACAGTGGCGAACACAAATCTATAACCGATGCCAAATAAAATTGCAATGTGTATGTTATATGCAAGAAGAAGAAGAAGAAAACAACTATTAATATGACTCTTAAATAGCTGCGTCATGCTTTTGAAGTATTTCATTATTTGCATTAAACAACTTTCACCTCGCATCATCATTTTTTGAAATTTGCACTTGACGCTCATGTTTCAATTCGCTTTTCGCTACGCATAACAGTAAAAATAACAACATCAAAAAACGGAACAATCGTAATTGTAAAATGACAATTGTAAAATGTCTTCTTCTTCATTTTTTTTGAGCAGTGTATAAGTTACGTTTGGTCTATTCAAGCCTATGCGGGCTAACAAAGTCAAGTTGCCAACCGACTGAGAAGCGGGCCACAAAATGTCAGCTTGTGAATGGACGGACAGACAACAACTACAACAACAACAACAACACTCTGACAAGTACGTGAGAAAAAGACTCATTCATTAAAAAAAAAAACGAAAAATACTTGCGTTGACAACAACAAAAAAACAACAACAATAACGATAGTAATAACTCGTTGCAGAGCAAAAAAAAAAAAATATCAATTACAAAACCACTTTAGCCAGTAAGAATCTCGACTATAAGTTACTCCTTAGTTTGCCTTTAATTTCTCTATTCTTTAGCATTTATCAAGAATTCTTACATTCTAGAATGTCAATATATTATATACAGTATATACAGCACATTCAAGATTCTAGAACTTCACCCCGGGAATTTCGAATTTTGGCGGTGATTGAATATTGATACTGAATTGATATTAATACAATAATATTGTAAGGAATAAAGCAACATTTCAAGAAATGTAAGCGAATATTTAAAAAAAACAATTATAATTTGATTAATGTATTATATTTTTTATAAGTTATTAAATTTCAATGTTGATAGCAAATGAGAAATTAATTTCTTTTTACTTCCCACCTGTTATCAGTAGGTAGTATGAGGAATAGTGATATCAGCTCTGGCATTAGATTCGATAGCAGCTCGCGTAGCAACTCCCGTAGCTGCTACATGGAGCAAAAGAGCAAAAGAGGCAAAACAAATATACAATATTTGTAGCAGTAGGACAAGCTGTATAGTTTGCTCCGCTCTAGCTTAGATCTTCTTCTTTCTGCTATTGCTACAACTAGTGCTACCTACTGCAGAGAGCATAATCGACCTTTTTTGCTCTTGCTACTGCTATTGCTCTTGCTACTGCTATTGCTCTTGCTACTGCTATTGCTCTTGCTACACCTATTGCTCTTTCAAAAAACCGGGCTCAGTGTAGCGAAAGTGTTTTAATTTCACTTTTTTTATTAAATTTCATAGTATTATTAATAATAATAATTTCAATTGCTCTCGCTAGCTAAAATTGGAGTAGTAAATTCAAAACGTAGCTTAAATATTCTTTTGGAGCATTACAGCATTGCCGCAATTTCAAATGCAAATCCAAATATCGAACGGAATTTCACAATTTCTAGTCATAAGCCAATAAGCCTCTAAAATTCGACAACAAAAGCGGACAGTTCTTAAGCCTAGTTACCATATTTGAATTAAGTTAATAAGAATGGATTATCTCCCGTTGTATACCACCTGGTTGGTCACAAAATACCCCTCCCCAAAAAATATACAATATACCTTTTACCCCACCCATGTGTTTATGCACAGCAACCCCCTTTTATAGGCAAATATTGAAAACAAACATCTTTTGCCGACTGTTGATCGGTTGTGTTGCTAATAACAGCGTGGAAAATGGGTTGCAAATATGCTCAATGACATTCGCAGGTAAATAAAAGAAAAATGCAAAATAATAATAATAATGTGCGAAAAGCCTTAAAACGTGTGGCAAATAGTGGAATGGAGTTGACCGGGGAGGGGGATAAGTCCATTTGTTGTTGCTTCGTTGCGTCTATTTTGTTATCAAAAGTAAACAAAGCGAATTGAAATTGGAACGAAAACTTTATAATAAAGAAATCGAGCATTAAATAACAACAATACGATGACAATGCGTGTGATTGGGTGTGTGAATGAGAGTGTTGTAGACAGGCATCCGCATAGAGACTGGTGGCCAGTCAGACTCTGTTAGCTGAATCCCCCCCCGCCCACCTTCAGCCCCTCACTCGAACAAAATCGGGCCAACTAGCACGTACGCCTCGTCCGTGTTTGCAAACCTCCCTGCTAAATAATATATATATGCCCATGTGTGTGTGCATGTGTGCGTGTGTGTGTGTGTGTGTGGATAATGCTCATGTGCGTGCAAATGCTGGCTCGGATCGGTATTAATGCGTTGGCCTCGCCTGGATTCGCTTTACGCTTCTGTTTGTGCCACCTAATTGAAAGCGTTCAAATCGCTTTCATGGGCCAAGATACCCCTGCCCCCACCCCCCCTTCAGCACTTAGTACACTCCTGCCCCCTAGGGCGGGGGTGGGGGGTTAAATATCTTTTTGTTTTCATTACTTTTTTTTTGTTTGTTTGGTTTCCTGGACATATTTTACAGTTCCTGGGCGCGTGTCGCTTCATTGTGTTCGTTTTTATTGTTGCCGCCAGCTTTAATTGGACACGGCAAGTTTCGGTTAAAGGTAAGGCTCAACTGAGAGGGGTGGAGCAGGGAGGGGTTTATTTCTTGCTGCTGTTGATTGATTAGCATTGCTAACAGACTCTCACACACACAGAATCTGATAACAAACAACAACAAACGACAAACGACATAGAACAGTTTGTTGTTGTTGTTGTTGTAGCTGTTTGCAAACAATTTGGAAATCAAATTAGAAAACGGTACTCACTGAATAACAAAAGTCCACACCAACAAATGCGACTACAGCTGAAAGAATGTCAAATCAAGATTCTATATAAATAATGCTTGACTTTTGAGAAAGCAGACTGTCTAAACGAAACTAAGATTAAAGATTAAAAAACTGATCTTGTTTTGATTTTGATAAGGAATCTTTTTCACTTTTCTCCCAACTGGTTTTTCTCTTAATATACTTGTGAAATATTTGTATTTATTGCTAAATAAAAGTCGCGTCTATTCGCTGAAGGCAATTAGCACTTTTTTCATTTAAATTTTCTAATCTTTATCAGCATTTTACACACACACGCACACACACACACACACACACACACATTTATCTATTGTGTTTTTTGTTTAGATTTCACAAGTTAAAGTCAAAGCAAACAATGGTTTCAAAAACCATTTAAAACTATAACTCACCACAAAGTTGCACAAACAACAATGCCACAAGCAAGTTGCATAATTGTATCTATAAAAGAGTTGACATTTTCAAGATTTCAATTTTCCATCAATTTTCCAATTTTCAATTGAATTTTGAACAAATTTTCAATTCAAATGAAATACATTTGAAAAGTTTAAGAGTTACTTTACTTTTTTTTTTTTAATTTAAAATTATTAAAGAGTTATTATGTCCAGTATCAAGTATTTTTTGCGAGTGTATTTAATCATTGGCATAATAAAACATTTTTTAATTTGATTAACTTTAGTATTGATTAAAGCGACGCTAATTCACGCAGCAAAAAGAGTCGAATAAAATAATGCCAAGATTAGCTCATCTTTTTGTTCAAATCAAAAGCTTTTTCTATATTTCGAAACTATTTCTAAAAAATTGACAATTTTCTAAATTCCAAGGCAGTTTTTTTTCCGAGTGTCCAAAATGTAATGGACTAACAGATATTGGTACTAAAATGCCGTCTTATCTAGTTGCAAGATTAGACAAGAAAAAACTTCCGGCGCCTAATCAAAATATTAAGTATATTTAACAAGAAAATGTTTGTATATATAATATATATATATAATTTTCCAGAAAGATTACTCATTAAACAAATTAGACACAGTTGCGAGTTTAGTTCGATTGTACATCATTTATAAATAATTATTTATTTATCACATAATTTATGCGCTTGATAAAAAAAAAGGCTTATTTAATTTATAATGTTGATAAAATATGATTAAATAAGGTATATGATAATATCTTGGATATATAAAAATTGTTATCGCTGCTTTATGTTGATTTTGTTGCGTTTTGTAATGAGTATTAAAAGTCACGTGATCTTGATTTTTTCGTATCTGGTGACTCTCACGACCTCCACGGGTAAGCCAAATGGTACATAAAAGGAAAAAACCAGCGAATTGTTTACCAAATTATTTCATTTTTCTTTTATTTTCCAACTAAATTGGATTAAGCGATAAGAGACTGTCGGTTGATAAGAACTGCGAGCTTACTTGACCTTTTTCCGGTAAAACCAAACCATTAGCCATGACCCAGAAAAAAGCCGAGCTGCATTTGCAGCGAGAGTGAAACACAGAGACAGCGACAACAGATTATATATAGTCTATATATAGTGTAAACTAACTGTTTGCTGGCACAGCTGAGAGCATTGATAAGGCATTTTTTGATTGTTCGATTGAACAGTTTCTGCCTAGTTTGAGCAATTAGTTGTTCGACATATGACAGCAATTAACTAACTAAACTATAAACTATCAAGTCTTAACATAGATTTTACGAAAAATCCATAAAAACCCGTTATCGTCCAATTCCGGGAGCAATTAAGTTCGTCAATGGGTTTGCCTCGCTTAATTGCCATAGCTATTAAAACGTGTAAACGACAGTTGTCAGCAAATAGGCAACAAAATACACATTGTGTATACGCTGCACGTCTGAGCGTTGCAACGTTGCACATTTCTACCTTCTTTTTTTTTCTTTCTTTGAGGTGAGAGTGTGCTGAAAGTGTGTAGCGAAAGTTAACTAAAGAATGAGCTTCTCTCCCCCTCTCTCCCTCTCTCTCTTTAATGGGCCGCACTTTATTGATCAACAACCGATCTGCCATCTGGGCGGTAGATGAGCTGAAGCCAGTTGTTAATATAATAAAATATATTCTAGTTTTATTGCCAAATTATTAATTAATTTAAACCGTTTTGCACACTCCAATGGAAGTCGTATTTCGTGTGGCAGACACAGATACTGAAGAGTAAACAACAAACTGTTCACAAGCCCGAACTGAAATCACCGGCAGGTGACATAAATATATACCCCGATATATATATATATATATATATATATGTACTGACAGATGCGCACTTTTATGCATACAGATAAATCTTGGTTTTGGACTATAGCTTGGGGATTTCTTATCCAAATTGGGTGAAATTTATGCAGTTGATGAATAATTATTCAAAGTATATTTTATACATATATATTAAAAGCGTCTACCTTTAAAATCGATTTATATCGATATACGCGAAACGGAGGCAGTTATCGATAAGAGGAAATAAACTTGATCTGTGCGGAGTTCACGAGATCTTATATTCCATATTTGAAGCCTCTAGCTATTACAGTCTCTGAGATCCGCGTGTTCATATAGATGGATATGGCCATATGAATATATATTCTTTATGGAGTGGTACATACTTTCTCCTGCCTGTTACATGCTCTTGCACAAAATCATTATACCCTTTTTACACTTTGTAATGCTTTCAGGGTATAACATATACCGGTACCAAGTCGTTTAATTCCAGTTATTTAAACGGAAGCGAATACCGAAGAAAAACTTGGTAACGATTTCCTAATTTTTAGTGGAATCTTTACACTTTTTACGTGCCTGTGCCGGAAACAAAATGGATAAAATGGATTTTGAATGAAATTCGAAATTTATTTTACATATTTTTTTTTTTTAATGTGTATAAATTATTTTTTTTTTTATATATTCATTTTTAATTAGATTCGATTTTGCATTTAATAATATTTATTATTTTTATTATTAAAACCTATTAACGGTTTTAATTAACTGCCTTTAAGCAGGCATTTGACCAAAATTGCACATGCTGCAGCACACTTCAAAATATGGCTTTGAAGATCGCAAACAATTAATAACGCCAACATCTATATAGGAGGTCTGTTGAGGAGGTCTACCTTGAACATAATCATTTGTTCAAAGTACTCGATATGCTAATGAATTTGTAACGTCTGATCGCATTCAGTTCAGTTCAACTATTTCGTTTCTTTTACACACCACACACATCAAATATACAAACAGACATCAAATAAACATTATGCGACTAATAATAAATAATGAAAATAATTACAAGCCAAATTGGTATAGCGAAGCAAAGGCATCGCGACTTAAGGTCAAACAAATTTTTCATGCAACACCTTGAGCAGCGACCAACACACACACACACGCACACACACACACACCACACACCTTATAAAAATCCACGCACACTCGAAGTGGTTCCCAGTCATTTCAGCAGTGCGGGTCTCTCCAAAGGAGTGTGTGCTTGAAGGGGGGGTTTCCTCTGAGGGTAACCGGTTTTTTTGTGCCCACCAATAGCACTCGACGCTTTATTGGTAATGAGTATGAATAATTGTTGCCGCTAACTCAGCCTGATCGCCAGTCATATGCCATGCCATATACTATAATATATCTTAATATTGAGGGTACGCCTCAAGAACTGGCCACTAACTAAAAAAAAAAAACCCCCCAGTTGTACACCGATAAAAATAAATACAATGACTAAGAATTGCAAATGTTACCGAAAAGAATACAAAAAATGTTTAAAAAGTTTCTTTAATTTTTGCATAATTTTAAACTGAGTTTCGCACACTTCTTCAGACAACGACAAGTTCAACTATCACACAGTTGTTCACATTTTTTGCAGTGTAGTTTCATTTTAATTGAACGGAAAGTAAAGCTGACTTGACCTCAAGTACCTTGCTGTTTTTTTCCAGTTCTTTGTGGGTTCTTTGCCGTTGACCACTTCTAAGTTGGGAAGAGGGGAGTGGCACAACAAAAGCTTAAGTTGCGCTGTGCGTGTTTATGCCACACATACGAATATACGAGGGGTTGACTGGGGCAGACTGTTGACTGCCTGGCACGCGATGTGGCCCTAGAGTTAAGAATAACAAATAGGCTAAGAAATCAGGTGAAGTAAAAGAAGAAAAAAAAAATGGGAAAACACTCAACAAATGGGGCGAAACACCTTGGAAACTAAAAGTCGGCATTTAAGAAGAATTTTCTCAACAATTTGAAACATTTGCGAATAGGAAACCGATTTTACTCTGCTACTATTTGCCTCAATCAATTCTGAATTTAATTTAATTTGAACGGAAATAATTAAGAGTTGATTTAACCCCAATTGCAATGCATGTTGCTATTATGTATTTATATGAAAAAAATGATATCATAGTGATTGCGATATCGCATATCATTCAATTAACGGCTCAAAGTCAACATCATTATCTGCCGCATGCTGAAGACTGATGAAGTACAACATGTGAGTGCAGTGGAAGACATGTTAATTTAATTTAGTTACCAACACATTTCGAATAAAAGAATTGACGGACACAAGCACAAAGAAGCAAACAACTACAACAAATACAAAGACTGCTGGCACTCGGCCAAAACGAACAGAATGCGAAAGAAGAGGAGGAAGAGGAAGAGGAAGAAGAAAAAGGCACGTCAAGTCAGTCAGTCAGTCAGTCAGTCAGTTAGTTGAATCCCCTCATCCAGCCGTCGTTCGTATGTACGTTCCTTGGTTCGTGCCGCGTCAGTCAGTCACAATGTGCGGCAAATAAATCACATTAAAAATTAAACAGAGCAGAGCAGAGCAGAATGGCGCACTGAGTGCGAGCGAGAGGCAACAACAACAACATAAAAATAATAGCCAGAGAATCAAAATGCAGTGCAGGCACAAAATATACAAAACAAAAACAAACACGAACACCGCGAAATACCAAACGGAAAGCTGTTGTTGCTCTTAAAGCATAGCCAGCTGCGGGACTAAGAATTTTATTTCAAATGCACTTGAGTCGAGTTTTGATTTGAGAACTTCAAGAGCTTTGAGCGGATTGACAATTGGCATTCTATTTGCTTAAGTGCTTTTGAGTGAGAACTAGAAAAGCTGAAATGCGCAGCAGCAGCCTGCGCCTGCTTCAAGCTTAGCTTTATCAAGCTGCTACACACAACAACGAACTGTAAATTGAGACAGAGGGAGAGAGTGAGCTAATTGTTATTGCTGTTGCTACTTACATTGAGCTTCCAAACGACCATCTCCTCTAGCACAATGTCCATGCTGCAGTGTGCTCCACTCAGCACATATTCCACGGGATTATCACTTTTGCGCTTTTGCTGCCGTTGTTGTTTTTGAGCTAGTCTCTCTGTTTCGCCTGTTGTTGTCGTTTTGCGTCGGCGGATTTGCGCAGTCGCAGATGGAGTTTGTGTCTTCTGATTGGCTGTCGCAGGGCTCTCCTCGAACAATTTGAGCAATTCCATGCCGCCTTTGCCACAGGAGCGACACAGGCGTTCCACATCAATTGTTGGCATTCCTTGGCATTCTTCATTCTGCACATCCTTATCAATGTGATCAGCTGTGTTGCTGTTGTCGTCGTTGTTGTTGTTGCTGTTGCAACGTCGTCGCTTGTTGGCACTCATTTCTTTTGATTTGTTGCTGTTGTTATTTGATTATCGTTCTTTCACTTTTTGCGTTATCGACGCTGCTATAAAATTATTATGATTTTCCTTTAGCACAATCTTTCACTCACATTAACATTGAATGGCGCGCGCTCGACTTTTTTTTTATATTGTATTAATTTTCTCTCTGTGACTTTCGTTTTGACCACGAGTAAAAGAAGAATACCTAAAAGCAGAACGGACAGCAATGATAAACAGACATTCATCTATATACAAACAAAAATATATACTACAAAAAAATATTATATTCTTGTGTGTGTGAGCTGGGACAAGTTTTTGGTTAGTAGGCCAACGGCCGCAATATTTGGGTCTCGACTCGATCTCATGTGAATTTTTTAGGCTCAGGTCGAAAACTAAAAAGTCGCACTTCTGCTGCACGAGGTAGGTAGAGGGCGAGAGGGAGGCGGAGAGAGCCACACTTGCTGCTATTCTAATTATAGCAAATGGCACTCTTATTTTATGGCAGCATCGCGTGCGCCAAAAAAATGAATAAATTTGGCAATTAAATCACAAATATCACAAAAACATAAACGTTTACTAAGTTCAGCAGCGTAATAATAACAATTGGGCGCTCCACATTCGCTGCCCCAAAACGGTGGCAACAACAATCATCAATTCCACTTTAAATAAACAGAGGCACACACAAACAGTGACACACAGGCGCCAAGTTAAATTGATGAAATAAAAATGAACAACAACAATATTAAAAAAAACACAACGCACACAATTGCAACAATAAAAACTCGAGGTGATTTTGATTTTCTTTGGTCGGCGCACGAGTTTTTTTTTTTGTGACACTTTCTTATTTCGGCACGAACTGCATGCGGCGCGTTATGCTTTCAAACTGAACAGACTAAACAGAAAATTCAAGTAGATTCCTACAACTCAATTGCTGTACGTCTCGCTCTCTCTCTCTCTCTCGTGCTCACTCTCATTTTCATATGTTCTCTTTATAAGACAGCGAGAGCGGGAAAGAGAACGCGCACATATGTTTTGTGCAACAAACAGAGAGTGAGAGCTCGTAAATTGCCATAAATTGCATTTAAAAACAGCGATTTAGAAACTGCACTCAATGAAAAATAATACAAAATTATGGCACAATATAAAAAAATATATTAAGATGATTTTTTGGTGCCATACGTCCAATTTAAAAGGCTCTTCTCTCATTTAATTTTTTATTTTGCGACTCTCTGTTTTTGTTTGTGTCCGCTTTGCTCTTGAAATTCTTAGCTGGTCGCTTTTTGCTCGCCTCTTCGCTGGCAATGAAAGCGGCAGAAAAAAAAAACTTAAATCTCGAGTAGAACAAGTACCGTATGCAAAAATTCGAATGCAGCCGTGGGTGTGTCTTGGTCCATGTGTTTTTGGCGGTGTTTAAATTGAGATTGTCATTGTCATTTTCTCTTTCCTTCGATTTACTTACATTTCGCTTTCAAAATATCAACGCCACCGCCTTGGCGGCGACGTACAAATTCACACGCTGCTGCAACAATGGTTGCGTTTTTTATTGTCCCTCACAGATCATGTAAATGTTCCGCAGTCTGTCGGGACAGCGTCTAAAGAGTTTATTAAACGCGTATTTGAAAACTTTTTAATTTTTAAATGCAGAATTTGGAGAGGCGCAGAAAATGTAATAAGATATTTGTAAAAATGTGACCGGGTGTTACAAGCGTCAAAATATCTTAAAAAGCAAAGAGCCAACTTAAAGTGTGTGCTACGTGTGGGCTGCCAACTCTGCGAAAAACAATGCGGTACTCATAAAATACTTGTTATAGTAGTACAAATATCACACGATATGCGCAACTATCGATAGGCAAGAGCTGACAGCTGTTTATACGATTTGGCGTGCTGCAAACAAAAAATAGAAAACGGCGCATTTATTGCAATGTCGATGCAAAATGCCAAATTAATCAATCAAAAGGAATATCTAAAGAAATATCTCTCCGGCGACAAGGAGAAGAAGAAAAAGAAGAAGGAGAAGAAGCACAAAAAGAACGTCGGAGGCAAGGTGAAAATAATTGACGACGATGCTTACGACGCGAACACGGAGGAAATGGACGAGGATCTGTTGCTGGGCGGCGAGGATGCGCCACAAATTGTGGGCGAATACATAGAGGAGAATGCGAACGCGATGCGCAGCAAGTGGCGCAATATTGCTGTGAAAGATGAGCCCAAAACGGAGCCGAACGAGGCAAATGGCGAGCGCATCAAGGAGGAGCCCAGGGACGAGGAGCAGGCGGATTTGTGGGGCGTTAAAGTCAAGCAGGAGTCAGCAGCGAGAGGGAGCCCGCTATCCATCCGAATCAAGCAGGAGAAGCGCAGCAGTTCCAGGGAGCCAAGTCCATGGAAGCAGCAGCAGTCGCCCAGGCGGAGAAAGAGACGGGATTCGGATGCGAGTCCAATGAGGAAACGTCGCAATTCAGATCAGAGTCCACCGAGAAGACAACGTGATCAGAGTCCACAGAGGAGACGCAAATCGCCGTCTATAAAACGACGCGATTCGAATCAGAGTCCACCGAGGAGACGTCCCAATGCAGACCAATCTCCGCCCAGGAGAAGAAAAAATTCAGATCAGAGTCCACCGCGAAGACGTCCCGCTGCAGATCAATCTCCGCCTCGACGCCGAGCTGGCTCCGATCAGAGTCCAGCCAGAAGGCGACGGGACTCCGATCAAAGTCCACCGAGGAGACGCCAAACGCCGCCTCGAAAGAGACGCAACTCGGATCAGAGTCCACCAAGGAGACATCCCAACGATCAATCGCCGCCCCGACGGAGAAGGGATTCGCCGCCGTCCCGCATGGCAGGTAGGGAAGGGAGACGCACTTCATCCTCTCCGCCGGCGCAACGTGAGCGCAAGAGTCGTTGGGCCAGGACGACGCCAAGTCGAACACCATCGCCGCCGCCAACGCACAAGCCCAAGACGCAATCGATGCGTACCCTGGATGGCAAAAAGGCAGGACTCCAGGATGCCAAATCCCTGAAGACAGAATCCGATTCGCGACGACGCGATGAACTCCGAATGTTTGATCAAATGTCCAGCGAGGTGAGTGAATAGACTGATTGATTGATTGATTGTTAAACTGACTAAGTAACTGACTGATTGAACAGTTGACTATCTGATTGTGACTATCGGTGACTCTTTGATTGATTAACTGATTATTTGACTGATTGACCATATGATTGATTACTGACTGGCTCTTTGACTGACCAATTGACTCACTATCTATCGGACTAGTGAATAATTGACTGATTGATAGATTGACTGACTAATTGAATCATTCATTGACTAGTGGATTGGTGGCTGAATGCCTATCTGATTGATTGGCGACAGATTAACCAACTTTTTGATTGATTGACTGACTTACTGACTGACGATTTGTGGATGGTTAACTCACTGATGGACAGGTAAATGGTTCAGTAACTGTTGGATTGTCGACTGATTGATTTACTCTTTTATTGATGGACTTATCACAGAATGACGCCTTGTGGATAGTTGACTAAATGATTGATTGACTAAATGAGTGTTGTCAGATTGAATGATTGATTAATTGATTGAATGATTGATTGATATGTGTATTTTTACAGGTAAGCGGTCGTCATGCTGAGGTTCAAATGCGCAGCACGGGAAGACGGGGACGGCGGGCGCGCGAGGCAGCTGAGGAGGATCCTGCGGAGCAGCAGCGGAAAGCTGCGCACGAGGAGAAGAAAAAGGAGCTGTACGAGCGCTGGGGCAAGGGACTCAAGCAGCTGGAGGATCAACGGACGCGTCACGCGGAAATGGCGCACGAGGCCGCCAAGCCGGTGGCCCGCTATGCCAACGACGAGGATCTGGATCGACATCTGCGGGAACAGGAGCATGCGGACGATCCCATGCTGGCGTACATGCGACAGAAGCGCAAGAAGCGCGAACAACTGTCCGATAAGCCCGTGCTGCCCGTCTACGAGGGCAGCTATCCGGAGAATCGTTATGCCATCCGGCCCGGTTATCGATGGGACGGCGTCGATCGTTCCAATGGCTACGAGCAGCGATGGTTCGACAAGCAGAACGAACGGCGGGCGGTGCAGGACGAGGCCTACAAGTACAGCGTGGAGGATATGTGAACAGATAACTGCATTTAAAACAAAATCAAATATATTTTCATAAGAAAAAAGTGCTGTCGATAACTGTTTCAAATGAAGCGCCCAATGCGCTGCTTAACAGCACTGGGGAAACAGAAATTCAATCAGTTTTACTTACATTTGTAAATTGAGCGATACAAAAAATTGTAATTTTAATGAAAAGAAAAACAATGTTTATTATGTATGCTTTGATAAATAGATTTAATAAAAAATGAAAATAGCAACCAACGTGTTATCGATAACAATACTTCATTTAAAACTCGAGCCTGCGATGCCTTACAGCACTGAACGCTGTGGTGCGCGCGCGCTAAATGCAACACTGTGTGTAGAATAGCAAGGCAAAAGCGAATGGTAAATAGCTAAATAGTCTTCAACTACACCTGCGTGCTGCATTGTGATTGCCTCAAAACTCTACGAAGAACAAAAAAAAAATCAAGCAAAACAAAACAAATCGACTACAGTTTGCGTATTTCGTGATAGTTTGCAAATATTGCAAGTAGTGCCGAGTGTGTAATATATTTGCAGCTAGGTAAGCGCTGTTAATTACCTCATTAGTATTATAAGAATTATTTGTTCTATATATATATTTATATATACTATGTACAAAATGCTTTGTTTGTGACGTTACACGTAGGATAGATAGAAAGAACAAAGCGTAACAATTTTGAGTGCGAGTGTGTGTGTGTGTGCATGTAGTGTAACCCGTCTCCACCCCCGCTAATTAGCATAAAACGTTTGCCATAAGCGCAAACAAAGCATAACAAAAAAAAAAAACGAATAAAATCCAAAAAGAAAAGGCGATCGGTGGCTTGCATTTTTTTACACATGCGACTGGTTGCATTGTTGTCTCTTCTTGTTGTTGTCTGTTGTGTTGGGCTCTGCTGCTGCTATTGCAACCTTCACCATGGCAACCAGTCGGTCAGTCAGTCGCTGGTAAACCTGTTATTTGTTGTTGTTTGTTGTGATTTCATTTGCTACACATTTCTTATAGTCGTGCAAATTGGCGCGAAAAGTTTGCCAGCTGCAAAATGTGTGCCAGCAGTATCATGTGTGCATGTAAGTGCATGCTGCATGCTTTATCTCTCTATCTCGCTCGTTCGCTTGCTGCGTGACACACTTCCGCACTGGGAGCATTCATTCATTGGCATGGGACCCTCCCCCTCTACTCTATACGAGCGAGTGAGATGGATAATTCTCACCTACATACATATTTGCATATTCTTGATCTTTGCCTTGGGCAGGAATAACTAACAGATAGACAGAGAGAGAGAGAGAGAGAGCGACACTTAAAAGCTTTGGTTTGCTAAGCGACGCTAATTGTTCTTTGTTGATGTTGAACAGAGATAGAGCTGGAATTTCACAAGCGAGCTTTCACTCTCAGTAATTTTTAACAAAGCATTTGCTGCTGCTCTGCAAAAAATATCTGCATCTATTATCAATGTGAAATAATATTTTGCAGACAATTACTTTATATTTTCGCTGGCGAGTAGCTTTTATTATAGCTGTGATCGACATTCTTCGATTCATTTAAACGTGAGCCATCGCAAAAAAAGCTCCCTGTGCAGCTGCTGCTGCTGCCTCCACAACGCAGGTCCAATCATCCCCCAGCATTAAAGTGTGTGCTTGTGTGTGTGTGTGTGTAATTGTGATTTACTCATTCAGGTTATGCTTCGCTAAGTTGTGCGCCTTCCTGTGCTTGCGCCCTCCCCTGAAGCTCGAGCTTAACCTAAAACCTCAACCCTTGTCCTTCGCCACTTCGACTTCAATGTCTTCTCTGCTTGCCTTCATCTTCTGCCTTGGCAATTGGCGCTTTTAGGGTGCTTCCAAGGACCCAGTGACATTGTAATGGCTTAGAAATTTACACGAATCTCATGCTGTGTGTGTATGTGTGTGTGTGTGTGTGTGTATGTCAGTGTGTGTGCTGTGTGCACCCCTTACATGATTTGGAATCCCGTGTGCCCACAGCATTGAGGGGTTGATTTGCTTTGGCAATGAATGAAAAAATGCTGCGTGGCATTTCCTTTCAACAGTAAATACATCGTTCTGAATTTTTAAAGCGTTTTTTAATTCCTTTACAGCAAGTTATTCAAATGCCTTCTGTGCCACATAGTTCTCTGAATGGGAATTTCTCATTTAATGGGGTTGATCGTAATGGAATTCTATTGGAAGTTGAATTCCACGAAACTCTACCAATACTTCCAATAAGCTTTGATTTCTAGCAGCAAGTTGCCTCGATAATTCCCCCCGCTTTCATTATTTTTCCACACCGATAACCCAAAAACTTCCCGCTAGGCTATCGAAAACAAAAGATTTTTCATAATTTCTTTTCGCTCGCCCATCTGTTTTCGCCCCTTTAGAACAATGGGCAAAATGGGTAAAAGCGCCCCCGGTGCCAAACTACTTTTCATGTGGTTCTTTCCCTAATTCAAGAAAAACATAAGGCCTTGCCTTGTAAATGTGAGGAACCAGTTCTGCTAATTTGTGCACACGTGCAAATCTCTACGTATGTAACTGGTCGAAGACAATGGACTCAATAGACAAAAGGATCCAGCTGCAACCGGTTGCCTAAGGCAAAAAAAAAACAACAAATCAAAAAAAGAAAAGGAAAAGTGCTAGGTTCAAAACGCCGATGGCCACTGACACTGCAAATTAATGTTAATTTTCGGTAGCAATACGTCAAAAAAAAAAATGTCCATTTCTTAAGAAATTTCTTGGTACATTTATCTTACAAATAATTGGAAGCTTGTTAGAACAATGGATTTGTTTCGAGCACCGAGTTCAAAGCATCAAGTGGTGTCGCCATGACTGGCAAAAAGTGGGGAAAATCATTTGCAAAGCTGAGTTAAAGTTCAAAGTGCAAAAGGAACTAGATTTTCACTAGCCACGTTTATTAACTGAACTGTTGAACTGTTTTATTGCCCAACGATTTTATGGCTGATTAATTGCTAAGATCTCAGCAGAAAGTGGACTATTTATATATATATTTAGAGTTGTGTTGTAGTCAACAGCATATTTAATATTGACTTTGAATTTATGCACTTACCAAAACTTGACCTATAAAAACTCGTAAAACTAAATTTAAACATTTTGCAAGGTTTTCAAATCTGTTTCGAAACGTTGCAGCTAAAGTAATTTCTAAGAAAATTGGCTTTAATCAAAGTGAAAATTTGCAATTTTGCTTTTATCGATTAATTAATGAAGTGCAAATTTGAAGTTTATTTTCGAGCAGAAGTTTTAAATAATGATCCTTGAATTTAACCAACATTATGCGCAAACTCAAACGGTTTCACAATGGGGGGGGTTCCCGATTCGACTTTTAGCATACCTCTTGGGTTTATTTTCTAATCTCAATTATGCATGCAGCGTAAAATCGATTGAGAAGGACCTCTTTCAGTTCAATTGCTGCGATTTCAAACAGTTTATAAATCACCGACGTCATTTGCAATCGGAGGGAAAAATAACTCTTGAAGATGTGTGTGGAAAGTGACTTAAGGAACTGTGTCGACTGTGGGTTGCCGCATGCTGTATCCTGTAATGGGATGTGTTGCCATCCACCCTTAGGCAAATCCATTTCAATTATTATTAAAATTTGTTATTTACATTTCTATTGAAATGAATTGCTTGCTGCCTGCCTACCCCCCCCTGCCCAGACCTCTTTAGGGAAAAGCGCACCTAAGTACTGTATACATTTTCACGTAAATCGGTGCTCGTGAAAAATCGGGAAAGCGTAAAAGTAACATAAAAATAAGCCGAAATAGGGTTGCCGTAACTTTATTGTCTTTGCCATTGTCTCGAGCTCAACTCGCATTCTGCTTGGGAGATCCTCAGTTAGGGTTCGGTTCGGTTCGGTTCGGTTCGTAGTAGGACAAAAGTTAATGTTTTTATGTGCAGCGCTTTTGTTCAGCCAAACTGGAATTTCGAATTGGCATAAAGCGTTCCAGGTACAACAATAATAGTAATAATAATAATCCCAGTTCCCAAAACGATGCTTTTCCAAGACTCTATCTGGGGCAGCGGGCTGTCTCTTATCCAATTGTTCGGCAATGCGGCACAAGCTCTACTCAGCAGTGGGAATAAACAAGAACAATTGTCAGCGAGCACAGTTCAATAGTCATCCAAAGGGGAAGTTGCCGAGCAGGAAGAGGATGCCTCACGATATTGTACGAAATTAAATATGTAATCAATAAAAACTTGTGTAACCAAAAAAAACCAAATATTGATTGACTACGACTATACTTTTTTATATATATTTAATAGTGCTTAAAGAAGTGTAAAGCGACTTTTTTTGATTTTTTTTGCTTGCTGAAATATTTATTTATATATATTTGAACATTCAGAAAAAAATCGTTTATTAGTTTGTCAATTAGCAGAGATATTTGAAAATGTTGCTATTAATCGATTTTTCGATTAGAATCAAATTTAAAAATAAACAAATATGTTAATCACTATGTTTACAACTTATTCAAAATCGATTGAACAACTTTTAATGCCAGAAAGAATGGAAAGGGGAGATAATTAACTTGTCAAGGACATTTTTTTATGGCACCTTTAGATAGCTATCCTTCAAATGATAGAAAAAATGTGTGACATATTCGAAGTCAATTTAAATTCCGTTTCAATTGAGTTGTCGCTGCTGTAATACATAATTCAAGTTGTTAAACTAATTAATTTAATTAATCTAGCAGAACTTGTAAGTCAATTACTCTCATTACCCACTCCACATCAATTGCCATTGTCATCAAAAAAACAACAACAAAAAAACTGTAAAAATAGCCAGTTTTACTGTACTTTGCTGTGACCCATGCGTTTCTTCTATTACTCCAGTAAAAGTGAGTAATAAATTCTGTAGTTGTAAAAAAAAGGAGTCCTGTTTCTAAGCACATGCGATTACTCTCTCACTCTCTCTCTCACACACACACACACACACACACACACACACATAAAGAAGTTGGGCTTCGGGCGCTTTCCACCCCGCGACGTTTGCTGGGCAAACACGTTAGTTAAATCGACTCAAAATAGAAGGAAACACCGAAAAGATTTCGCGATGCCATCGAGGAAGAACACTTGGAAAAGCATTCAACAGTCTTTGCTTTTTTGGGGTTAGTTTCGTCATTCGAGGGTTTCCCTTCCACATACCCTTACGTTGGGCATTCTTATTTGGTGATGGATTCTGTGACGCTTAGAAGAAAGTATTTATTTGGATATTTGCAATAAATATCGATGACAATAAAAGTTAATAAGTTGATTTTAAAATGCATTATTTTGTTTTGTTTTTATTTGTATTATTTTTTTTGTATATTTTTTATGGTATATGTTTCGAAAACGAAGTTTCTAAATTCAATTATTATATAATTCGTATTGCACTATAAATCAAAATGTTATTTTTAATAATAATCTTTTCAGCATAAAATAATATTACTAAATGATATGGAATCAAAAACTTAAAGGAATTACTGATTGCTAACATTATTCCTTAATCCAACTTCTTCTATTATTATATATCTCTGCCTGTCCGCAAGGATATTTAATGTTCGTCTTGAGGCTGGCTGAATGCTTTTCGTCTTGTTTTCGTCATTATCTCCGCGTCTTTTGCCAGGATACTCGCGCACACAGGCAAACGAAATAAAAAATTTCTCTCGCCGACCGACTCTTTGGCCAGTTTAGTTAGGTGGTGCTTCAGCTACGCTTAGTTGGGTTGTTGCTGGTGTGGTGGTGGTGGTGTTTGATGGCTGTGTGTGTGTTTTCCAATCCGCACCGCCGCCGCCACCGTCATTGACAAATCCAACAGGAGAGCTTCTGGATTCTCTTTGATTCGTTTGCTGGTTCGCTGATTCGCTCTCTTTCCCATTTGGCGAGGTCGGGGGACAAGGAAGGCATTCCGTCGCTCTGCATGCCGCCGACTGACACAGTTATCGAGTGCAATTCAGACAGGTCGGTTGTGTTTACTCCTCGCAGCGCTTCCCGTTCGCGTCGCGTATTCCGTTATTCGTTATTCGTATGCCGGTTTCGGGTTGTCGTGTTTCGTGTTTTTCGCTCTTGTTATCCTTTATTCTGGTGTTTGCTTGTTCATGTTATTTTTCGCTGTTTGATCCTTTGATAGTTATTCAATCGCATAAATCGTCTTCGTTTATCGGTTTATCTTTGTCGCTTCGTTCGTTTAACTTGTCGGCCTTTCTTTGTTGTTCTTTCGTTTTCTGGTAAGTTGAAAAGCGTAAATCACCAACTCAGCCTATTTTGGACCCCGACTGACATTAACGCTCTAAGTGCCATTCATTAATTACTTGCCAGATAATGAACATATATATATATATATATATGTAGACATAGACCGATTGTCTGCGCTTTGTTGCAACTGCTTGCACGGAAAGCGCTGCGATACGGTTTTAATATCGTATTTTATATGGTGTGGCACATGCAGTTTCTCTTTGTGTCTCGCCAGGGATTTGCTATATTTCAACAACTTCCGCATTGTCAAACGTATAGAAAACATATAGCCGACTCGACTCGACTCGACTCGACTCGACTGCTGTCTGCAATCAATGAACCGAGCCACCACAAATGTATTTAGCGTATATATATCTCACTTGCATATGCACAATTAAAATATGCTATTAATTAAGATACGACTTCTGCTTACCCACACCTTTTTGCCATATACAATCTGCATCTATGCATTTCGATTTAGACTATATACATGTGTTATATGCCCATCTTCTCGGCATCTTTTGTCCGGGTATAAATGTTAATTTTCCTTATTTCTTTTTTCCAGCGTCTCTAAAATGTATTTTTCATTTCATATTTTACACGATTTCACATGCTAAACTTTATTTCTTGTTATTCTCATTTTGCTCGCAGGCAACACATACACTTCGACGTCTTCAACTCGGGGAAACTACATGAAAATTATATTATTTCTGGTAGCTGCTACTCAAAAGGTGCGTCTTTATTTCATTTGGCCAATACAATATTTTAAACACCTCAATTACCAACTTCTTTTGGTCTTATCTTTACGCATTCTTATCTTGACAACAATCAGACACAAAAAAAAAACATAAAATAAAATAAAATAAAAAGTAAATTTTGAATTATTATATTAAATTAAATAATTTAAAGATTTATTTAATTTATTGTGCTTGACCTCCCGCACACAAATTATATGTTGCTAATGCAATTTTCCACTTAACGTGCAACATTTGCGTTGCTCCACATATAAAAATAGCAATGCGACAATTCGCTGCCAAATTGTCGCTAAAAACGCCCACATTTTCTGTTGAATTTGTTCACATGCGAGAAGTGCCACATTTGAAATTTCCTTGAATGATTCAAATTTACACTTTTAAAAGAAACTAAAAATATTTATCGCTGTGACGCGACATATTCTACCGATAATATTCCTATATATATATATATACTACCACCACATATGCATAAATATTAGCCCCAAGTAGATAAAGCATCTGCAAACCCAAACTGGCCCTGAACTTGACTTGAGTGCCATGGAAAAGTCAATGGCTCTCAGCACTACGTCTACATTTTGGGGTCTATACTAGATTGAAAAACGCTTAGTTGCTGAAAATATTATTGAATTGTGTCGTTATTTATTATTTTTGTTTTTTATCAGAGTGCGAGATATATAATTTGTGTGTGTGCAGCACTGCCAAAGAGGCCAATGAACGTTAAGCGCACGAATCAGCACAAAAAACAAAATAGGAAAACAAATATATATATTTATATATATATATATAAACATATATATATATTTATATATATATAACCATTATTTTTTGTTTATTTGAGCAAACTGTGCTGAATGGTTTTATCACATGCAAAGTGCATGTGAGTTTCTGCCAACTTTTCGACTTGAAAGTTATTTAAAGATCTATGATAAAACGTTAGCTGGTTTTTAACAGTAAAATGTGTGACTCACTCACGTTAGAAAGCCATAAGAACTGGCCATCAAATTATGAACTTAGTTGTGGCAACTTGTTATGTTACCATATCTAAAGCCTGCTCAAAGATTAAATCGTGTGACAAGCTAATTTAAAATTGCAAATATTCACTTGTCACATTGAAAAATCGGCAATCCAAATAAATTTGATAAAAATTAATTATATATATATATATTTATAAATGTATGAAATATTTTTTAATAATGGTTTTTACCATGAAAATATTAATTTGAATAAAAATTACTCATAGAAAATTCTAATAACCTATAAAATTATACACTTTGAGTCTAATTTGATCGTAAAGTTTATAAACCTTTGAAGGGGACTTCTTTGTATGTGTAAAGTATATATATTCTTGATCAGCACTAGCCCAGTTGATATAGTCTGCCCTCATTTTTGTATATAAGCGGAGCTCCCTCAGTTTTAAAGCTATTATTTAGGTTTAAATTGAAAACTATCCCTTGAGGACATTAAATACGTCAGAGCTGACCTGATCAGATAATGTTATCTCTTCGCTTCTATACAAGCGATAGTTCGTAGTAAGTTCCTTTTTCTTAAAAATGTTGTATTTATTTGTTTGTATTTAGAAAGATCTTAAGGGGCTTTCCCTGCCATGGATAAAATTCAAGGCACGTATTTAGCATTCGCGAGAACACAACGAGACTTGTAATTTAATTGCCTCTCTGCCAAAACTGAATTCTAGAAAATGTGCAAAATTTCCATTGTTGTTTGGCACCCTGTTCACGGTACTCATTCCCAAGCGCTCCCCTATTTTTGTTTTTTTGCGAATTTTCATTTAATAAACATAAACAAATCGATACGCGTCACAACAACGCCAACAATGTCTGCGTGTGCCTGCCCCCGTCCAGGCGAATGATATATATATGTATCTACATCGAATGTTTTTGCTCTACACAATTTGCCGGCTGGCTCCCCTTTACCAATAGCGGGGGAATGTGGAGGGGGGGAGGGGTGGACAGTGATGCGTGGGGGTTGTTGTTGAGATTTTGGCTGCCATGTTGTTGTTGAAAAATGACGACGCAGAATTTCATCAGACATCCTTTAGCAAATGCTGGACGGACACAGCTCTCTCTCGCTCTCTCTCGCCTGCTCTTGCATAATGAAGCCCACGCTCTGCACAACCCTCAAATGGTCAGCACAACCCCCTCGTCCAAACCATCATTCCATGTCCTTGACGTCGCTGCCAGTCTACGGTGGCATTTTTGTTGTGCTTCTGCACATTCATAACAATAACAAATTGGACTCTGCGTCGACAGAAGTTATTTTCGATAACCCTTCAATTAAGTGTTTAGCAGCATAAAATAAATATATAAAAATTTGCAATGAAAAACCAATTCTTATGCGAAAGCAAACTTTTCTTTGAAACTGAACAGCAGGAGCTGTTTGAAAGGAGTTGAAACTAATTAAGAAAACTCGTTCAATCGGCTGTCCTTTTAAGCGTGTTGCAAAGCGTGTTGGCCTTTTGTTAATTAAAACATATTTATGCTGCGGCTTGTCAAATGCTTTGCATTTAATTAAAAAGAACGCGCGCGCCAGCATAAAGAATACACAAGTGGCACCAGTGGCAACAACGCCCAACGGCAGCTTATGGGTAGTTTTTGTTGTTCGTTTTGTTTTTTCGCTTCTTTTTGTTGTTTTTTGTGTGTGGGGGGTGGGGTGGCCACACTGGGCGTCGCCTACACACAAATTCAAGGTCCCGACGCTTCGGACTGCCGTGAACCCGATGTCGACGCCGAAGTCAAAGCCGACACTCAACGAAGGGAAAGTGAAAGTGGCGAGAGTGGATGGATGGATGGATGAATGGCTGGATGGATGAATGGCTGGATGGATGGATGGATGGCTGGCTGGCTGGCTGGCTGACTGGCTGGATGATGAGTGGGAAGCAGCTAGGAGAATGAAAAGGAAAAATAAATAAACCGGTGCTTGTCGCCCACGCTCAGAGAACGTTGCGACGTAGGCGTCTGCCTGCTGCTGCTGTTGCTGCTGTTGCTGCTGCTGCTGTTGTTGTTGCCACTACTGCTGCTGTTGCTGTTGCAAAGTAAATACATATAAGATGCCGGTGCCCATGTCCTTGACAATCGTTTACCGTTTTAGATGCTTGAAGTGGGCGTGTGTCCGTTGCGTGCTGTTGTCTATAATGTGTTTGTGTGTCTGGTATCCTTGGCATTTGTGCTTATGTGTCTGTGTGTCTGTGTGTGTGTGTGTGTGTGTGTGTGTGTGTGTGTGTGTGTGTATCCTGGAATAAATGCCACACTGATGAGCGACGGCGACCGAGCGTATTTACTTCATTTGCGGGCCGAGTGTTGTGTTATCCTTGTTTTTTTGTTTTGCTGTTTCGCAATTTTCCCATTCAAGGACACGGTCGTGATTTCTCTTCAGTGGCTCGCTCCACTGCGAAATTTTCCGTGCGTCAATTCGATTTGCCATCATGACTGATGATGAAGTTTGGGGCATATGGTTTCGAGCATCAAATTAACCTCTAAGCGGCATGTGGCTCCACACTTTAAATTCATTTATTTTTATTCGCTTTTGTGTCTTCTGCCACACTCTCAATTGCTCAGCAACAGATAATGATAGATAAGATGAAATGAGAGTTTTTTTTTCGTTCAATTGCAATCATAAATTAAAAGCTATAAATTTAAAAACTTTTCTTTCTTCGAGCATGCTTATCTTGTTAAATAAGTTGGCTTCTTTTGGCATTTTAGTATTCTTCAATAAAATGAATAAATTATTTTTTAATTTAGCTTAGGTTCCCATAGTTATTTTCGCATCTGTTTGTTTAAGTATTCTTCTGTAAGAGTAACTAAATTAAACAATTATCTGGCAAATTAATATATATTTCCATAGTTATTTTCGCATCTGCTTTTTCGAATGAAAATTAGCTAAATGAATCAATAATTTTTAAATTTTGTATTACATTTTGTATATGAAACATTGCATCAGCCATCAGAATTAAACAGGGAAACTAAAGCCGAAATTAAAACTCAAACTGAGCTGATATTCGATTCATTATACAAGAAACATTTAAAAACATTCCCGTTGATACTATTTTTGATTATTTTTTTTCCCATAAACAAACCAATGAAGAATTGAAGATGATTCGTCAGCAAAAAAAATTAAGGAGAAAACCAAAACCTGGCGTGATCAACGGTTCTTTAAGCGCGGGCAATTCCTGCTTGCAATGCTTTTATTTTGTTTATTTCGTTCCCCCAATAAATAACAAAAAAAAAAAAAACTTGCGATGCTTTATTATAGTATTAATTCAATGCTCAACTAGTTGATATTTGCGAAAATCAAAACACAAATCAAAGCACCAGACAATTTCATAACAAAAGTTTGCATTTACCCAAAAATATAATAAAAAAAAATATAAAAAAAAGCGGTCGCAATAACAATGCGCGCAAGAAAATGAAAACAAGGCGTCTGGTTGAAGGCGAAGTAAACAACAAAAGTGACGTCAAAAACGGGTGGGCAGAGGCAGCGGCAGCGGCATCGCTAGCGCAGAGACAGGCAAATAGAGAAAAAGAGTGCGAGCGGAAGCTTTGTAAATGAATTTATTTATTAATCAAATGGGGGGAAAAAAAACATAAACAGCCAAAGCAAAGCGAGCAACAACAAATGCCAAAGCTGAGCAGCAAAAAAATTAAATAAAAAACCAAAACAACAACAAACGCAACAGACTGTACCGCAGCGCAGCTGCGCTGTCGGTGTCGCCGTCTCTCTCGCGGCACCGGCATTTAAGAACAGAATTGGAAAATTGGAAGTGAAAGAAGCAACAGACGAAGAGACAGAAACGACGCTCAACTGCTGCTGGCTTTATGTAATTGTGTGGGTGAGCGACATGAGCACACACACTCTCTCATTCTCTTTCTTTCCCTCGCTCGCCTGCACTGCACACAGCTGAACAATCAAAACAAAATCAACGAACGTTCGCGAGCTTTCGCTTTGCTCTGCTGTGCTTGGCGTGTTTTTGTCGCTGAGCTTTTTCAAAAACTTTATCAATCGGTCAAGAACGTTTGACAAGCGCAGACACGGAACGCAACAAAACCAATTCGATTTACGCATGTGTATGTGTATATGTGTGTGTAGAGTGCGATAATCAAAATAAAACTGCAAATACGATTTTTATTTGTTGTTTTGTACATAGCGAAAATAAAATAAGTGCTGATAGAATGAGCAACGAATAACATCAACGCACGTCAATATATATTCTAAATGTACAAATATAAATCAAATAATATATTGTAGTAAAAGTAGTTGCTGTAATTTCATAATTCAATTAGCGTGCTATTAAAGCGAGTCAACAAAATCGCGCGCGACTTTTCAAATAATCGCCAACAAAACGCGCTCTTGGCATACGAGTTTAAGCTTAAATTAACTCAGCTTCCAGGCATTTATTTGAACAAACTCGCTTAGACAACGAGCGAACTAGTTTCAAGACGGCAACAAGAACAACAACAAGAACAACCAGCTACACTCAATCATAAAAGCACCAAAAATGCTAAGCAGATTTGCATAAATAAATAAAGCAACAAACATTAAATATAAAAAAAAGTCAAATTTCAAGAGTGCTGGAATTTGACTACAAAAATTCTTACGACGCCGTCGACGTCGACGCCAGGCGTCTGCCTTCCCGCTCGCACACCCTGCCCCGTATAACAACACTCACACATATAGAGGTCCGCATGCAGAGCGAGCTTTGTCTTACTCTCGACTACTTCTCGGCTCATGCTTTGATCAGTTGTCCGCAACGCGCTCAGCTGCTCGGTCGAAATCACCGCAAAATTGACAGCAACAACAAAACGGCAGCACAAGCGCCCCCCCCCCCCACCAGTTTCACTAAAGCTTTTCAGTTGTTGTAAATTTTTGCCATAATTCTAACGCAATATTTACGATATAGTCGAACTTAACGTGTGCCATCCAAGTGTTAGTGTTGTCTAGTACCCCACAAATAAAACTACACTTTTCAACTGTCAAACTTCAAGTCTTACGTCAACAAATACAACGACAATTTCCCCTTGAAATATATATATATATATATACATATATGTATAATATATATATACATATATGTATATGTATAATTGTGCTTGCGGTCTAAAATATAACAATTCTTCAATGCTTTGTTTCTCTTCTGGCGACAGGCTGATAAGATTTGCCGCGAGTGAATAAGTGTTTAAAATTTACTTATCATATTGTGCATAGTTCTTGTGTTATAAATATATATATATATATATATATTTACATATACATATAATAATTCAGTTTTAATCGCCACATGTGTGACCTAGTTTAAACGAAATCCAACCAACAAAAAGCGTGACCAACAACAACAATAAAAACAACAATGAAATATACAACAATTTACATATAAAAAGACACCGCCTTCTCCCCTCCATGTGCCCCTGCATATCAATCAATTAATGGAAGAAAATATACAATAGACCGAGAAATGTTTGTATAAACATTACGAACAAATTGTTTCAAAAAAAATTTTTAAATACATTTCATCGCGGAAGTCAAAACGAACGCAAAAATAAAAAAAAAGAATCGTTTACCTACACTATCCAAAGTCCCCACAGCTGGAATCGTGTTTACTTATATAGTATATATAATTTTGATACAACACACACGGTGCTACATTATAAGGTTGGTATTGCTGCGATCGTATATATATATATATATACACATTTATATAACTACAAAAGAAACTAAAATGAAATAAATAAATGTTACAAAAGCAACAGTCTCAAAGTCAAATTTTAATTATAGGCTTTGTGAGTGAAAAACTTAGGGCCAGATCATAATCCTATTTATATGTGTTTTTTAGAAGTAGAAAGTTAAACAAGATCAGCTGCTAAAAAATTGCGAAGAAGATGAGTTCGAAGCCTGTCTTGAGCTATAACAAACTGGAAATGTTCAAAAGAAAAAGAGAATACGAATTTCAAGCCTTTCTTCAGCTGTAATAAACTTTCGAAATCTAGTTGACTCATAGATCTTATTTTTATAGGCAATTTGGTCCCTATTTCATTTTCGAATTCTGAGAGCTGTCACAAACGGGTTATTTATGTGCCCAGACCAATTAAAATGTCAACTCATCCCAGAAACTTAACAGACACTCACACACACACGCACACATTCACACACATATCGTAAGTTCTCAAAGCTGAGATTTGAAATCGAAATCGTGTAATGCGAGGCCTTGCAACAAAACAGAGCTCGGAGCATTTGAAGCCATTAATATGACCGCATTTGTTTATGTTTAGGCCATAAAATGGAGCTCAGAACTTGAGCATTTCCTGTACCCCCCGCCCTTCCCTTCACCACCCCACCTCCCTTTCCGGCCTTTCCCCCACTGTAATTTGAGCGCTTAATTAAAAATGATTATAAATATAAATCAGCAAAAACAAAAGAGAGAAGAAAACAATGTTTTCAAATCTTTCGATTATACAATATTTCGAATACTATATGCACTTTACACATTTATAAAGACTTTGAAGAAGTTTTTACGATCGGCACATATATATATTTATATATATATATATATATATTTGTTGCCCATTTGTGCATATGATCAAAAGATAAAAACAATACGAAATTTTTAGCAAACAACAATACAAAACAAATGAATATATTAGACTAAAAGATTCCCTGTAATTGATTACATTAATGGGTATCTTGTTTTGCGTTGCTTTTATAAGTTCCAGAAAGATGTTCGAAAAAAAAGCATCAAAAATGAAGACTATTCGTTAATGAATTTTGTATTAAAAAAAAAACACACTTGTTCAACATTTTAAGGGGTATAACAAAAAGAAGAAACTTCCGAAATCAAAATTAAATTAAATTTGAAATTGATTTCAATTTGAATTTCGAATTTGAACGCGTTTTGTTCAAAGAGTTCAGTGTCAGTGCGCGAAAATTCAAGGCTAAAAAACTGTTGACTCGCCACAACTGGAAGACAGATAGAGAGAAGGAGACAGTGTGAGAGAGATAGAAAAGCAAGCGTACACACACACACACAAACACACCATCATGAAACACACACACACACACACACACACACACACACACACACACACTCGAAAGACAATCGAGTTGAATGCCTAAAACCGGCCATATGTTGGGCAAATACCAATAGTGAAGCAGCCCCCTCCCTGCTCCGGCCAAAGCCCAACTCTTCCCCCTCGCTTAGATAAATACATATGGGCAAACAGTTTTGGTTTGAGTTTTGTCTTTTTCAGAGAGCAAAGTCTAAACACCAACCCAGATAGCAATATTCTCCTTTGTACGCCTCATTTAGTTGAGGCGCCGCTTTATTACGTATACGACTGGGTAGCCAGCTGTCTGAGTTGCCGCTGTTTGACTTAATTGACTTGAGACTTAGGCAGCAGCGGCTGACGACAAGTTTTGAGTTTTTGCCATATCACCTTTAAGCAATCGTACTCGTTATTTCCCATATATATATATCAGAAGCTATTGCCAAGGTAATGAGTCAACAGTTGAGCGCACGATAAGGGCCGCCTATGACCAGGCAGGCAGCCAAAAGCGAGGCAGAAACACATTGCCACAATTAAATGTTAGCAACTTAATCAGCTGTTGACTTTGCGACTGATAAATGTATGTCACAAGATGCTCAAAACAACGAAATTTTCGCAATGCTGGTTAAAGGCTACAAAGTATTGTTTACTACTATATACTCTACTATACTATACTGAATACCATATATAATATTAGCTATACAATATTTGCTCATCTAGAAGATATCGTTTGGTAAAAATAATTCTTGCTCTTTTGTCACTCTTTTTTCTAAGCGATAAACGATTAAGTTTTTTCTAAGCGATAAACGATTAACTTTTCGATCTGTCTAATCATTAATTACCTTTAAGACTTCAAGATACTATATATTATAAAGTATTGTTTAGCCTAAGAATCATTGCGCTTTATCACACTATCAATTGCATGCCCAATATATACCAAATGAACTATTTTTAATCGTTTTGTCTATAAATATTTAACTTGGGAAATAGTTCAAAAAGAAAACAAGAAAAGTCAAGCTATATCTATGAATATATATATTTTTGCAAGCACTAAAACCTATATCTGTCAAAAGAACATATTGAAAACTGTTTATTTTTTAAATGGTTTTTAGCGATATATAATGACAATGTCGAGTCTTTAGCTATTCGTGTCCCGAAAGTGGCACGCCAGGCAATGATCAATGATCCCACAAAATGCTTTGTTCATTTTTTATTTGAATTTTTTATTTTGAATACCGATTGCTGCATATCAAAATGCTGATTGTATTTCTCGCAGTTATTGCATCATTTCTCGATTTCTTGCTTTAATTTCCGAGAGTTGAGAGTGCATAGCTTAGTAAAAAGTGTTGATCGGCCGATTTGATTCACAAATTTATATTTGACAACTCTACTGTGATACACATATCTTATATATGTATATATATATATAGATATATATATAGGGTCATTGTTTTGCCGGCCTTCAACTTTCTTTGTTGTTGCTGGCTGGCCGCTGGTTGTTTTCTGGGCTCTCTGCTCTGTTTTGCGGATGCGGCCATTAAACAAACTTGTTTGCATTTCTTTGAAATTCCGTAAAAAGTATTAATATGTTCCAAATATAAATATATCATTATCGTTCCACTGACTCACATCAGCTTTCGTTTATTTTCTGTCATTATTTGTTTTTGATCGTTTTTACCTCAATCGAAAAGCCATCAAAACCGCTTTAAGAATTCCTAGAAAATAATTTATCGATTGATTTATGTATATTTTGTTTTTGTTTTTCGACTTTATTTTCGTTGTCGTTTGTCACACTCCAAGACAAATAGCTATCCAAAAAAGTTGCGTCGCTTTTTTGGTTCAATTGTTATTTTTTTGCAACAAATTATTTTCCCCCGCAGACGTGGCAAGCTTATCAGAGTTCCCAGCTGTTCGCTTACAAGAGTCTGTGTTAAGCCGATTACATTAAGATAAACACTATCATTCTCGGCAGATAAGAGTGCGATACTTACGGTTAATCTAGCTTATCGTCGTTGATATCACTATCCACAAGCCCTTTGTGAGGAGTATACAAAATGTTTACGTTTTCCTGCAATCGAACGCCAAAATCTGACCTTGGAAGTTAAAAAAAAAAATAAAAAAAAAACCCCCGATAGCAATTTATATTTTTATTTATTTGCTAATCAGCTACTATCTAAAAATATTTGTAGCATGTGGCGTCACGATAGAAGTCAGGAATGGAGGGGCGTGGCTGGTAGGCAGGTTAACTGAAATTCTGTGGTTATGGTTTGGTGGCCATTCATTGCCAGCAAATTTGCACTGTGTGCTTGACCCAATATTGTAAAGTTGAGGCAGCTTATCAGCTGGCAACAGCCAATAAGACGAGTCACTGGCACGCGGCTAGTCGCTGATAAGCGACGACGACGACGCCGACAGCTGGGAGCAGCTGGGAAACCAGACGCCTCTCTTTGCTGATACGTACGCAACTCACGTGTTCCTGCAATGTATCCGTTTAAATTGGATGTTAAATGCAGTCGATATACAAACATACAAACACACACTTCTGCACTGAAATGCATTGTGCTGTGTTGAAAGCCGTATCTTTGCCCAGTCACGATTTCTTCAAGTGCTTAAAGTCTATAGTCTTCCCCATTTGATGATATCGGAACTGGCTTTTGAGGTCGGGGGTCTGTGGTAGTGTAGTATTGTATTGTATTTGCCTAACATTTCAGCTGATTTGTGCTAATTTTTGTGCATTGTGCACAAATATGTTGCTAAATCAATATAAATTGATTTTAATTATTTATCTATTAGCGAAACAGCAGGCAAGCAATTTATATGTACATGTACACTCATATATCTATTTATATACTTATATATATATATATATATATATGCTCCCTTTTCTTAGCACTTATTGATTGGTATGAAAACGAACTCAAGCAAGTTAAGTGTATCCGGTGTATCTGTATTTTTATATACAGTTACAGTCAAAATAATAGAAATGCTGCTTTTCAAAGTATTTAATAAAAATATGAATCTTTTTTTTAAAAAAATGCACTTTGGTAAAAAAAACAATGTTTGGTTTCTCATCTGGGAATATTTTAAAATGCATTAATTTTTTTAAATATTACACGTTAATAAAAATGAATATAAAATACATATAATAATGATTCAATTTAGGAACTTTTTTATTTAGTATAAATTTTGTAACTATGCCAACTTTTAATGTTTTAATTATCTTCAGTTTTGATCGCTTGTGCTTAAACTAAAATTTTCTTATCTTTTGAACTATATTTTAAAAGTATTTCTTTTAACATTTGACCGCAGCTGTATACATATATATATACAAATATGCCAACTTTCTGAAATGCTGCTAACTGTTGTGCTAATATTTAGTTGGATGTGCTGTTAGTTAGCAATTTAGTTAGTTGCAATAAAAGCGAGTTTAATGATCTGCCTTGATTAAAAAGAAACCAAAATAATTGTTAGTGCAAGTCGATAGATAGTTATCGATAACTTGTGTACTAAAAGCTGATCTGATCGATAAAATGCTAAGCATATTTCCAATATTATATCACAACTGAAGGTAGTTTAGCAATTTTAATTTATATCGCTTCCATTGGTTTTGACCATTTCATGGCCCCTACACGATTTGCGTCATCTGTTTGCATAATAAGTAGGATATAATGTTTACACCTGTTATATCATCAATTGACAGCCACATTTCCTTAGCAGTTAATCCCTTGGCATAAGGCATACATAAACTAATTTATTGACATGATGAACATGAGGATATAAAAAACATCGCCGCCTCCGCTTTTCGCTTGTCTATTTTTGTACTATTCTTAGCAATGAAATTGGCGCCCTAAAATCGTGTACTAAAAATAGGTAGATATTTAGCTTTAGGCATTTGGTAGGAGGTGGTGGGGCAAGGTTAGAAGGGAACTTGCACTTGGTGGTAACTGTGGCTACCTCAACATCAATTTGTGTCTGTGCTGTGTGCGTGGGTGTGTGTGTGAGAGAGAGAGAGAGAGAGAGAGTAGTCTACATTGCGTGTGCCTAAAATTAAAGCAGTTCAGTTCAGCCAAAAGCAACAAGAATACTAAGCAAAGGTGACTTGCACAAAAATCGAAACAAAGAAATTGAATATAAAGAGTGAGTGAGAGCGCATGAGGATAAAAACAAACAACAAATTGCATGCACTCGGAACATGTGACAGCGATGACGACGACAGTGTCTATGATGTTGTTGTTGTTGTTGATCAGTGTCGACAAATCAAAACGGGCATTTAATAAGTGCTGTAAAGCGGGATACGGGGTGGTGTGGTGACTTAGAACTAGTCAGTGACCCATTGATAATGCACAACGGAAGTTGCGAGCGTTCAACGTTCGAATCCGACACAAATGCATTATGCACAACTTTCCAGCTAAGAAAGAGAGCGAGAATGCACGCCTTCCTCTCTGTGTGTGTGTGCTTCAGTTACTGTTTTTTTTTTTTGGTTTTTGTTAAGCTCTCTCACTCTCGTCAACACACCAAACTGATAATGCAAAGCGTCGTTCAAATATTTATGCAACGTGCCAGGGTTTTGATTTGTACATTTTCGCGCAAGACAAAACAAAAAGTTATTGGTTAGTATAAAGTATAAAGGGCAATTTAATAGTCTCAATATATTTTGTTTCGTATCTTTCAACACTTGGAAGTTATTATCAGCGGCGGCATCACCATTGCGTATACATGCGCTATAAATACATATATTGCCATGTGAGTATGAGCGTGCATCTAGTATAAGTTCTGGTGAAATGTAAAAGCTTCCTAACTGCTGGATTTTTGTTATTGTAAATTATATTTTATTTACACACAACACAAAAAAAAAGCACCATCTAAACGACAAAAAGCTTTAGATTATTTACTATACACACACACACGAGCAGACACACACATGCATTTATTTCTACGAAAATGGCGACAAAAGCAAACAGTCAGAAAACATATGTTGCTCAGAGCTACAACAACAGCAAGAGAGGCACAGAGATTGAGAGAGAGGGAGAACACTAAAACAGCCCACGCTCTCGAAAGCTTTTTACAGACACCTAGTTTTGTTTACAACTCTTTGTTGTCGCTGTGTATATGTGCATGTGTGTCAGAATGTATGTGTAAAACAAAGGCAACACTGCGATAAATTATAAATTCAAAACAAAATATAAAAAATAAACAGTTTTGACCTTGAGTTTGGTTAATAACTGTGCTCCCGCAGCTCGTTTGCTCTCTCTCTCGCCCTCTCTATCTTTCTCTCTCTGCACGCCACTCTTCGCCCTTTCTTTTGCTCTCCCTCAATTTGTTGATAGCGTGGCTGGTCTAACTGTTTTCCACGTATATATTATTATTGGATTTGTTTATAATTATTGCTTATTATTTCGATGTGTGTTGAAATAGCCCGTCTGCTGTGTTTACATTTTGCAAGCGAAATTTGTTATAATTTTTCTTCTTGTTATTCAAAATGTTGATTATTGTTTTGTATTTTTGGACTTGATTTGAATATGACGTCACGAGCTGCTACTTTTTGGTGATTTGCTGCTGTTTGTATTATATTTGATTTGGTCACGCCTTGTAGCCAATTTCGTACTTTAGTGCTTAAAGCCCAACCCCCCTCCCTCAAACCAACCCAATCAAAGCCCAAATGCTCTTCACGTGCATCCCACGCGTCTTATATTCTTTTCCGCCTTGCTTACACCAGACATAACTAGGAGATACACACACACAGACACACACAAACACATTCAATCTTGTGCACATAATATAATTATTATTGTTTTTACTGTAGCTCTATTTATATGATTTGTTTTGGCAAAAAAAAACCTGTTTGTATTTATCTCGTCTGCTTTTTCTTATCATATGTTTTGCATCATATGTTTTTTTAGTCATTTTAATTTTTTTCCCTTCTCCGCCTCATCATCTTCTGCAAACATTTCGCGTTCATTAACTTTTTTCGTTTTATTATTATTTTTTATATTTCTGTTGATAATTATATATACATGCTCTTCTTTTTTCTTCTTTATTTCGTGCTCGCTCCCGTCCCCTTTCTCCCCTTCACTTGCAGCATCAAAATGTTTGCTTGTCTAGTGTTTTTCGGTATAATTCCACTTAAGTTTTTTGGGTTTTTTTTTGGTTATATTCATCGACGGCAGATTTGTAATAAATTCTATTCGTTTTCTCGTTTCTCTATTCCCCCATTCTTGGCGTTTGTATATAAGCGCCCGTCGTATGTTTCCTATTTATATGTATATATATACACATATATTTACTTATATACATATTAAGCATGCTTCTTCTCACATTTGTTCATAGAGGGCGCTTTTGAAATACAAAAAAAAAACAAAATAAAATTGTTTGGCCTTCGACGCGTTCGGCAACCTTTGACGAATATTAAACAATTTAAATGGTAACGAAGGGGAGTGCGGGGGCAAGTGTGTGTGAGGAGGGGGTTGTTGGAGAGAGACGGGTTCGGGCGTAGGAATGATGTGTAAAGAAACCAGAGAAACAAGCATGTCACTTAACTAATGTAGAATTGTTGCTTAAGTGCCGCGTTAGATACTACACAATGTTGCTCGTGTGTGTGCATGTTCGAGTGTGTGTGTGTGTGTGCTCTCGTCTGACCTTGGCGAATGGGAAGTAACGTCCATTCCACTACGTGTTGTAAGCGCTTCAGCTATCAGCTGTGAAAATATCGAGTTATCACCCAAAATGACAGACTATTCATGTTTATAGATAAGCTTGCCTGGGCTTCTGTGTTTCATAATTTCGAGGTCTACATGTGTTTATAGTCTACTTCTGCTCTCCTCCTCCGATCTCCTCCCCCACGCTTAACACCTGATTACCATGTTAATTGAACCTGTGCAAATAAATATCGATAGCTCTATCGATTAAATATATGTGATTGATTTCGATTAACTTAGTCCAACTCTTTGTTGGATGTGATTTTGGCAATTGATCAAACATTTTATTTGATATTATAGGAAAATATATATCAGCTGCCGCAGCAATTTGCCATCTTATTTTCCAGACGGCATTTTTCTTGTTATTGTACCCCACATATATATATACCTTTATACCTTTACGCAGTGTTTGCAAGATGGTAAATCCACCAAGTAATGGTTACAGATGCTCATTACAAATTTGGAGCCGGGCGCTCCACAGTCGCTGGTTGCCGATCCCCGTCAAATGGGAATGTCGCCATGGGGCCCCTGAGCCTTGTACTTTATCCGCCCGCCGCCCCCCATGATATTGCACAGACCCTATTAATCATGAAATCTGAAGTTTAGCTATAGGCACTCCTCCACACCCCTTCCCTCCCGACATCCTTTCTTGTTGTAGGAATCTTCTTAAACCGAATCCACAGCATTCACTCTACACACTCATCACAAAATTATAGAAACCTCTGCAAGGGTATATACATATGCATATATACATATATACATATGTGCATATATACATATATACATATATATATATATACAAAATAAGAAGAAAAAGTCCTTGTTTTACTTTCAACAAAATTTACAAGTGGATTAAAGAATGGCAATTTAAGCTGATAACTAACATATACAAATATTATCATATTATTGTATTATATCAAATAAAAATTATAAATTTAAATTTGAAAAAAAAACACGACTCGACTTGAGGCAAATGTATTTGCCCATTTGTTGTACGTAATGCGCCGCACAGAAATATATAATCCAGATACTAAATGCATTTTTCCATACAAATTTATGACCATTGAAATCGACCAGAAATTTCGGTATTTTTTTTGTAAACAAACTAATTAATATTTATAATGTACGGCAAAAAGAACAAGAATAACAAAATGCAGAGTCACCTGGCCAGCGAAAGGGAAAAAGCCAGCAACTAAGAAATTTGCAACACGAACAACAACAACAAAAACAACAAGAAATTAAAAACAAGTGTTTACTCATTGCTGCCGCATAGTTTTTTTTTTTGTTGTTGTTTTTTATTTCGTTCCCTATTTTTGTTTGCTTAATTTCTTTTCACTTGTTTTGTTTCTTGTTGTTGTTGTTTTCTTGTTGTTTTCAAATTTCGTGCTCTTTCTATTTTGGATTTGTGCAAAACAAAATTGCAAAAAGTGTGGTGGGGATGAATTGGCAAGTATTAGTCAATCAGCGCTGCCGAAAACAACGATAAGCCCAAGAAAACAACAACAACAACAATGAGAACAATAACAATAACAAAAGTCAACACAGACAGCTGAATGGGTTTTTTTTTTTTTTTTTTTTTTGCAAAACATTTGACCATTCGAATTTCTACACCATCCAGTTTGCGATTAACTTTTATAGTTCTGCTGTGATATAAATAATTTTTTTTTTTTTTAGTTTTGTTTATTATCCATAAAACATAGTTTCTAAAAAGTCAACGCATAAATAAGTAGCATACACGATGAATACACATTTGTCTGCGAGAGTCGATAAAAATTGTAGGATAGCAGCTCAAATTTGGTGCCATTCTTCAAGTTCTCAGCTGCCACAATCAATCATATTCGACAGCGCCCAGTCTTTATTTATATACATATATATATAGACAAATATGTATAATCGCTTTGGCGTACGGTTCCGGCATAACAACTGCAACTGCAAATGGAATTAGCATAACAAATTGCGATATACTCTTATAAACATTGACTGTGGAAAAGATTTTCTAAAACTGAAAACGGCATTTCGATTTGCATTTAAAAGATTACTTTTTGTATACGATTATTAATAATATCATTAAGAAAAACAAGTTTTGTAAATAAAAATAGCTTGAGCTGTGTTTAAAAGCTGTAATGACAGGTAATTGGTATGACTATCGATTATAAAAAGAATTATATAATGATCGATAGTTCGTATGACTATCGATAATAAAAGGAAAAATGAAATGCTTGATAGACAATAAATTAGAAAATGAGTGTGAATATCGATTATAAACAACAATCGATAACTTTAAAGGAGCCCATAGCCGATTCTTTTCTTTACAATCGTTGTTATTAGCTAACACGTTTATATACAATAATATTATTCTCTTAAGTGTTTGTACTTTTAATGGTAAAATATAATAAACTATTATTATTAGTTACCTATCGTCATCGATAAACGGTAAATTTATTCTGCTACGTAAACATTAGTTTTTTATGGGCGTACATAATTCATTATGCACATAAAAATACATATACAGATTATGGTTGAACAGTTAGTTTCTTAAAGTTCAGTCTAAGAATTGCAGATTTCCAATCTCAACTCGAGGTTGATGTTGTAAATGTTGTGCTTGCGACTGGCAGGCCTTGACGAGTTGCTTTAAGCCATTAAGATATGCCGTTAAATATGGCTATTTATGCTTAATTAAATCAACCCACTCTAAAGCCATACATATCTTTCTCTCATTGCAGCTACAGTAAAACAGTTGCGCAGTCGCAGCGCAGCGCCTGCGCGCCAGGCGCACAACACCAACAACAACAACAACTACAGCAACAGCAACAGTAGAAACAATAACAATAACTGAAGGAAGTTAGAATTGTTTCATAGTTTGTTTGTCATTTTCAACATCGTCAACATCGCCATGACTGAGAATCAGATATATCCCATGTCATCGGAATTCTTTGATAGCGGCTCGAACAGCAGCAGCAATCCATTGAAATATGAGCTATATGCGCTGGCCACGCCCACACTGACCATACAAACGGGCGTCTACAACAACAGCAACAGTAACAACAGCAACAACAGCAACAGCAACAGTAGCCCCAACAACACAAGCAACAACAATTCGAGTGCCATTTCGAGCAGCTACACATCGAATGTGATGCTGAGCACCTCAGCAATTAGTATACCGCGCAGCAATAACCCCAATCAGAGCCATCATCATAGTCATCATCATCATCCCTATCAGCTGAGCGGTACGCCCACATTGACGCCAACGCCCACACGCCAGCAGCATCATTTGAACAGTCTGCCCAGCATGGCACAGCACCAACACTTGCAACAGCAGCAGCAGCACCAACAACAGCAGCAGCAGCAGCAGCAACAACAACAACAGCAGCAACAACAACCGTTGCAATTGGGCGAATTGTCCGATTTTGGTCTGGATGCTTTAGATGCCTCGTTGTCGCCGACACTGTTGCAGGATGTCAGTTTGGGAGCCACCTCGCCGCTCAGCTCCACCTTGTACAGCAGCAGTGGGAATAATGCCAACGCCAGCAATTCGGGCAGCGGCAGCAACAACTATTTCACGCCCGATCTGAGCTCCTGCCTGAGCTTGAATGTGCCGTCGGAGCAATCGCTGCTCCAGGAGGTAGTCAACGGCAGTGGGCTGCTCTACGATATGACGCCCAATTCGAATGCCATGTGGAGCGATATTAGTTGCGCCATTGTTCATACCAAAAATGAGCCATTCAATCTCGACGACGATTACATTTTTCCCAATGACAAAGCCGAAATCCAAGCCGGCGAATTGGCCGATCTGAATGGCGGTGATTTTCTGGATGTTATGGGCACCATTGATGATCTGTTGCCCGCACAGAATGTCAACTTTTTGCTGTCGCCACAGTCACACACGCAGGATTCGCTGCCGCTGGAGCTGCTCCAGCAGCACCAACAGCAGCAGCAGCAACAGCAGCTGCAAACGTTGCTCACACAACAACAACAGCAGCAACAACAACAGCAGCAACAGCAGCAGTCACAACAACAACAAGGACAACAACAGGATACGTATGAGCTGTTCCATAGCACACCACAGAAGCCACCATCGCAGCTCAGCTCGAGCTTTTCGCCCGGCAGTCAGGCATCACAGTCGCCGTTAACTCCACCGCCGCCGCCGCCTCATGCGAATCGTTCACAATATCAGCTGGTCAAGTCGCGCAACATGCAGGAGCTGCTCAAGAAGGGCATGGTCATGTCATCGCCACCCGAACGCCATTCGCTGCTCAGCCAATCGGCTGCACTCAGTCCGGGCGACAGCAGCAGTGGTTTTGGCAGCGCCGCCAGCGGCAACAGCAGCGCCACAAATCCCAGCAGCAGCAGCAGCGGCAGCGGCGGTAGTGCCAGCTCCAATCAGGTGGTCATCACGGCCACAGTTGGAGCGGCGGGCAGTGTGCGGAAAGCGTTTGGCTATCAGGCTGGTGCCGTGGAGAGTTCGCAGCTGTCGCGTCTGTCGTCGTCGGCGCCAACGCATTTGGGACTGGAGCATATTTGGATGCGACGTGAGCCGCGACAGCATTTATTATCCACCGGCTCGCTGGCCGAGGCCGAGAGTTTCTCATCGCTGTCCACCGGCAGCGTTCTATCGCCCGATGGCATCGATTTCTCCCAGGACGACGAGGACGATGCGTCCAGCGAAAATAGCGATAACTACGATGACTTTAGCAGCGACAATGGTGCGTCCAATCAATAATCCTCAATAAATGCCATTTTTCTCAACTGTTGTCTGTTTTAGGCTCTGGTGATGAGGACGAGACACGCACTTCGACACCGAATCAACTGAGCAGCAGCAAGGGCAAGGAGCGCTTCTTCTGGCAGTACAATGTCCAGGCCAAGGGGCCCAAGGGCAAACGACTCGTCTTCCAATCAAAGCTAGAGAATCCGCATTTCCTCAACGAGGTATCCGATCCCGTCTTCAGTCCCACCTGCTCGGTGCGCGGCATTAAAGTTTACAAGGTATGTGAAAATGTTTCTCTAGCCAAACTAAATGTTGACTAACAATTTCATCCAAAACCTGCAGCACAGTGGCAAGGCGCGCAAGGGGGATGGCAACGATTTGACACCGAATGCACGCAAGCTGCACAACATTGGCAAGGAGCTGGACAAGCTGAGCCGCACCATTAACGACATGACGCCCGTCTCGGAGCTGCCCTTCAATGTGCGTCCCAAGTCGCGCAAGGAGAAGAATAAGCTGGCCTCGCGCGCCTGTCGCCTGAAGAAGAAGGCCCAGCACGAGGCCAACAAAATCAAGCTCTACGGCCTGGAAATTGAGCACAGTGAGTCCAGTTGCTCTCAAACTGTTTCAATCTATAATCACTTATGTTTGATATCTTTTGCAGAACGTCTAATCAATGGCATTTCGGAGCTGAAACAGGTGTTGGCCGCCAAGCATCGCACAAAGAGTCAGGGCGAGACCACCGAGGAGGCGGACCAGCAGATTCAACGCATTTATTCAATGGCTTTGTGTGAGTTGCAAATGCTGATTTGCTAATTACGCGATGGGAAATTTATCTTTCTATGTATTTATAGCTGGCATACGCATTGCGGGCGGCTCCACCGATTTTGTGAATAAAGTCTTGGAAAATATGCGCGGCGGTTTGCACAATGGCGGGCTTGAGGATCTGCGCAAATCGTAGACCAATTGTTGCACAACTAAAACGAACCGCCCATCAAGTTTAGAATTTTAAGCATAACTAGCATGTAGCCACAGCCCGCGTCCTCGCCCTAACCCAAACCGAAACCAAAACCCAAACCTGAACCCCCCCCCGATAACCAACTAATCAAACCAAACAATCAATTTACAAAGATGTTCTGCTTGAGTGCGTGATAATAAGTGAATGATGAGATATCAAGGATGATAACGATGCGAAGCGTTAGAGTGAGCGAAAGATAGTTGTAACTGTGATTTAGGAGCCTGGCTGGCAAGCAGCAAGCAGCATGCCGCATGCAACAGATATGCACAAAAATGATTTGGCCAGCGCTAAAAGCAAACATAAAATTCCCTGAAGAAGCAAGCAAAACAATTGATAAGAAACACGACAACAAACACACTGTAAAGAAAGAGGCAACCGCAAACACAAAACAACAAAAACAAAAACACTAAAAAAAAAAACGAACAACAACAGAAACAACAATTTCGATCTGAAGAACAGGATTTTGAGTTTGTGTGCGTTTAGGATTTAGCTACCAGTTTTACCTGCTTACGAAATAAGTTTTGATTTCTTTAAACCTTTGAATTGCGAAACTAAATTAGGCTACACAGTAACGAAACAAACAAACATATACATATAAACCTATATATATATACACATAACTACATATATATATGTACATATATACATTGATATATATATATATATATATATACAACTGCGATTTATTTGTTTAAGTTTTGATGCTATATAAACAATGTATAAATTGGTTCAATGTTTAGCATTAAGTTTTTGTTTAAATATTAATTTTGCTACAATTGAGAGCTTTTACTTTTATATACACCATATACCTATTTACTACATATAACAATTATGTTTATTATGTTTGCCCCGACATACAATTCTTTGGTCCTAGGTTTTGTCAGTTTTTAAGTTTTTGTTTGCGCCTAAGAAGTAAATGCAAAACAATGAAGGAAAATTACTGTTTAATTGAAATCTATATGCATAATGTATGTCAAATTATATATATATATATATATATATATATATACTTTTAATTACTTACATTGTAAATCTATATATAGATACATATACATATATATATATATGAGCGGTGATATAATTTTAATTTTCTTTGTATACTTTGATTTGATTTGATGTGAAACCGTTGGCTGATCAAATGCCCATTAAGGTCTAATTACTTTTTAGTTTTTCTAATGATAATAATAACCATATCGTTTACGTTTCGCATATAAATTACCTTCAATATAAATCATAATTAATCAACTTTAGGCACACATACCATTTTTTTGCAAACCTTAAATTACATTCATTTCTTTAATTTACTTGCGGGTCGCTCTTTGAAGTGCATACCAAATAAGTTTCAAATACAAAAAAAAAACACCAAAAAAAACCAAAAAACAAAAAACAAAAAACAAACTTAACACACTTTGAGTTTTATTATTATGTTCACATTATGATTTTTGTTCACACACGATTTCGATTGTATTCTTTTTGAAGAACTTTTTGCTTTGCTTCGATGCTAATTTTGTGATATTTGTATTGAGTATTTTGTGTGTTTCTGCTTATTATTTTTTTTTTCCTGTTTTGGGGGACTTTTTAATTTGGGTTCTAAACGTCTAGCCTTATAACTGCTATTTGTTGCGCAACAAGTTGTGTTCAGTTGATATCAAAAACAAAAACAAAAAAAAAAGGAATGAAAGAATACATTCAAAACATTCTAAGGACATCAAGTCTTGGTTTCATTTATTTTTGGATTCGCTTCTTTTGCTTATTTGTTTGTTGTTTTTTTTTGTTTTTTTAAATGAGAACGGAAATACAAATACAAAGTGATTCAAGTTAAAAACTTAGAACTTAGGCACTCGTATCACCCACTTGAGTTGAGCACGTGACAAACAAATTGTAGTTGTTAGATTAGGCTTAAAGAAAAGAATGAAAGGAACTAAGTAACAAGTAAAACAAATATGGAACTTATATACTTATTAAATATGAACAATTAACAATTGGCCATCAGTTTTGTTTAGGGTTTTCAAATTCATGTTTTAGGAGCTACAAATCCATAAGTGATATGAATACGAATTCAAAATTATTACATTTACGAATAATAAAAAAAAAACTACACACACACTCACACACACCAAGTACAAGCGCATGCAAAGCGACTAAAAATGTTTGAAATGTAATATATATATATATATATTGTAGATTACATACATGTATGTATATATATATATATATATATATATAGAACAGAGTTGCTTAGGTTTAGGGTTGTCTTTGTCCAATTGCAAATATGCAAATAAAGTGCGAGGCGGCATTGAAGTAAGCACGACAGTTCCTCAGTGTTTAATATGTGTAAAGAGCATACTAAATATTAAATATACAAAAATATATATATATATACTGTATAATTATTAATTATGTTGTAACGAGAACGAATACGAAAACAAAACAAAGATAAATACATGAAACATAAATGTTATGGTTATGTATTGTAAATGTGTGCTTTAATTAAATGTGCTTCATATTTACCTTTTTTATATATACGTCGATAACAATATCGTAATCGTTATCGAGAAGTAACTAAACAATGGATTAACTACCTCAAAGTTGAAAACAAGTTTCATATTCGGTAAATAATAAGGAGCAAATTGATATACACACCAAAATACATACTTACATACATAGATGTCGTAAGAATGGTCAACAAATGATTTAGAGTTAACCAAGAAATAGCTGGGAACTAATAATTCATAAATATATATCTATATATATATATGTATATATATACAACAAGAGCCTGATTCATATTCACGTGTCCATACAATACGTATTTTGAAATTCATTAGGCATTAGATATGGAAAACAAAGAATCAAACAAATTATAAATCTTCGATATTATTCGAAGCACTGATCATCTTGCAGTTCTGTTTCTGAGTCATACTGATCGTCAGACTGTCCGCAAGGTTATCAGATAACAAAACAATTATTGTGGTGTCCAACAAATTGATAAACAATTATGAATATAATATATATATACCTATATACAAACAAAAATAAGTTTTGAAGACTCTGTGTTGAAAATTACAAATTGTGCATGCCCTAAGGCGAATCAAAACATAATTATTATGTATAAAATAAACGGAACAGCGAAAAATATAATTAATTAAGTATACAAACTTAAGTACACACAAACACACACACTCAACATTTATGCATGCCTACCAAGAAAACAAGATGTCTATATATTAAAAGTACATACCAAATTTCAATATGAAAATAAATGGCGACAGCAGCAAAAACAAAACAAACTTCTCCAAAAGCGTAATTGATTAATTGATTTACTAGTGGATCTGGCGGCATGCATCAAAAAAATGTGGAACGCTTCACGATTTTGCGTGTCATCCTTGCGCAGGGGCCATGCTAATCTTCTCTGTATCGTTCCAATTTTAGTATATGTTCTGCCGAAGCAAGAACGAATGTAGTACAAAAAATTAAGTATATAAATGAAGCAGCAGCCAAATAAACTGTTGAGAATTACAAGCAACAGCGAACAAAACCAGAGAGCGACATCTGTTGTTGATTTTATTTAGCTCACGCAATGGCTAAGTGCGAAACGAAATTAAAAAAGTATCGCATCGTATATCGATATGGTTCATGTTAACTCATTCAAATAAATCATGGAGTATTTCCGAATTTAGTTTTGCTGTCTTTCAAAACGAACTTCTCCAAAAGTGTAATTGATTAATTGATTTACAAGTGGATCTGGCGGCATGCATCAAAAAAATGTGGAACGCTTCACGATTTTGCGTGTCATCCTTGCGCAGGGGCCATGCTAATCTTCTCTGTATCGTTCCAATTTTAGTATATGTTCTGCCGAAGCAAGAACGAATGTAGTCCAAAAAATTAAGTATATAAATGTAGCAGCAGCCAAATAAACTGTTGAGAATTACAAGCAATAGCAAACAAAATAAGAAAGCGACATCTGTTGTTGGTTTTTGGGAATTACAAGCAACAGGAAACACAATCAGAAAGCGACATCTGTTGTTAGTTTTTTGGTTTGTGCAATGGGTAAGCGCGAAACTAAATTAAAAAAGTATCGTATCGTATATCGATATTGTTCATGTTAACTCATTCAAATAAATCAGTGCGTATTTTCAATTTTAGTTTTGCTGTCTTTCGCTCTTGAAATTTAGATTATTCTGAAAATTAATGTATTCAATTTCCCGTGACATATAAGTAATTAATTCCGAAAAAGTAACAAATTTTAGTTGAAAAGTAAAAATACTTCTTCCCAATAAAACTCTGTCGTTGTTAAAGTTTTTTATTTTCAATAAACCAATTCACATAGGCAGAGTACAGCATAATTCATCTGTTTAGGCTAAACACGACAATTAGTATTGAACTGAACCTATAATGAGCAGGCCTTTTCTTTATTGAAAGTTCTTAAACCTAAATACATATTTATTTCTTATCTAATACAGCCGCTTGTAATGGGACCGCTTTCTACCTCTGCGATCTCCGTTCATACTTGAAAATATATAAAATGTAGATTCTAGATATCCATTCTCAATTTAAAGCAAAGCTCGGATAAGACAGACTCAGACAGAAGTCAAAAGCGCTGAATTGATATTGATGGTTTTTTGCCGACTTTATATATATTATCATCTTATTCACCATGCATCAGTTCATTCGTCTGAAAAATAACGCAACAATCTAACTTTTTACTTGCGCAGGGTATTACAATACAATAATAATTGCGTACAGGGTATCTTAGAGTCGAGCTTTTCTATAAAAGATTTGCATACATACTTATATGTATTAATAGCCCCAAGACGTTATCAGGGTATTTGGAAATTTAAATGAGAACAAGGCATTTCTGATAATAAACAATATTTGCTTTCTGCACAAATAAACGAAAAGTATTCATTGTTGTTGAATTGGAAAAATGCATTCATTATAGTTGAAAACACGAGTTGTGCTCTTTATTTGACTACATTGAAAAATAAATATTTAGAGGCACGACTAATAGAGTTCAAAGTCCAGCGTTGAAAGGCCAACCAGTGTTAATTTATGGAAATTAAAAATACACTCGTTTATACACATTACAATTACAAAAAATACAATTACAATATTCAGTTGATTGTGCTTGTCTGAGATTCTGGGACCAGATCACCCTCTCTCCACGCCCAGATACTAGTTTATTCGTGCTTCGACTCTGGCTCTAGATCGAACCAAGACTTTAGGCCAACGGGCGTTGTAATTTCGCTGTCATCCAATTGTATTTTCAGCTGCAAACAAAATAAAAGATAAGAAAAAAATTAGTTTTATATTCGCAATTGGCACAAAAAAATGTGGAACGCTTCACGATTTTGCGTGTCATCCTTGCGCAGGGGCCATGCTAATCTTCTCTGTATCGTTCCAATTTTAGTATATGTTCTGCCGAAGCAAGAACAAGAAATACGTCTGCAAATTTGCTATTTAAATGGTGATCGCGACGAACAACGACTTGGGAATTACAAGCGAATGGTTGCTGGAAAATTCAGTTTCTGTCAGGGGTTGTTTTTTGTTTCCAGTTACCAGTGCTGCTCTTGCCTGTTTATTGTTTCTGGAAGCAACCCTAGAATAAGGGTTCGTTGCCTGTTACTCACCATGCCAATGATGGGACTGCCATGGGATAGAAAACCCTTTTGGCTGCAAACGGTAACCTCGAGTTCCGTATGCCTGAGCTCAGAAATCGAGATGAGGTACTCAAAGGATGCATCATAGACGGGATTGCAGTTGTCCTTGATGACGCCGGTCTTGCGCTTGGACTCCTTGCTGCGAGCGGGCAGCAAATACAGCTTCACATATGGATCTGGTATGTTGCTCGGATCGCGTAACGGGATATTCATAATCTTATGTATGGTCACATCGAGCTTCTGCCGCTGTGCCGAATACGTTATCGACAGCTGGATGCGACCCCGACCATGCTCGCCCGATGTTGTGGTTATGTCGAGCATGCGATGTGTCAGCGTCGTGCTGACAACCTCGCTGATTGGCTTCTCCAGCGATGCGGACGCTGAGAGCATTGGCGCTTTCAAGGTGGACTCCAGCTCCTCGCTAATCGGTGATTCCGCCGGGATGCGATTGCTCTTCGCCTGATCATCCTATAAAATGTTGTTTGTAGCAGAGAACAAACAATATCGTTTTAAACAGGTAGCAGGTGGAAGTTTAGGGATTAATGTAGGTAGAAAGGTAGGTCCGGTGTAAACTGTCGACCCGAATGCTAAATGTGTTGGTCTGTTATGGTTTTTCAGAGTGTTTGCTTGATAACTATAGATGTTAAACACCCTTATAGTGGTGTATTTTATGCAATTGTACAAGTTCATCGATAGGAAATTAAGATCCGTTGAGAAATCATTAAATTTTAAATAAATAGGAATATTTTCATTTGGATTTTTTGATTATGAGAATCATTTTTGAATGTAAGTCAGAAATTTAATTATAAAAAGAAAATGTAAAATTTATAGAAAATATATTAATGTTTAATTCGAATACGATGATGTCAGCCGTTATTCACTCTTTTTTTCTGTAGTCTATTTTTGAATATATATTTGCATATTTTTTCAACAGTTGCTTACCTTGGAGGCCTGATGGGCCAGTACCGGGACGTCAGGTGTCTTTACGGAAGTGCTGCGCTTGAGTGCTGCCACCTGTTCCAAGGCATCGGATTCATTATCAATCTCACCCGCCTTCAAAATGCGCAAAGATAGTGACATGTATAGCTTTGATTCGGGTCCAGACATTTGCAGTTGGAAGGGCTGCTGTATGACCTCCATTTTTAGCTGTTTCACCAAGGTGCTGAGTGTGTACGTATATTGGCCGATATCGTTGCCCGTCTTCTGGTCATAGATCTTAATGCTCAGGCACTCGTTCTCCGGATTGCTCACCAAGAAGGTGAAACCCTGCTCCCAAACTGGCGAGTCATCGCGGAAAATCATCGCCGTCTGTTTCTTCTGCTTATTGACACTGCAGACCAGATACGGATCCGGCTTGGAATTGGCACGTGCTTGCTGTAAACGAGACGAGCATTTGGATTTAGTATTAAGGATAGCCATTAGGAATAAGCAGTACCTTCAGATGCTTGGCCGAGTCAATGAAGACGCTAAGAACCGCTGAGCTCATCGTGGTCACGCGCAGCAGTTTCGTCTCCAGCAATATCTGCTGCAGATCATTGGGATCGGCGGTAAGTTTATACCACTGCAGACGCACATGCAGATCGCCATGCTTGGCATCCTCGAGGGTAAGCCACTGTGAAAGCAAAGAGAGCATTATTTCATTTCAGTTCATAGATTACCAATTCGTCAATCAGTCAGTCAATATACTTAAATAAAAAGTTAAAGCAAATAGTTTTTTTTTTTCAAACTTACAGTATCCAAAATGCCCTTCTTGATCACGCTGGCAATATCGATAGATGCTCTGCAGATTGTGGCAATAAGAAAACGCATAATTAGTGAATGATGAAAATCTTAAAATAAGACAACATTAATTGTTTTGTTAAGTGTTTGAAGCGGGTTCTCAGGCCACAAGTGGAGCACTGTTTGGGAATTGAGTACTGTAAGAACTGTGTGGCCAAATTGACTTTAGTTCATAAAGTATTATTGTGGAAATGTGTTTTTTGCATTGTTTTTTTTTTATTTTTTGGTTTTCTTTCGGATACTGATTGATATTGATGTGTAAACGATTGCCTGACCTGCCGAGCGACTCGTCATCACTTGTGCGATCCCAATCAAAGAGCCTAAGCGCGAGTATGGAACGTTGTGAGACCTCAACCACAACCTTATCCGTTCAGTCAACAATAATATGGTAATATGGAAGACATTGAATTAATACTGTTAGTATTTGGCGGGCTTGGCAACTCTATGGCACATATTTACAGTGGGTATTACTCGCAAGTCAATCAATCTACATTCAAAAAAACTACTTGGCATGCAAAGTGTTCAGTACAGGGTGCTCCAACTGTTTGTGAGTGTGAGTGTTTTCTGCGCATTCACAGTTAGTATACTTAGTATTATTTATTATAACGTTTTTTAGTATTTAGCAGTTGTGTTCAGCGGTCAGTTATCTTTTGGATTAAGAGCTTGTCTACTATACTATCATGAAAGCGATTGTGAGTGTCGTAATAATATTGAAGCACTCTTTAGAGCATGTGCAAATGCATTCATTATCATGAATACTAATGAAATTTGAATGAGGTTACTCACATACTTAGGCACTCACTTCATAAGATCAACTATTTTGCACTTAGTTTTTGTTGAAATTTCAATTTGTACAGCTTTTATGTGATAAAACTGATACTGATAAAAAAATGTGTAATATTCGTTTGTCTTCTAAAATTAGCGAAGCTATAAGATGAAGATTAAATGGTTAATTCCTACAGTGAAAACTGTTGTCAATCATTTGATTAACCTCGAAGCTCATTGTAATCATAATGTCAACGCATTTATTTGTTTTCTGATTGTGATTCATTTCATTTACAATCTCTAAGTCAATGTTGATATTTCGAAATCAAAGTCTGTTTTTCGGATTGTTAGTGAATACTGTTAAATACTTGGTATACAAATAGGCATAACTCGGGAGCAAGATGAAACATAACGGGAACTCAAAAACGCAATACAAGGAGTTAGGTACAATAAAAATGCAGTCTCATGCCGCAATACAACCTGCCCAATACATCATCGGAATTAACGCCTGCCATACTTTGATCATAGTCCCACAAAGAAAAACCAACCAAGTGGTTGATGATGGTAAAAATAGGCGCCTAGAAAAACAATTGTGTTTCAGAAAGAGAAATTGAGAGAGAGAGAGAGAGAGATAGAAATAGAAATACAAATACAAATAGAGAACAATGGGCAAACTGGGCAACATATAACTCAAATCGTTGGTAAAGCAAATCATGCAACATTTAATCATACAACAGACAGTCAACATAGAAGATATTACGATTAATTACTCACATACGACGTACGGTGTTGTTTTGGGGTAGTAGGAATACGGATAGGGTAGCAGCATTACTTGATCCCGAACCCCAGTTGAGATATGTGTGTATATATATATAAAAAAAAAAAAAAACAGGATAGCTTACCTGCCGAGGCTCTCGTCTTTTTTAGAATCATCCGAGTCCTTCACTTGTATGTCGACCCACTGACCCATTTCAATAAAAACTGTCGCCTGGAGGCAGGCGCACAACAAATAACGAGTACATAAAGTCAAGAAATATGCATGGAAATCAAAAATGGTAAATGATATGATGGCAAATGGCAAATAGAAAAAAAACTCTACGGCTTGAGCAAAAATTGAACAATTAATTGAATACACATTGTGTGTGTTCATTTGTGTGAGTGTGTTTGTTTTTTGTGGCATGCAGCAATCGAATGGCGAACAGCAAAAACAAATTACAAAAAGCAAGGCTGTGTCAGCAGTTTCACAGCAGCGCGCATACGCACCTCGCACCAGTAATCCCACTTGGGATTCACATTGTTATCGATAATCTGTGTCCGGAATTCTTGAGAGCCCACATTGATGATGGCATACGGATCCGATTTACCCTTGCCCAGCACACTGATGTCCTTCTTCATCAGATTCTTTGCCTCCACGACATGTATGCGCAACAGTCCCTGTTATAATATATATGTCGGTAAATATTTAATATAATGATCTCAGACCATAAGGCGACAAACTACATTAATATATAGTTGTAAGCAGACCCACCTCCGGTTCGGGCATTTTGAGGGAGACAGCAGAGATTTCGTCACTCAGAGAAATTGGCAGTTTGTTGGGCAGCACCATCACATTGCCAATCTGCTCGACAATGATGCGACGCAGCAGATCGGATAGTCCGGGCATATCCATAAAGTCAATCACGCCCACCAGATTGAAATCGATATTCGGATTGTTTAGGAAGAATATCTGCAGTCCGCCCACCAGCGGCATGGAGCGTATCAGTGGCTTCATCACAACGCGCACCCAGCCGTGTATCTGGAAATCCTTGATGCCACCCTTCATGCCACCCAGGTAGAAGTTAATGTCACAGTCGCTGGCATAAAACAAATCCAAATCCATAATAATCTCATTGCGGTCCACGTTCTTGTCGTAGATCTTCACGCCACCAATGCGTGGCGGAATCGTGCCCAATATGATCCGATCGAAGCGAAAACCATTCATCTTGTACTGCGAGAGTGCCAGTGCCACATTCGGCTCCACCACCTCCTTGACTATGGTGCGGGCAAAATAGTTCGCATTCGGCCACACCTGCTTCAGTATCTATTTCGACCAATAAAAATGTGTTTAGATATCGAGTGTTAAAATTGAATTGTCAGTGATAAAAACGTTTGTGATTTTGTCATCCCAATAAACTCAACGAGGCAATTGGTTATCATCTTTTAAAGCTTACCTTATTTAGCCACTCGGCACGCTCCACATCTGGAAAATAGACCCAGGCGGGCAGTTCATCGATACGTGCCAGAATCACATCCTTCTCGGAGGCCAGGGCCGATGCCTTGGCAATGTCGCGCTTCTTCTCTGAGGTCTTGCTCAGCTGATCGCGGGTCACAGCGAAAATGACTGGGGCTATTAGCCATGCCACAGACCAGCCCATGTAGCCGACCAGATATATGGAGCCCACGATGGCCACCTTCTTGCTCACCGCATACAGCACCGAGAAGATGCTGTTCTCATCGCTGCTGCGTGAATTGGTCGCAATTTCAGTTGTGGCATTGCCATTTACAGTTGCTGCTGCTGTTGTTGTCGTTGTTGTTGCAGCAAGGTTGTTCACGGGTATTTCACTCATTTTGGGGAGCTCCGCCAGCTTCACAATTGGTTCCTCCTGCTGCGGATCCGGCGGCACAATGAAGTCGGCCAGCGGCACACTCGGCACAGCCTCGCTCTTATCGCTAGAAGACAATCATAAAAAACCGAGAAATAATTATTATTAGAGCAATGGAAATTGTTGTTGTTGTCGATAATATTTGCGTAAGTAAAGGCAGCTGATTAATTTGCGTTGCCAGCATTGCTCGGTTAGCGATGATGTCATCTTAAGATGCCGCCCCGCCTTTTGGAGAGTGCAGTAAAACTTGTACCGGCATTATTTTGTTTTATGTGCATTCCAATTTTTGTTTACCTCTCAGCTAATGTCTATTATGTGGTCGCGTATTACTCATCCGTCGCGTGGGCCAAACGAATTGACACAGTTTCGTGGCGCTTTCCACTCGCAGTGTGGCAATTGACAAGCGGCAACAACAAGCACCTGTTGAGCTTACTGCCCGTTGGCGTTCACTTCAACTTAAATCTGAACTATTATTCATCTTGTTTGAGAAAACAAAAATTTAACACCAAACTGTTAATTTGGATTTATTTGAATGTTTATTTTTAACAACTTCTGTATATAATAAACTTCATACATACATTTTTTGGCGAGTATGTGGAACGTCTAAACAGTTGAAAATGAACTCGTACTGTGAAAAACATTTAAATGTTCGAACTTCGACAAGCCAAAGGGCTTGGTTCAGCCAGGCAAATAGCCAGAATAATTGAAAAGGGAGACGAGTAAAGTCCCTTTTAAGGGCTCATCTATAATGTAAAGCTCTTGGGTAAATTTACGGAATTCTTGTTCAGCAATTTGTTGACTTTTCTTGAACAAAAAATTGTTGGGCTTATGTTAAGCGTTTTCGTTTTTCCACTGCCACGCCCACAGGCGTTGCTTTGCATAGTTTAAATTGGTGTATTTGGCTGATTTATTTTTATCCGCAACTTTTGCCAATTTCTTAACTTTTTAAAAGTTTACTTCTTTTTGCATCATCTTGTTTCTTTTCTTTTTGGGAAATTGAAATGAACTTTTTGGCTTAACGGTTTAAGCATGTGTTTTGTTTTTGTTTATTGTGGAATTAATCACCCTGGGATTACGTGTAACGGTAGCTAGGCGTCGTCAAAGCTTCGTGTTACAAAGCTCGATTATTTTCGTACATATATTTGTGAGCTGCTCCACATATTGCTCAAGTGACTCAAGTGCTGCGACATTTGTCATTTTGGGGCCAATGGGGAATGTGGCAATTTACTTGGATCTGGCGGCACCTGTTGCTTGCCATCCAAGCCAGGCAATGAAAACAAACAAACAAAAATTAAAGCAGAAGCAGAAAGAGTACCAGAGGGACAGAGAGAGAGAGAGGGAGAGGGAGAGTCAGAGTGAGAACGAGAGAGGCAGCTGACATAACTTTTACGCTGTCTACCTTCAAAAAGCTGTCCAATTGGCATCCCATTGCCAAGAACTTGAACTCGCTTAACGACTTATTAGTCTTGCTGCTTCTTCTCGCTCATCTGCCTCCCTCTCCCACTCGCTCTCTCACTCTCACTCTGTCTCTCTTTCCCTCTATAATTGGTGCTGCGGTTTGACAGAATGACGTCGTCGTCTCATTGGCATTCTTGCTGTTGTTTAAATACGTATTTGATAAATATTGTATAGGGGCGACGCTGGTGGCAATGTGTTTTGTTTTAATAGATTGAGTGAATAAATGAATAAAAATAAATCATATAATAATAATACATATTTAATTGATGTGTCACCTTAGCATTGTTGTTGTAATTGTGTGTTCTCCTTTTCAGTGTCGCAATTTGATTGTGTGCGATTTGTGTGTGAGCTAAAATAAATAAATATAAGTGAAAATCGAAGAAATCCTGGGGCAAAACTTAAAATTATGAACAAATAAGCAAAAGCAGCAATAAAAAATGATTAATTTGAAGAAAAAAAACATAAATTATAGCCTGCAATAAAATCCTTATTACTTAAGCCAAAGCTATGAATTAGCATCATATAAAATAACTTAAGAAATAGACGCATAAAAATTTGCAAAAATAAGGCTAAAAATATATAAAATACTGATAAGAGAAGCTGATATCAATTAATATTTTTTAAACAATATGTAGGGGTTAGCGCAATAAAGAAATTAACTTTCTTAGAAAACATTTCTTTTTTATTTATAACGACATAAATAGTTGCCAAAGATATAGGGGTTCTTTGTAGATGAGGCAATGAGCAAAACGAGATCTTATAATTCCACATATTGTGCGCCTTTATATGACGCATATCTATAGTTCATTTGATCCGTCATTTACCCCTTTGAAATGCATATATGCTTTGCTCATTTTTCTGTCTACAAATATTGGCATTTTCTAATACAAACGCTTAGAAAATGTGTATTTCAATACGCAAATATGAAGTCTTTATAAATGAGCACGTACTAAATTGTCTTTAAATTGAAATACACCAAAAATATATACACTCACACACACACACACACACACTGCTCAGCCACTGTGTGTGAGTATCTCAAAATACAAATTTGCCAATATGGAACACAATTTGTGTATTTTTATCAAGTTCTATTTTCCGTTCGCTCTTCAGACAGTCAGCGACGAAGTAAACAAATTCCATTTGTTGAATGTGTTTCGAAAACCGGATTTGGATTACACATCAAGTAAAACTAAACAACACTTACAAGACTATATATCTTACGCACCCAAACACAAATTTATAAACTAAATAAAATTTGATATTCTTGTTGGAATATTTATTTATGTTTTCGTTGTTTTTTTTTGTTTTAATTTTGCTCTTTTTTTATCAATTGGCACAACGCGCTTGACGCCTTTGCATCGTCGACGGCGTTTTGAAAACTGAACGGAACATCTGAGCTGCAGCAACCAGAATGATTTGTTTTCGGCTTGGAGTGAAAGCTTTGCGCGTTTGAGCAAAAGCTTTGCACAGCAGCCGGGCAATGCTTTGTTCTGCGCTGTTTGATTCTTTGGCGCCTTGGGGCAGCATTATTGAGGCAGCCTAAGCTACACGAGCCAACACAAGACATTGTTGTCGGTTGTGCACTGGTTGAAGCTACATCCCAATACAAATTCAATTTAAATATATTTGTTGAATTTATTTTCTGATTTTTACAGAACAAATAATAATTATTCAATTCATTTGTTTAGGTATTACAAAATTGTACATATTTATGTAAAGATTTTTATTTTCTTATAACTTTTGTTATGTTAATTGAATGTTAATTATAAAGATTAAATTTAATAAACTCTTTGGAAAAACTCAATTAAAACACATCACACATAAATTGCTCAGGCTCTAAATGTTGGTACACAAATTAGCATAATAATTTGCAGCATGGTGTAATTAGCAGCTAATTAAAGAGACAATTCCCGCGGCAAGCGTTAAATGCTAATTGTTGCTATTTGCACGTCCTGTGGCAAATGATAGCCTCTGTAGCTGTCGGGTTTTTTCGTAATTTGGAATTGTTTTCTTTTTTGTTGTTGTTGGAGAATTTGACCGCACTAAGCTGCAAGCGGATTAAGTAAACGCAGCAGCGCTTTTCATAAATAACAAATGTGTGCGTTACACGTGACGTATGCGAAATATTCGTGGCATATACATTTTTAATGTCGCCAACAGATTGAAAGGCAAACAGTGGCGCCAGAAATAAGAAGCTCAAATCAAACGCAAACAAACTACAACAGGAGCCCAACTTTAATGTGGCCTTCAACATGCGCAACACACTCGCACACCCACGCACACACACACACACACACACACACACACGCACAAACTTTCTGCACATTGTGTTGGAGGTATGTAAAAAGCTGGCAGGCATACCTTGTTGAAGGACACACATTGCTGCCGCATGCTGCCGCCGCTTCTGCAGGCAAATTACTGAAAAATGTTGCATCAAATGCCGCTCCTGGGGAATGTAAAATTTGCAAGCCATTTACTTTGTGTTTATACACAACAGGCTCCGTGCCCAAAATATGAAAATTCCGCATTTAGGAATGGAACCCAAGAGAATAGAGTTGTTCAATATTAATTCAGCTCGTGCTTCAAAATATGTAAAACAATCAATTAATACATACAGATATAAAAGAGCTATAACGACTATATAATGACTTTATATAGTCATCAAAGTTTATGATTAAAATTCACTTGTATATAAAATGACGTCAAATGACAAAATTACTATTAGTGTTATGAATGGCATAGAATCCGTGGAACCAAGGAGTTACTGTTAAGCCTAAATTTTCCTTTTCTTTCTATACATATATATATATATACTTATATTTAATGCCGATAGTTAGTTGCGAGTCACGCAACCACCTGCAGTGCTCGTTGCATGTGTTGTGCTTTAATTGCCGTATAAATATTTGATTTAACTCTGTCATGATTTTGATTTTAGTTCCGCTCGTGGCACATGCGGCTTTTGCATATTGAGCACTCAGTGTTTTCAACTTTGAACTCTTGAATTGTGCCTTCGTGAAATTGAAGACATGTTCGAACAGTAAACTTTGATGTTAGCCCAGCCACAAATTGGGAAGTGCTAAAAGCTTCACTAGCTGGCATGCCACAAACAGTTGCAGCAACATCAATTGAGGTCACAAGCTCCTTGTTTTATTTTGCAATCGTCTTCCGCTTGCTCTCTGATAAATGACATCACGTTGTCTTTGATTTATGGATGCTCAGTGAAGCAAATCGAATCACTGAGCAAATGTAACAAATTGCCAATCAGTTAAGTAGGAGAAGGGAGGTGGAGAGAGATGTCTTATAAGACCCGTGAATGGCAGTAAATTGAGTTAATTATCTGCATTAGCTATGCACTTTTATATTTACATATATTGATTAGATAGTTGGGTGTAGCAGCAACAAGAACATCACCAACAGCATTCCCAAGTTGCCTGGCTGCGTTTACATTTACCAGCTAGTTAAAGCCAACACTTCTGTTGCCAACACTAGCAACACTAGTTTGGTAGTTAACGCTTAATTTGCGACAGAGCCACTTGGGAATTGTTAATTGTAATTCGCTACCATAAATAGTTGATGACTCAGCAAAGAGAGGGCAGGACTATAAATGAGATCACATTATAATTTTGCCACTTAATTTGTTACTACTTCTAAAACGTATATCCGACAGGTAAATTGATTCAGCTATTTATAGCTTCCTACCTATTTGGAAGCATTCTGAATTAAGGAAATCTCATTGAAATGCATAACTATAACTATAGGATAATATTCTTGGTAAAGATTGTTTGAAATTACGTAAAGAAACTGTCAAAACTTAAAAATAATTTGATGACGATTACGATAACTAAATAACTAAACAATATATATTTATTTATATTTAAAATTAATTGACTGTAATAACTTTGCCACAAGTATTTATGAGTTATATTACTTGGTGTTCAACAGGTCGGCCCAATCTTTTTTGCACACTTGCTTTAAGTTGGGATTCTCCAAGTGCTCAGCTGTGATCACAAATGAAGGGTATTTGGTGTTCGCCGTAAACTGCGGTTTCCCTACTTTCAATGCCCGCATGATAACGTCATCAGATCGGAAGCTGCCGCAACTTACTTTTGAGGCAGGGTTGACCTTTGTTTCGTTGCTAGCTGAATCACAAAAGACAATTTTAGGCACTCCATTTCAACAACCACCATGCCCCTAGAAGCCCTAATGCAATTTGCATTATGAAGCACGTTTCGAGTGTGTCACATACAACACACAACACACACAGCCACACACACACACAACACACACACAACACACACAGCCACACACACACACACAACACACACAGCAACACACACACAGCAACACTCACATTACATTCAATATTTAAACAAATTTTTTTTACGTCCTGAGAATTACTTTCCCCTACACACAGACATGTGTGTAAACGTGTGTGTGGCCCATTAAATGAAATGAGTAAAACTTTTCGTTTTATCGCGGGAAACGTTAACTCGATTTATATAGTTAGTTGCGAGTAGTTAGTTAGCTGCGAGTCTGAGCGAGTCTGCTGATGATGTTTCCATAAAATGGCCGCAGGGAATACATATAAAATAAATGTGAAGCAAGAAAAGGTTCGACCGCAAATGAGACTTGGGCCGCCAGTTGGAGGAGGGCTATTAAATTAGCTACCAACATTCAGACAAGTGTATATATATATGTATATATATATACAACTCCAGGAAAAGTTGGTGAGGTGGTGACGGTATTAATAGACATTATTATCGCCACAATCAGCCGACTGCGGAAGGTGAACACCAAGTGAAAAGCAGAGAGAAAAACCATTGGATTTTTTGGGTTATGAATTATACATAAGTTTTCCTTGTGGTAGTCCAATAAAAATGCCATAAGCAGGGCGGTTGGGGGAGACACAGTATTAAGCGAAGCACAAGTGATACAAAGTACCACAAAAAAATAAAACCCGAAATTAAGCCAAGGAGACACGCACGGAAATTGTTCTCAATTTAGGCAACTGCACGTGCAACATGAACAACTACAAGATACACTCTAAAACTTTTTTATTTGTTAAGTTAAAAGACAGCTAAGTAAGCGGCTCTCTCAAAAATTTTTAATTTAGTTATTAAGTGCAAAGACTTTAATAAAATGACAATGATTTAAGCATTGAATACCACAAAAAGGGCATATTTTATGAGGTTAAAGCTTATTCAGCCATAAATGTTTTATGGTGAAATTGTTGTCTGCCAAAACAGTCGCATTTGTCATGAGCAACAACGGATACGTGTTCGGTTGTAATAGCAATGGCAATAAATTGTACACAACGCAGCATGCCACACCCCCTGCCCTTGTGTTGCTGCTGATGCGACTACAAAAATGTGGTTACACTTAAATTATGCCTGGCGTCAAGTGCAAAAGGCAGCCACAACATTAAGTTGTGTGTTTGTGGAATCCTTTGGCTTGTCGTAAATGTCTGTCACACTGAATGCCTGACTGACTGTCGGTCTGTCTGTCACTTCGTCTGACTGTCTGTGTGTGTGTTTGTGTCGGCTTGTGCTGTGAGGCCACAGCTCGTTTTGTGTTGTGTCGCTGACAGCGTTGCGTATGCGTTATATTCACAATTTTCACTTTGCTCGGTGGCTTGCAGCAGGTGTGGCAATAACCAAAGAACCATCCACTTAGGATTGCTGCATTTTTAATGTTGACTTGCAAATATCACTTACAGTTTTGCAGGCGCTGCTGGCACTTAAAGAACAAAAGGCGGTCAAGTGCAAGTAACAAAGCCGCTGCCTAAAATAAAACAACAATGGCCGCGTCGCACAATTGTTGGCGACACTTATCCTTGTTTTATTTGGCTCCTTTGGCTAACAGTGCTATTGATTCGAGACTAACGAGCCGGAATTTCCACTAAAAAAAAGCGCGCCGATTTTCCAGACAAGGCGACGGCTAAGGCAAAGCCAGGACGTCGACAGACTTGCATCGCAAACGTCTCGTGCACAACTGAGAAATGCCTGCACGAGGTAGCAGCAGCTTGCCTGTTACCAGAATGTCACTCATACGCAGCGTGTGACCCACATTTAGCCGCTGTTGTAAACGACTCAAAGAGAGTCCCAGGAGTGAGAGAGGGAGCTTTGGTTGAGGCTTTGTGCGCAATGTTTGCGACACAAGGTCGCATTTTGTTTATGTTCGTTGCTATTTTTGGCGCCAAAAGACGAAACAACTGTTGCAGAGCAACGGCACTGGGCGGAGGGGTGTGTGTGTTTGGGGTGTGTATGCGGCTGCTATTAATATTTGCAAATTAGACAAGTGTGGTCGCATCATTGCGCATAAAAAATAAAATCTTTACAAAAGTTTTCATTTACATCTGAGCTCAAACGAATTAGGTATGTTAATTATGAAAATCATTTAATAATAACGGTGTTTTTATTTTTTCGTTTTACTTTTATTTATTTATTTGGCCTTATCATTTAAGAATTTGAATCAATTTTCTGCTCATTGAAATATATACAATAAATGTAGCTGCCTTAAAGCTCGAGCATGCGCAGCTGTTTGACATCTATTGTGCTTTGCTAAGACGAACGCGCGAGGCGTACAGTTTTGCAGCCTCTGCTGAGCAAATATATATTTGAAGGTAAGAAAGAAAGCGGACTTTTTGAGAACTTTTAACTGTTAGCAGATTTGTAAATTTCAAATGTTAACAAGCATGGGAAGTAATTAATAAATTAAAATCAAACAATCAAATTTACTTGACTTTTTATTTTATTATTTGTTCATAAATATTATTTATAGTTTACAAACTTATATTTTTCAACTAATTCTCGCATTAATACTGCAAGATGCAGCTGCAGTTGAGGCGATAGTCGCTAAAGCTTGGGAGGCAGCCGCAGTAGCATTCAAGCAGCGTGGAGAAGGAGGCGAAGCAGTTGGGATGCGCCTCAGTGCAACCATTTCGAACTTCTTGACATTGATGGGCATCGCCTCGCTGCAGCTCCCTGTTTTCAGTCTCCGGTGGATACTCATTGAAATGCCCCACATTCCTTTTACTGCAGACCCGACACAATTTGTCCGCCCAGCCAATTTTGTCCAGACACTGCGGATGCCTTGTCAACTGATTTCCGTTTCAAACATTATTTCAGTATCCGTTTAATTCTTTTTGTTTTTTAATTTAATTTTTTTTTCTGTTTTTAATCTGTATTCCAATAGTATTTACAAACCTACAAATTCAACCACAACATTTTAATAAATTTATCTGGGCAAATTTGATTATGCAATTTTTAAAGCATCGCATAAAAAGAAATATGGATAAACATCGATGACAACATTGATTTTTCATCGATGTTTCACTTGAAAAGTTCTCCACCTCTAACAGAATGGCCAAGAAAATCTGGCTAAGTCATGCAAATTGATCGACAAAATGCACTCAAGCTTGTCTGCAAAATATTAGAAACTCATTCGGTATAAAAAAGTTAAACTAGTCAGCAACTAATGCTGGTTTTTGCGTTGCTAATATATGGGACTAATTTCTTATTTTTGGCTTAAAGCAAAACCATTTTCTTAGTGCAAAATTTAACTCGTCGAAAATGACAAAATAGAAATTCTGCGATCTTGCTGCTAAAGTACAAACTGGCATTGGACGGCAAAGTTTTAAAATGCATCGCATGTGTTTGGAATCTTAATGAGACACATGCACTCAAGAACGAGGCAAGTCAAGGGGTAAGGAAAAGAGGCATCTACAAACTACGCACTGGATCGTCGCCTCCATAATAACCAGTTTGGCCTTCGATGGGCATTTTCCCGTCCATCTCGGCGCTTTCGTCCAATAATTTCTGTAACTCTGCACCAAAATTTATATAACGGCAGGTTGACTCCGTTCTACAAGGGTATGTAATCTTCGGCGGGACTAAGATAGCCCCAAATCCCATCAGCTAAAACCCAACAAATATGTTTTATTCGCCAGGCAAACATGACAAACATCATAACATCATGACTACAACTGCCGCACAGAGGATATGTTTGCTCCAGCGCTGAGTGGCCATCGAAATCTTGACTCCATCCGTGCTGGCTCCTTGATCTTCAAAAGCTGCGCCCCATTGATATGATTGCACAGTCTGCAGGCTATCATCAGGCGCTGTCTATTTTTATAATATATTATATATTTATGTAGGCCATTGGGTCATGTCACGATTGTAGTCTCCGTCGGCATTGAAGCCGTTTTATTATTCAGGTAATATAACGACGTTTAACGCCGGCGGCGACTACAATCGTGACAATTTAGAAGCAGCCTAACATATCTACATTTTTTAGAGATTGAACTTAAACATTTTTCAAAAATAAAAACTTTCCGTGCATGTGTAAGGCAACTGGATATTTATCTTCTATACAAGCATATTTAGGAGGTAAGCTAATTAACATAGGGTTCAAGAGACAATTTAACATACTTCTTAGTCTGGTTTGTAACATCTTTTGTACCTGTCTGCTGACATCTGATGTGGACTGACACCTACAGTCCCTACTCAGATGTTGTTCGTTCGACCTCGAGGGGAGAGCGTGTCCTCCCCCCTTCTCCGCGTCTACCGTCATAAGGCCAAATGACGCATTATTGAACTGTCAATGGATGTGACAAAGGGTTAAGCGTGTCACAATCGAGTAGTTGCTAAGTTGTCTCTTTTTTTGTGGTTTTGTCTTGTTTGGTGTGCAAAGGGTCTTTGAATGCATTTAACCCTGTTTGTTGTTTGTTGTTGCTTGTCTGGTGAGTTTACATATTAAATATTGATTGTAGTAAATATATATGTCCCTTTTTATACAGTTCAAAATTGATCGTATTGAAGTGTTTACATGCACAAACAATGCGAATTGATTTTAATGGTTTTCATTGATCGTTGTGCATTGAGAAGAGCTAAGCTGAAGCTCGGCTTTGCTGAAGAGTTTTCATGTCGTACTTGCAGCTTCGCTTCCTATAATTCAATCGAGCTCGGTGCTAATTTAGAAAACTTTCAGCTTAATTTCCCTTAAATAAATTATCAATAAGCAACGGAAAAAAAGAGCGGACAGTTTCTGAGCATTTGCAAAACATTCGCTCATGAATAATAGCCCATCCCATCAGACACATCAGACAAATAAAAATTGCAAAGTGATGGACCTTATCGGAGCACACAATATTTATTGCATGAGATTCGCTACGAGACTGGTCTAAAGACAAGGGACCGACAACTTGACTTTGGGCTTGGCAGTTCGATCTCTAATTTTTGGGTCAGTGTCGAGAGAGCTCATCAAAGTGAACTTAGTCGAAGTAGGGAGAGAGAGAGAGAAGGAGGGAAGGAGGAGATTTCATTGGCTGTGTGCTAATCTGAGGCTGGAACCTGAAAGTTGAAACATGGAACATGGAATATGGAACCTGGAGGCTGGAATCTGTGTGTGCATCATCATCTTTGGTAGTTGGACACGTCACTTTTCGTGTTTGATAAGGATCCGCAGCGAGAACGGAACCAAAGACAAGGCAAAGGCAAATTCGAAGACGAAGGCGTGCGCCCGAATATATATTCGAATTTTATTATGCATGACAGCTCCATGAACAACAACAGCAACAGCAACAACAATAACAACGGACACTCCCAATGCCCTGTCATGAAGTCATGTTTGGGCCCCAACAAGGGTGGAGGGGGGTGCTCTTTTTATTTTGGATACCTGTTTGACAGCGGGTTGCCGGCCTTTTGGGTACCTTTTTATTTTTGGGTGCGAGCGGGTGGAGGGATTGAGCAATATTCTATAGCCGAACCGAATGCTTAGCCATGTGAAAAAAGATAGCGTTTTTCATATTTTAATTTTACTTGTTTAACGTTTGAATACGATTTTTGAATATCGATAAGGTGCAAGGCGGAACGGTTCCCCTTTGTTGTTGTTGTTATTGTTGTTGTTCTTTGGTTTGTTCTGTATGCCGTTTGCATGATTATGTAGCATTTCCCAACACGCATTCCTCTCGCCCGACCCGTTTACACATGCATCGATTTATATTTTGACAAATGATTTCTAAATGAGTGGACACTTTTTTTATCAACCTCCTTCTCGGGTAACCAAACATCCAAATTCTTTGGAGTTAATAAAAAGGAGCCTGTGTAAATATTTATTTGACTGCTGCCAGTAACGGTAACGGAATAACGAGCATAAATTTAATTAATTAAGCCGCGTTAAGATGCAACAACAGCAGAGCGCAACCATATATAGAAAAGCGACAAAAAACAAAAACCGCATCGATCAATTTGACACTGACTAATGCAGCCAATGAGAATAACTTGAAATAAAAACTCCTTTTTATTCTCCATAATAGTGAAGAGAAAACAGAGGCACGAAGCGCGATTATGCATCCCGCTTAATAATCAAATAAAATATATTATAATGTCTACAAATATAAATATATATATAAATATACAAATAACAACATACTTATAAAATACAAATTAAATACACTTGCATTAAATGCTTTTCAATTGTAATTGAAGTCACTTTAAATAGTTAATAACTTGATTTATTTAATATTTTCAACAATGCTTGCCACTTAACGATTGCCACAACGTAAAAGTGATATTCTGATTGGTAAATATCCCAGAACAGTTACTTTAAAAAAATATGGTACGCTGGATATGATTACATTTACCGAAATAATCAAAATCTTAAATATTTCTGGAAATTACAAGAAACACAACTGGTTTCTAACATAATGCATTACAATAATGTGTATTTTACAATTTAGCCTGTCGAGTAATTTCGAACATTATTATTAACGAGGGGAAGTGCAACAAATTATTATTACATTAAATATATTAAATGTTGTTCGGTTTGTTGACTTAAATTAACGGCATGCATTTGGCATAACAAAACCAAATTTTGCAATTTCTGTTCTCAATAAACATGCAAGAAAATTAATACAAATTTACTTATACAAATACATTAAATATAATTCTGATGATTTATGCAATTTATTGTGTGCATTTGTTAAATTACATTGTGTGCAACAGGTACAAATTGTATGTCGTCGCTTCAATCAGTTGAAGGTGAACACCAGAAGCAGCCAGAAGCAACTGCAGCTGCACCAGTAGCAAATAAACGGAGCATTTACGAGCATTCGGACTCCAGTGTTCCAGTGAATAAGTGCACGTAGCCCTACACAGGTAAGTTGTATTTACAAAAGCGAAGACGCCTAGTAGATGCCCTGCAGAGTGGCAGCTGGAAAATAAAATAAATCGCGAATCGCATTCCATCGGCGGATTCATTTTTATTTTCCCTACATCCACTATGTCGAACTGTTTGTTATATAAATATCGATTCTGATTCGATTTCTCGGCACGCAGCGAATCTGACCAATTTGCCGCCAGACATAACGCTGAACACCTTCATCAGGGAACATGCGCAGCTGACGGCCACGAAGTTCATGTGCCAGGAGGGCGGCTGCGGCGTCTGCATTTGCGTGCTGCGCGACGGCCAACGCACTTGGGCCGTCAATTCGGTAAGAGTGCATCCAATTCGAGATTCGTATACCCTGTAGTCATGCATAACTGACCACCTTGTTATACTCAGCAAACTATACTTAGAAAAAACAAAAAATAAACTAAGTATGTATCACTTCCAGAGTGTTGTTTTGCAATGTGTGTGTGGAAAAGAAGAATTCTTATTTTACTTTTTTACTTAGATTATTATTAAATGATTTTATTTTAAGATTTCACATATACAAACAGTTTACATAGCTTATAAGTTCATTTAGCTTAACTTGCGATCTTACAGAGAAGATTTTTTCCAAAAATATATGTTTGCATTTCTACTTTTTGGATATTTGTTCTCTTATTAAGAAATATGTTTCTGAAAAATAGAAATAGAGAAAAATTTCTAATTCTTAGTACGACTTTCTCAATTATATAGGAAAGATATGAAGTATGCCTTGAAATGGAGTCTATCTCAATCACAGTTTATCGTAATTTAAGCAAAAGAGCGATAATAGTCTATTCAATATTCTCGAACTTGAAGTCTTTGTATCTCGAATTAGTAGCTGGTTACAGGATATCTTTTGGTCAGGGCACACACTGATGTCGCTTATTGGATTTACTCACCCAAATCTTTGCATTTTCAGTGCCTGACGCTGCTGAATAGCTGCTCGCAGCTGGAGATCGTGACTTCCGAGGGACTGGGGAACAAGAGCAGCGGCTATCATCCGATACAGAAGCGTCTGGCGCAGTTGAATGGCAGCCAGTGCGGCTACTGCTCGCCGGGAATGGTGATGAATATGCACGGATTGTTGGAGTCGCGCGGTGGTCAAGTCACCATGGCTGAGGTGGAAAATGCATTTGGGGGCAACATTTGCCGCTGCACCGGCTATCGACCCATCCTGGACGCCATGAAGTCCTTTGCCACCGACAGCAATATTCAATTGCCAGCAGAGTGTGTAGCGGACATTGAGGATCTGAGCAGGAAACAGTGCCCCAAAACAGGCGAACGCTGTGCCGGCAACTGCGCGAGGACCAACCTCATCTACGACGATGGCAGCCAATGGCATTGGCCAAAGACTTTAGTCGAACTGTTCGAGGCACTGGAGAAGGTGGGCGAGCAGGAGCAGTTTATGCTTGTTGCCGGCAATACGGCGCATGGCGTCTATCGGCGTTCCCCGGACAATCCTCGGCACTTTATCGATGTGCGCGGCGTCGGAGAGCTGCACGAGCACAGCAGCGATGAGCAGCAGCTCAAGCTGGGCGCCAATCTCAGCCTCAGCCAGGCCATGGATGTGAGTTCGCAATGTGAGTTTTTTCTGTTTCAACTTCCAACTGTCAACTGATTCCGATCTTGATTTTGCAGTCTGGCACACTGGCTGGCAATTTGGCCATTAAGAAAAAGCATCCCGAATTCCCATCGGACGTCTTCATCAGTTTTGAGGCACTCAACGTCCAAGTCCTGGCATCCACCAATGCCAAGGAGCAGCAGCAAATGCCACTGGCCGACCTTATGAGCTCCACGGATAGAAAACTGGTGCTGAAGGCATTCCTGTTGCCTGCTTATCCCAAGGATAAATACATTTACGAATCGTATAAGTTCCGTATATCCAGGCACTCCACTTACATATATTCGCACCCACTTCAGTTTCGTTTTATCAACAGTTTCCTGTGGGATTTCACTTAAAATAATATCCTATTTTCCCTTAAAAAAACTCCTCCACAGATCATGCCACGTGCCCAGAATGCTCACGCCTATGTCAATGCCGCATTTCTGCTGGAACTTGGAGCGGAGTCGCAGGTGAAAGGTGCTCGCATTTGCTTTGGCGGCATTCGCCCGGACTTTGTGCATGCGACGGCCATTGAGGAGCTGCTGCTCGGACGCAATCCCTTCGACAATGCCTGGTTGGAGCAGGCGTTCGCCAAGCTATCTACGCTGCTGCAGCCGGATGACGTGCTCCCGGATGCCTCGGCCGCATATCGTGTGAGCTTGGCTGGTGGACTGCTCTATAAGTTTCAATTGAAGCATGCGCCCGCCACCTCAGTGAATGATGCTTTTAGGAGCGGTGGCCAGCTGCTGGAGCGAGCGTTGTCCTCGGGCACACAGGTGTATCAGACAAAGAAGGAAAATTATCCGGTGACGCAGGCGGTGCAGAAAGTGGAGGGCATGATCCAATGCTCTGGCGAGGCCACCTACATGAACGACGTGCTGACCACATCAAACACGCTGCACTGCGCTTTTGTAGGCGCCACCAAAGTGGGCGCAAGCATTGAGCAAATCGATGCGACGGAGGCTCTGCGTCAACCCGGCGTGCTGGCCTTCTACAGTGCCACGGATGTGCCCGGTTCGAACACGTTCACCGAGCCGAATTTTGGCTACGCGCCCGAGGAGATCTTCTGTGCAACACGCGTGCGGTACTACGAACACCCCGTGGGCCTGGTGGTAGCTCTGAATGCGGAGCAGGCTCAGCGTGTTGCTAAGCTGGTGAAGATCACATACAGTCAGTCGCAGTTGTTGCGTCCCGTGCTGCCCAGCTTGAGCGATGTGCTGGACATGTCGCCGCTAGATCCGTCGCTCATCATCCAAGTGGCCAAGCCAAAGCCGGGCAAGCTCAAGTGCAGCGTCGAGCCGGATGTGAGTGTGCGAGGAATCTTCCAGATGGGACTGCAATATCACTTCACCATGGAGCCGCAGACTACGGTCGCCGTGCCGTTCGAGGATGGCCTCAATATCTACTCGGCCACCCAGTGGATGGATCACACACAATCGGTAATTGCCCACATGCTCCAGCTGAAAGCGAAGGATGTCCAACTCCAGGTGCGGCCCTTGGGTGGCGGCTATGGCAGCAAAATAACACGTGGCAATCGAGTTGCCTGTGCTGCCTCCTTGGCTGCCCACAAATTAAATCGGCCGGTGAGGTTTGTTCAATCCTTGGAATCGATGATGGATGCAAATGGGAAGCGCTGGGCCTGTCGTTCCGATTATCAGTTCCATGCGCTTAATTCTGGTAAGATTGTTGGATTGCAGAATAATTTCTACGAGGATGCGGGCTGGAATACCAACGAGAATCCCATAAGCGCATACCCCACATTTACGGCGGAAAACTGTTATGACTTCAACGATGCCAACCATAAGATCAATGGCAACGCTGTCCTCACCGATGCGCCCAGTTCGACATGGTGCCGTGCACCTGGCTCCGTTGAGGGCATTGCCATGATTGAGAACATTGTGGAGCATGTGGCGTTTGTGGTTGAACGTGATCCGGCAGAAGTGCGTCTCCTCAACATAGCCAAGGGTAACAAACTAGCAGAGCTGCTACCTCAATTTCTAAAATCACGGGAACATCAAGCCCGCCGGCAGGAGATCGAGGCTCATAATGCCAAAAACCGCTGGACCAAACGAGGGTTGGGTTTGTCCATCACGCAGTATCCCATAATTTACGTTGGACAATATTCAGCAACGGTGGTCATTTATCATATCGATGTCACCGTGGTTGTCACCCATGTAGGCATCGAAATGGGTCAAGGTGAACTATCCCAACATTATATATTATTCCAATACAATATAATAATAATATATTATATAATAATAACAATATGTAATAAAAATATATAGTCCATCCATTTAGATAGGGTATCCTCCAGTGTCGGGCTCTCTCGACTAGCACACTCTTCCATCCTTGAATTCAATAATTGTGTTTTGCTCCTCTTTCTCCACAGGCATGAACACAAAGGTGGCCCAGGTGGCCGCCTTCACGTTGGGCATCGAGTTGAGCTATATCAAAATTGAATCGTCGGACACCATAAATGGCGCCAATTGAATGGTCACCGGTGGGTCCATGGGCAGCGAATGGCATAGCGTCTGCTATGCGGTGCGCAAGGCATGCGAGGTCGCTTGCTGACGAATCGCACGTGGAACTATAAGCCGCCCGGCGCAAAGGATATACCCATTGATTTTCGCGTCGAAATGGTGCAGAATCCACAGACGAACAGTGCTTGATTTATGCGCTCCAAGGCCACCGGCGAGCCGCCCTGTTGCCTGGCCGTCAGCGTCATCTTTGCCCTGCAACACGCATTGCAATCGGCCAGGAAGGATGCCGGCTTGCCTCGCGAGTGGGTCCGTCTGGGTGCACCCACAACGCCCAAAACATTGCTACTGAATGCCGGGCACGATATTAAATCATTTCGACTTAAATGAGAAACAATAATGCAACAGAAATTGCTTAAACAAATATGTTTATATCCACGTATGTACACACTTATATGTTTTACTTAGATGTTAGTTAACTAATTTTAAATTCAATGAATAAATATGAATGCACATGTTATCAGACCTATCCGAATACAATCATTTTCTTATTCTCTCAAATTGTGCAATCCTCGTCTTCCTTCAATTTTTGTAATATTTTAATTTTCCTGTTGAATATAAATGGTTTCGTGCAAATGTAACAGGCAAAAGAAAGCATCTCCGATCCCATAAATTAAGGTCTGTTTCCAGATCGAAAAAAAATGTCGATCTATAATTTAAAAATAAAAAATAACACAAGGCCACAGTTGTTGTTACAAATTAAGAAACCACTCCCACAGTCTCTTGTGACGTATTCACAAAATAATTTTTATTTGCTTACCAAAAAAATGATGGTCTTGCATTTGTGCACAAGCCAATTTTAATAGAATATCATTATTTATTAATATTTACATATATTTATTTATATTAATATTATATAAATAAATTAAAACCTCAAATATGAGAAACTTGTTTGTGTTGCACTTGCCGTACTCTTCTTATTTGAAGAGGAAGATGAAGTTGACGATAGATGCAGGCGCCCGCGTCCTTTTGAGGTGGTTTGCCTATAACCGCCGTCAGCATATTTAAAAGTGTTTTGATACCCACGAACAGCTGTTCACAAAATCCACACAGGTCAACAGTGAGTTAACATTTAGATTTGTAGCTGCAAACGATTTTACATCTGTTATTATATGGACACTTTCATTACCTACAACTTTTTTTGATCTGAAATCAAATTTATAAGCCGAAGTACTCGGATCTCAGAGACTGTAAGAGCTAGAGTAGTCGTATACCCCGCGCAGAGCAAGTGTACTTAATTTTATCAATGAATGTTGACGTTTCGCGAATACTGATACTTATCATTTTCCGATTGTAAAAAAAGCCACAATTTTGTGTGTATTCTACAGCTCTCCGTTCTGTATGTGTATGTGGGATGTATGTATGTATGAATGTACATATGTAAATCCACGCGGTTATCGCATGCCGGGGATTTAAGTTCGTATTTCTAAATCAATATAATAATAGTTTTTACATGCGAGACTTTTCTACGATATTCGTTGCTTCGCTTAACGTGTTACTTGTCTCAGGCTGGAAAGATATCAGTTAAGTTTTTTCTGAATGCCTTTCGATTTTGTTACGTGCTTGAGAACGCGTACACATACATATATTTATGTGTATTAAATCAAACTAAAATTGTATACATACGGCGATCAACACCGCTTGTTAAATGAGTTACAAACTTTGAAAAAATAATTATTTATTGCTTGCCATTTTTGTAAAGATCACGACCTGTCTCTTTCCCTCTCTTGCTCTTGCTGTAAACTGTGACTGACGAAACAAAAATACAGCAGCAACAACGGCAAACAATCACACAGCCAGCGCCGTTAGTTTGCTTAGACCGAGACTGAAAAGCTGCAATTAAAGTTGAGCAACAAGCAGCGTTGGGCTGCGAATAATTTAAGTTTTTCTTGCTGCTCAAAAGTCGTTAATTAAACAACAACAGCAATAGGTATGTATAAATTTAATTTACACACAAATGCTCTCAGCTGCCAAACAAGTCGACAATCAGTTGAATGCGAACAACCGAAGCCGACAGAAGCAACAGCAGCTGCACCAGTATTAAAATATCAAAGTATTTCCCTGGGTTTTATTTTTAGAAAAATTATAAAACACCAACAGTTTTGCGCAACTTACACAAACCATTTAACTCCAGTGTTCCAGTGAATAAGTGCACGTAGTTATTACATCATGACGACTACATTTATAATTAACGGGCAGCCCTACACAGGTAAGTTGTATTTACAAAAGCGAAGACGCCTAGTAGATGCCTTGCAGAGTGGCAGCTGGAAAATAAAATAAATCGCGAATCGCATTCCATCGGCGGATTCATTTTTATTTTCCCTACATCCACTATGTCGAACTGTTTGTTATATAAATATCGATTCTGATTCGATTTCTCGGCACGCAGCGAATCTGACCAATTTGCCGCCAGACATAACGCTGAACACCTTCATCAGGGAACATGCGCAGCTGACGGCCACGAAGTTCATGTGCCAGGAGGGCGGCTGCGGCGTCTGCATTTGCGTGCTGCGCGACGGCCAACGCACTTGGGCCGTCAATTCGGTAAGAGTGCATCCAATTCGAGATTCGTATACCCTGTAGTCATGCATAACTGACCACCTTGTTATACTCAGCAGACTATACTTAGAAAAAACACAAAATAAACTAAGTATGTATCACTTCCAGAGTGTTGTTTTGCAATGTGTGTGTGGAAAAGAAGAATTCTTATTTTACTTTTTTACTTAGATTATTATTAAATGATTTTATTTTAAGATTTCACATATACAAACAGTTTACATAGCTTATAAGTTCATTTAGCTTAACTTGCGATCTTACAGAGAAGATTTTTTCCAAAAATATATGTTTGCATTTCTACTTTTTGGATATTTGTTCTCTTATTAAGAAATATGTTTCTGAAAAATAGAAATAGAGAAAAATTTCTAATTCTTAGTACGACTTTCTCAATTATATAGGAAAGATATGAAGTATGCCTTGAAATGGAGTCTATCTCAATCACAGTTTATCGTAATTTAAGCAAAAGAGCGATAATAGTCTACTCAATATTCTCGAACTTGAAGTCTTTGTATCTCGAATTAGTAGCTGGTTACAGGATATCTTTTGGTCAGGGCACACACTGATGTCGCTTATTGGATTTACTCACCCAAATCTTTGCATTTTCAGTGCCTGACGCTGCTGAATAGCTGCTCGCAGCTGGAGATCGTGACTTCCGAGGGACTGGGGAACAAGAGCAGCGGCTATCATCCGATACAGAAGCGTCTGGCGCAGTTGAATGGCAGCCAGTGCGGCTACTGCTCGCCGGGAATGGTGATGAATATGCACGGATTGTTGGAGTCGCGCGGTGGTCAAGTCACCATGGCTGAGGTGGAAAATGCATTTGGGGGCAACATTTGCCGCTGCACCGGCTATCGACCCATCCTGGACGCCATGAAGTCCTTTGCCACCGACAGCAATATTCAATTGCCAGCAGAGTGTGTAGCGGACATTGAGGATCTGAGCAGGAAACAGTGCCCCAAAACAGGCGAACGCTGTGCCGGCAACTGCGCGAGGACCAACCTCATCTACGACGATGGCAGCCAATGGCATTGGCCAAAGACTTTAGTCGAACTGTTCGAGGCACTGGAGAAGGTGGGCGAGCAGGAGCAGTTTATGCTTGTTGCCGGCAATACGGCGCATGGCGTCTATCGGCGTTCCCCGGACAATCCTCGGCACTTTATCGATGTGCGCGGCGTCGGAGAGCTGCACGAGCACAGCAGCGATGAGCAGCAGCTCAAGCTGGGCGCCAATCTCAGCCTCAGCCAGGCCATGGACATCGTTAAGGACGCCTCGCAGCACGCTGGCTTTCAGTATCTGCAGCAGCTGTGGCAGCACCTGGATCTCATTGCCAATGTGCCAGTTCGCAATGTGAGTTTTTTCTGTTTCAACTTCCAACTGTCAACTGATTCCGATCTTGATTTTGCAGTCTGGCACACTGGCTGGCAATTTGGCCATTAAGAAAAAGCATCCCGAATTCCCATCGGACGTCTTCATCAGTTTTGAGGCACTCAACGTCCAAGTCCTGGCATCCACCAATGCCAAGGAGCAGCAGCAAATGCCACTGGCCGACCTTATGAGCTCCACGGATAGAAAACTGGTGCTGAAGGCATTCCTGTTGCCTGCTTATCCCAAGGATAAATACATTTACGAATCGTATAAGTTCCGTATATCCAGGCACTCCACTTACATATATTCGCACCCACATCAGTTTCGTTTTATCAACAGTTTCCTGTGGGATTTCACTTAAAATAATATCCTATTTTCCCTTAAAAAAACTCCTCCACAGATCATGCCACGTGCCCAGAATGCTCACGCCTATGTCAATGCCGCATTTCTGCTGGAACTTGGAGCGGAGTCGCAGGTGAAAGGTGCTCGCATTTGCTTTGGCGGCATTCGCCCGGACTTTGTGCATGCGACGGCCATTGAGGAGCTGCTGCTCGGACGCAATCCCTTCGACAATGCCTGGTTGGAGCAGGCGTTCGCCAAGCTATCTACGCTGCTGCAGCCGGATGACGTGCTCCCGGATGCCTCGGCCGCATATCGTGTGAGCTTGGCTGGTGGACTGCTCTATAAGTTTCAATTGAAGCATGCGCCCGCCACCTCAGTGAATGATGCTTTTAGGAGCGGTGGCCAGCTGCTGGAGCGAGCGTTGTCCTCGGGCACACAGGTGTATCAGACAAAGAAGGAAAATTATCCGGTGACGCAGGCGGTGCAGAAAGTGGAGGGCATGATCCAATGCTCTGGCGAGGCCACCTACATGAACGACGTGCTGACCACATCAAACACGCTGCACTGCGCTTTTGTAGGCGCCACCAAAGTGGGCGCAAGCATTGAGCAAATCGATGCGACGGAGGCTCTGCGTCAACCCGGCGTGCTGGCCTTCTACAGTGCCACGGATGTGCCCGGTTCGAACACGTTCACCGAGCCGAATTTTGGCTACGCGCCCGAGGAGATCTTCTGTGCAACACGCGTGCGGTACTACGAACACCCCGTGGGCCTGGTGGTAGCTCTGAATGCGGAGCAGGCTCAGCGTGTTGCTAAGCTGGTGAAGATCACATACAGTCAGTCGCAGTTGTTGCGTCCCGTGCTGCCCAGCTTGAGCGATGTGCTGGACATGTCGCCGCTAGATCCGTCGCTCATCATCCAAGTGGCCAAGCCAAAGCCGGGCAAGCTCAAGTGCAGCGTCGAGCCGGATGTGAGTGTGCGAGGAATCTTCCAGATGGGACTGCAATATCACTTCACCATGGAGCCGCAGACTACGGTCGCCGTGCCGTTCGAGGATGGCCTCAATATCTACTCGGCCACCCAGTGGATGGATCACACACAATCGGTAATTGCCCACATGCTCCAGCTGAAAGCGAAGGATGTCCAACTCCAGGTGCGGCCCTTGGGTGGCGGCTATGGCAGCAAAATAACACGTGGCAATCGAGTTGCCTGTGCTGCCTCCTTGGCTGCCCACAAATTAAATCGGCCGGTGAGGTTTGTTCAATCCTTGGAATCGATGATGGATGCAAATGGGAAGCGCTGGGCCTGTCGTTCCGATTATCAGTTCCATGCGCTTTGTTTAGAGGAGTGCGCCTTTTTCACGCTCACCTATGTTCGAATTGAGTTATTTTGTTTTGGGGTGTGATTTATTTCAATTTCTTATTTTACAATATTTCCTCTATTTGCATGTATTATAATATTCACGTTTATTCAGTTTTCTATTAATATGTATGTGTTTAGTTTACAGTATTGTTGCTTGTTTTATGTGATTGACGAACCAAAATGTTTCATGTATTTGATTTATCTTGTGATGCGCGTGTCTCTTTTGCCAATGCGCAACCGACGAGTGTTAAAGCGAGAGTGAATTAGATAATCTTGCATGTGCAAGGCAAAGACAAAAGTGAGTTGGCTAAATTTGCATGTGCAAAGCAAAGATGAAGATTAGGGATGGGCGCGCAATGACGTTACAAACTACGTTACATTTTTAATCGATATTTTACTTAATTAATTGTTGTCGGCTGCTGCTGCCTCCGACATGCTCCCCCCGTTGGAAGTGCAAGGTTTCAACCGAATTGGTCCCAAGGGGCAGCACAGCGATCTTGCCAACGGCTCTTTTGACGGTGCCAGCTGCAGTTTTGATTATTGCAACTCGCGAGACGCCGTCCTTTCCAGTAATAGTGCTCTCTACCCGGCCAAGACGCCATTGCAGGGGTGGCACGTTGTCGTCCTTCAGGACCACGATTGAGCCGATCTTGAGGTTAGGCGTCGATGAGCGCCATTTTGAGCGTTCCTGCAGCAATGATAAGTAGCTGGTGCTCCATTTGCGCCAGAATGCCTGCTGCATTTGACATACGCGCTGCCAGCGACTTAGGCGATTGATGTCGATATGCGTTATGTCGGGTTCTTCGATTGTGGCGTATGGAGTTCCAATCAGAAAATGCCCAGGAGTGAGGACTTCTAGATCGCTTGGATTTTCTGAAATGGGACAAAGAGGTCGTGAGTTTAACATTGCAGAAATTTCGCATACAAGGGTACGAAGCTCATGGAATGTGAGGACAGAATTTCCAACGACGCGATAGAAGTGGTGCTTGGCAGATTTTACAGCGGCCTCCCACAAACCACCAAAATGAGGAGACCGAGGCGGAATGAAATTCCATTTGATTCCAATCGAAAGGCAAGAGTTCGAAAGCTCCTTGATATGAGGGTCGCTCAAAAAGAGTAGCCTCAACTCGTTCAGCTCATTTCGTGCTCCAACAAAATTTGTTGCGTTGTCAGACCAGATTGAATTGGGTTTGCCTCTGATGCTGATGAATCGCTTTAATGAAGCGATGAAAGATGCGGTTGATAAGTCCTCAACCAATTCCAAATGTACTGCCTTGGTGGCAAAACAAACGAATATTGCTATGTAGCATTTTGTGGGCGGCCTGTTCCTGACGTCTGACTTGGTGAGGAATGGTCCACAAAAATCAATTCCAGTTGTGCAGAACGGGCGGCCTGGTTGCACTCGATCTGCTGGTAGCGGTGCCATGATGTGCTCGAGAAGCTTGGGCTTCATTCGAAAACAACGAATGCATTTGCCGATGACTGTTGACACGGTTTTTCGCCCGCCAATGGGCCAAAAGCGCTGTCGAAGTGCGGCCAGCAAGCTTTGTGGTCCACTGTGTAGGAACTGGCGGTGAAAATGATCGATGATGGCGATGGTGACGGGGTGCTGAGCTGGCAGAATTATTGGGTGCTTTGCCTCGTAATCCAAAAACGAGTTCTGAAGACGCCCGCCAACGCGAATTAATCCGAAGCTGTCCATAATCGGATTTAACGATATAAGTGTTGATTTTGATGATACAACCTTCTTTGTGAGCAAATCCTTGTGTTCTTCGGCGAAGTGAACCATTTGGACTCCTCTAAGTAGAAGATGTGTTCCGGCCTTTATGTCGTCGACTGTAAGTGGGCCTTTGGACCGATCTTGATCATTCGTCTTGAGCTGAGAGAACCTGTATATGTATCCAAAGACTCGTTGCATCTTGCCAAAAGAGTTTTGGTACTTGCATCTGAATGATATATCAAGCTTGTCCGTTAGAATTAAGGCATGACGACGACGTTCGGGCAGATCTAAGCGGGTAGGAATGTCTGGCGGCCAATTATCAGTAGATGAGCGCAGAAAATCAGGTCCTTCACGCCAAAGATTTGATTCCGAAAGTTCGAGTGCTCCGCAGCCACGCGATAATATGTCAGCTGGGTTCAAATGGGTAGGAACGTGGTTCCAAATCATCCCTTTGGTGCGCTCCTGAATCTGAGATATTCTGTTGGATACAAAAATATTAAATTCAGATGGAGCTTGTCGAATCCAAGAGAGTACAATAGTCGAGTCAGACCAACAATAGAACCGACAAGGGTGCGGTGCGCATTGAGCGATGTTAGAGACGAGCTCTGATAGTAGATGCGCAGCGGCTAGTTCCAGCTTAGGAATTGTAAGCGTTTTTAATGGTGAAACTCTTGATTTGGAGCATAGAAGATGAGAGGAGTAGGCACCCTGCGCTTCTGATCGCACGTAAACACAAGTGCCGTATGCGGCTAGGCTTGCATCACAGAAGGCATGTATTTCCCATGATGAGTGTGGCTGCAGAACAAAGCGAGGGAATTTGAGCGTACCAGCTACGGCTATTTGGGAGATGTGCTCAATCCAGGCAGAGTGTAGAGACTGAGGAAGGGCTTCGTCCCAATTGAGTTTGTCCTTCCACAGCGTCTGTAAGAATATCTTTAGCTTGGTGATTATAGGAGATATTAACCCGAGGGGGTCGTAGAATTTGGCGATTGTGGCTAATATTGTACGCTTGGTTACAATGTTGTCGGAGAGAGTAGAGGACGGACTAAATAGAAGATGATCAGAGTTGGTATCCCAAGCCAAACCCAGGGCCTTCTTGACATCGGTTCCATCGTCGAACTTCACCATTTTTTCGCAGTCCGCTTCCAGCTCGCCATCCAGAGCTGTTTCCTCATTTGAACACCATTTTCGAATGGGAAAGTGTCCTCTTCGGAGCAGCTCCTTGACCTGCTGACGAATTTCAACAACTTCTTCGATGGTGTCGCCTCCAGTGATTAGATCGTCAACGTAGAAATCCCTTCGAATGATTTTTGACGCAAGGGGTAGCGAGTTTTCTTCGTCGTAAGAAAGCTGTTGCATAGCTCGAATAGCTAAAAATGCTGCAGGCTTTGTTCCGTATGTAACGGTGTTTAAGGTGTACACCTGGACTTCATCGCTCTCCTTGTTGCGCCATAGGATGCATTGAAGGTATTGGTCCGGATGAGTCACGCGAACGCAGCGGTACATCTTGCAGATGTCCCCGCACAAGGCAACCTTATAAAATCGAAATCGAAGTAGTGTGGTGAATATCTTTGGTTGTATGGATGGTCCTGCAAACAACAAATCGTTTAGAGACAGTCCAGATGTGGTTTTTGCGGAGCCATCGAAAACGACTCGCAACTTGGTCGTGGTGCTGTCAAGCTTCTGCACGCAATGATGAGGTAAAAAATATTGAGGTACAGCAGATTGCTTGGAGGCTAATGACATGTGTTTCAAGTCAATGTACTCGTTCATGAATGCAACATACTGCGACTTTAGAGATGCATTTTTGGCCAGTTTCGATTCGAGTGCATTGAATCGACGTAGGGCACTATTGTATGAGTCCCCAAGCGCATCGAAGCGATCCTTGGCTGGGAGCCGAACTGTGTACTCGCCTGATTCAAGACGCGAATAATTGCGGAGAAATAATTGCTCGCAAATAGTATCCTCATCCGACGGCATATCTGCAGTGCCGCAATTGTTGTCTATTTCCCAGAACTGCTTGACTAAATCGAACAACGGTTCCGATTCCGAACGCTTGATCGCTGCAGCTAGAGATGAGTGTTTGGGAATAGCACAGCCTCCAGAAACTATCCAGCCTAATTTGGTCTTCTGAAGCGTGGGTAAATGATTCGCCAGACGAATTTGTCCAACGCAAAGCAAGTCGAAGAATATGCCGGCGCCAATCAGCATATCGATCCTTTGACCTTTGTAGAAGAGCGGGTCAGCAAGGTGGCAGTTGTTGGGTATTCTCCATCCGGCGGTGTTTATGTCAAAGTGGGGCTGATAATCAGTTATCTTTTGCGTTACGACTGCAGAAAATGATCCTTGATATGAGCCAGTATCTGATTGCGCAACGATATCAGCTGCTTTGTTGAGTGAGAGAGAGGATTCGCCTATGCCTGATACCGAGATATTCGAGTGGCGTGCTTCCAACTGAAGCTGGTTGACGAGACGAGTGGTGACGAAGTTGAGCTGCGATGCTGAGTCCAGCAGAGCTCTGCAAGGTACGAAGGTGCCAGATCGATTTCTGACAAGTATGATGGCCGTTGCGAGCAGCACGTAGTCGTTCTCGTGGTGTTTCAGGGCTCTAGGCGGCGATGTGGATGAGGAAACAAGTGATGCACGCGTTGTGTCGGGCAGCTGAGATGCGGCAGAACTTGTGTCCATATGCAACAATGAGTGGTGCTTCTGTTGGCAATGTTTGCAGTGACCAGATTTGCATTGCTGTAGACTATGCCCTTTGCGAAGGCAGTTAAAGCAGAGGTGCAGCCTCTTAGCTTCTCTATGGCGAATAGTGGGAGTTAGATTTATAAATCGTGTACATTTTAGCAGATGATGATCAGCAGATTCGCATAAGACACAGGATTGAGCGGTGTTGACCATTAGTGTATTACGGTTTTGTACATACGATTTTCCCACATGCTTGCCAGGTGCGTGCGTTACCATGGCGAATTCTAAGTTTTCCATCATGCGGCATCTCCTTTCCAAGAATGTAGACATGTCGGTCCATTTTGGCAGCCCTTTCAGAGGCAATGTTTCCTCCCACTTCTCCTGCGTGGCTTGATCCAATTTGGATGTGATCAGGTGAATCAGCAAACCATCTGCAATGTCGTCAGCAGATGCCACTGCGCGCAGCGCGCGCAGATGTGAATTAACACTGTCACTCAGTTGACGCAGACTGGTCGCCGAGCCCTTTTCCACACCTGAGAGCCTGAATATGGAACGTACGTGTGCCTGAAAATGCAATAATTTATTGTCAAAACGATTTATTAACAATGCCATGGCTTTGTCGTAATTGTCTTCCGTTGGTTCGAAAGCGCGAATCGCTTCCAACGCAGGTCCTGCCAGGCATGATCGAAGATGCTGAAACTTCTCCACTTTAGCTAATTCCTCATTTTGGCCGACGACAGTGTTGAACATAGCGAAGAAATCGGGCCAGTCGATGTACGCACCGCCGAAACGTGGAAGCTCAAATTGTGGTAATCTGGAGAGACGCGCTGCGCTTCTTGAGCTACCATTTAGCTCGTTCGTATTACTCCGGATTGCTGTAGAATGGAGAATCGAAGCCTTACGCAGATTGATGAGTTCACGAGAAAGCTTGGATGTCACCTCGCAGCTGACTTGGTTAAATTGCAACCTTGCGTCCGTGGCCAGCTCCATAAGATTAAGCTTCTCAAGTTTGGATTGTGCGGCATCAAAGTTGGAGCGTCATTTCGCTGATTAAATCCAGTCTAGCCTGCAACTCAGCTTCATCGAACTGTATCAGCTGATCAGTAGTAAGAAACGCATTTAATGCATTGAGTTGCCGAGCTACTGATTCTGCCTTTGCCTTGTAAAAGTCCAAGTCAGAGGGAAGAGCCGCATTTGAACTTGATTCGTTTTCAGCCATTTCAATTGTTAATCACGATTGACTCACGCGATCAGCACTGTCGAATATGAACGTAGGTTTGAGTGTATGTTCGCGAAATAACGGACGAACGAAATGCAGATGAGATTAACGGCAAGTACAGGTTGACCGCTGACTGACCGCTGCGTTAACGAAAGTTTTGGCACAAAAGAGACGAAAAAGAATAAACGCGCGTGATGAGAACGAGAGCGAGAATGTGCGAATGTGTGTATGTGTGTGTGCGAGTGTGTTTGTTGGTCTTTGCATCGAATTATGCAGAAGACGCTTAGAATGATTATTATCACGATAGTTAATAACCCTTTCACTTGCACTGTACCAGCGTGAGCGAAACTATGCGAATGTGTGTGTGTGTGTGTGCAAGCGTGTTTGTTGGTCTTTGCATCGAATTATGCAGAAGACGCTTAGAATTATTATTAGCACGATAGTTAATAATCTTTCACTTGCACCCCAAACGACACAACACATAAAAGAAATTAAAACAAAAAATCACGTCGGGGTCACCAAATGTTTAGAGGAGTGCGCCTTTTTCACGCTCACCTATGTTCGAATTGAGTTATTTTGTTTTGGGGTGTGATTTATTTCAATTTCTTATTTTACAATATTTCCTCTATTTGCATGTATTATAATATTCACGTTTATTCAGTTTTCTATTAATATGTATGTGTTTAGTTTACAGTATTGTTGCTTGTTTTATGTGATTGACGAACCAAAATGTTTCATGTATTTGATTTATCTTGTGATGCGCGTGTCTCTTTTGCCAATGCGCAACCGACGAGTGTTAAAGCGAGAGTGAATTAGATAATCTTGCATGTGCAAGGCAAAGACAAAAGTGAGTTGGCTAAATTTGCATGTGCAAAGCAAAGATGAAGATTAGGGATGGGCGCGCAATGACGTTACAAACTACGTTACATTTTTAATCGATATTTTACTTAATTAATTGTTGTCGGCTGCTGCTGCCTCCGACACGCTTAATTCTGGTAAGATTGTTGGATTGCAAAATGATTTCTACGAGGATGCGGGCTGGAATAAGAATGAGAGTCCCATAAGCGGACACTCCACATTTACGGCTGCCAACTGTTATGACTTCAACGATGCCAACCATAAGATCAACGGCAACGCTGTGCTCACCGATGCGCCCAGTTCGACATGGTGCCGTGCACCTGGCTCCGTTGAGGGCATTGCCATGATTGAGAACATTGTGGAGCATGTGGCGTTTGTGGTTGAACGTGATCCGGCCGAGGTGCGTCTCCTCAACATAACAAAGGGTAACAAAATGGCAGAGCTGCTGCCACAATTTCTAAAATCACGGGAATATCAAGCCCGCCGCCAGGAGATCGAGGTCCATAATGCCAAGAATCGCTGGACCAAACGGGGACTGGGTCTGGCAATTATGGACTATCCCATATTCTACTTTGGACAATATCCGGCAACGGTGGTCATTTATCATATCGATGGCACCGTGGTTGTCACCCATGGTGGCATCGAAATGGGTCAAGGTGAACTATCCCAATATTATATATTATTCCAATACAATATAATAATAATATATAATATAATAATAACAATATGTAATAAAAACATATACTCCATCCATTTAGATAGGGTATCCTCCAGTATCGGGCTCTCTCGACTAGCACACTCTTCCATCCTTGAATTCAATAATTGTGTTTGTGTGGCCCAGGTGGCCGCCTTCACGTTGGGCATCGAGTTGAGCTATATCAAAATTGAATCGTCAGACACCATAAATGGCGCCAATTCAATGGTCACCGGTGGCGCCGTGGGCAGCGAAAGCCTCTGCTATGCGGTGCGCAAGGCATGCGAGACGCTCAACACGCGCCTGCAGCCGGTGAAGAAGAAGGGCGTCGGCTGGGAGGAAGCGGTGCAGGCGGCATTTGCCGCATCGATCAATCTGATTGCGTCGGACCATTACAAGGAGGGCGACATGCAAAACTACCATGTGTATGGCATGGCACTGACCGAGATCGAGCTGGACGTGCTGACCGGCAACAATCAGATCCGGCGCGTCGATCTACTAGAGGATGCCGGCGAGAGTCTCAGTCCCTACATCGACATCGGTCAGATCGAGGGCGCATTTGTCATGTGCCTGGGTACTGGCTGAGCGAACTGTTGATCTACGAGCGACAGACGGGTCGCTTGCTGACGAATCGCACGTGGAACTATAAGCCGCCCGGCGCAAAGGATATACCCATTGATTTTCGCGTCGAAATGGTGCAGAATCCACAGGCGAGCAGTGCGGGACTTATGCGCTCCAAGGCCACCGGCGAGCCGCCCTGTTGCCTGGCCGTCAGCGTCATCTTTGCTCTGCAACACGCATTGCAATCGGCCAGAAAGGATGCCGGCTTGCCTCGCGAATGGGTCCGTCTGGGTGCACCCACAACGCCCGAAACATTGCTACTGAATACCGGGCACGATATTAAATCATTTCGACTTCAATGAGAAACATTAATGCAACAGAAATTGCTTAAACAAATATGTTTATATCCACGTATGTACACACTTATATTATCCAATATTATTATATTATATTGGAATTATATTGAAAGCGATTTCAATGAATAAAAATTATCCTATGAACTAAGACCTGTTGCTAGTTAAAATTATTTCATTCGTCAAACACAAAAGCAAATAGCAAAAAAAAAAAAAGATTTGCCTGCGATGTGAGTAGTTAGAAAATGTTTGTTGTAATCGCCTTTTATGCAATAGATTCAGAGTTTGCTCCGAAATTCGGACATATTTTATGAAATTATCTTGATTGTTGGAGGGGCATATGATTCCGCATCGAAACACCCGACTAGTAGTGTCAAAATATTTTGGCAAGTATTCATTATTTGTATACCTTGCGTGCAGAGATCTACAACGCTCCGTTGTCTCGACAGATTATTTCTATAACAATTATTAATTTTTTTGTTTCATTTCGTGTGGTTTTTGGGCAATTTGTCGCTAGCTGCCGTCAAAATGTATCAAAGTTGATTATTTTGACGCCGGGGAACAGCTGTTCATAGATTCCACAAAAGTTAACAGACGGATAACAACAACAGATAACAACTTTTTTTGATCTGTAAGCAGTGCTGAAGTCTTTCATTACAGATTGGTCTGAAACAGGTCCAACAGCCGATTTGTCTTTATAAGCACAGATCTCAGAGACTACAAGAGCTAGGGCTCTGGTATTGTCGTTGTTTGTTTATTTTTATCGATAAATTACCTAGTTTTCCGATACTGATACGATCTGACAGGAAACACTTACGTTATGGCTAAATATGGTAGAGCATTTGTGAGAATGTGGCATGTGGCATGATAATCAACGCGAGCGTAATTGTTCAATATGTGCAATTTTTAAGTGAAATTTAGCAATACAACTACAATATAGTTGGCCTGGGTTCAGGGTATCGTATTCGAGCTCACTCTTACTAGTTTCTTATATTCTGACATGCTTAATTATCTAATCTCCGAAATACAATAAAAATAATAGTCAATAGAAGCAACAGCGCAAAGCAAAGTTACCATACACATTCATAAATTTAATTAACTTAAGACTAAGGCCAGAAACATTTCATACTTGTTAAAAACTTGAATTTGGAAGTTTTCGCACGCAATCTACGTTTTCGACAGCAGCGAATAAGAGTTTAATTCGGTTTTCGTATGCATAAGTACCTTAAAATCCAAATAGTTAATAACATGCGAGACAATATTCGAACTTTATTGTACTTGCTACTCTATCTCTGGCTGAAAAGATAACCGCTTTTCTTTCTATGTGTCTTTCGACTTTGTTAAATTATTTTATTCCGTTGTTTATATACAGTGTCTCACAGCTTATTCCGATCAGTGTCAAAGAAAAAAAGTAATTGCCTGCCATAAACTAATCATTCATTATTTTTCAGAAATTCCAAAGACCGATGGTAGGTACATGTATTAACCACCAAAATTAATATATGACCCCAATACACTGGGGTTTCCCCACCTGCTAGGTAGAGTTATGTAAAAAAGTACCCTATTTTGAGGGGAAATTTTATTTCGACCAGGTACATTGTGGACACCTGGGTGCCATAAAACCCGGATTTTTTACCTAAAGTTGAGTATTTCCGGTATAAATAGACCAATCCTTCGTAGTCAGTTTAGTTTTATCCTGCATCTTGGGTGCAATAAGCCAACAAGGACTATGGACAAACAGACTACCATTTCTCAACGGAAACTCATCCTGGAACACCACAAAATCGGATATTCACATCTCCAAATAGCTGAAATGGTCAATCTGAGTTACTCAACTGTGTATAACATCATTCGGCGCTTCGTCGACGCAAATCGGATTGAGGATTGCACCAAACAAGATTTTCACCGAAGAGGAGGAGCGAAGGATCACCAGGAAAATAAAGGGAAATCCCAAGCTATCGGCTCCAAAAGTGGCTCAACAGGTGGAGGATGAAATGGGGAAAAAGTGCTGTGTGGAAACTGTGCGCAGGTTTCTGCGCAAACATGACTTTAATGCCCGAGTACCACGGAAAAAGCCCTTTATAAGCGTACAAAATATAGGGACTAGGATGACGTTCGCCAAAAACCACTTGGACAAGGATTTGGAGATCTGGAACACAGTCATATTTGCAGATGAGTCCAAATTCACCATTTTTGACTCGGACGGACGGAATTATGTGTGGCGACAGTCCAATACTGACCTGAATCCCAAACACGTAAAGGCAACAGTCAAGCATGGTGGAGGAAGTGACATGGCATGGGTATGTATCTCGTCAGCCGGATTCGGGAATTTTGTGATTTTTGAAACAACAATGGACAAGAATGTGTACTTCAACATACTAAAGGAAAATTTACTCCAAAGTGCCGAGAAGCTAGGAATCCGACGTACTTTCCGGTTCAACCAGGACAACGATCCCAAGCATAAGGCCAAGATAGTGCAGTCCTGGCTCATCAGGAACTGCCCCCACATGATAATTCCACCGGCCCAGTCTCAAGATTTAAATGTTATTGAGAATTTGTGGGCTCTGCTGGAAAATAACATCCGGAAGCACAGCATATCCAGCAAAGAAGACCTCAAAAATGCTCTGCGGGATGAGTGGAGCAAATCAGCCCAGAAGCTACCAGGAAGCTGGTATCTTCCATGAATAATAGGTTAAGGGATGTTCTTAAGGCCAAAGGATATCATACTAAGTATTAACATCCTTATTTAAGTTTTTATTTTCAAAATATATTATTTTATTTAGACTGATCCAAATAAAATTTCCCCTCGAAATAGGGTACTTTTTTACATAACTCTACCTAGCAGGTGGGGAAACCCCAGTTTATTGGGGTCATATATTCATTTTGGTGGTTAATATATATACCTACCATCGGTCTTTGGAATTTCTGAAAAATAATGAATGATTAGTTTATGGCAGGCAATTACTTTTTTTCTTTGACAGTGCTCAAGTTGAGCTGTGAGACACTGTATATATATAATTATGTTTTTGAGGGTTAAACCGACTGCGCCAATTATGTATTCGGGAATACTATTAGCTGCGTCGATTATTGTACTGAGGATTGAAAATCCTAACAATTGAAAGTCCGACAACGGTTTATTAATAAAAATACAAATCTTTATTTTAAAAAACACGTCTTCTCGGTTTCGGGTACAAAATAACTCTAATCTTATGCTAGTGGTTTATTTATAATGAGAACTCGCATTTGCTTCTTCTGCGATGTTGTAGCTGAGTCGCTGTTGTCCCATTGGTGGAGGTGTCGGATGGCCCGCTTGGGTCTCGCGATGGCCCACTTGAGTTTCACGCTAGCCCACTTGTCGAATGCACTGACGGAGTCTAATGGTGGTGTCGGTTGTCCGTTTGGGTCCCACGATGGACTTCTTGTAAGATAAGCTGACGAAGTCGCGTGTTGTATTACATGCTCTTTTAGTTGTGATCGCTGGTTCTGTTGGATTTGTTTATGTTTATGAGACGGCGTTTTAATTCTTGCTGTTGCGGTTGCAGTGAGAGTGGACATGAGAGATCTGCGTGATCTGGATATGTCACTATATATATATATTTTAAGTGTTAGAAATTTGATTAGAAAAAAAAATTTTATAACAATCAAAAAATTCGTAGATTATAGTTATTAAGTAGAAGCAGATAAGAAGAGAGAGAGGGAGAGTGTGAGAGAGAGAGCTTAAAAGCTAACTGATTCAATGGCATTCTGCAGAGCGAATGAGAGAGATTAATCGTAGTGATGTAACGTTACTCGCTCTCATTTGGAATTGACGAGCATTCACGAGCGAGTTCGGCCAACATATAAATGCTTGCGCTCATGGGCTCGGGGCTGCATTAGTGTGAAGATCGGCGTGTGAATAGTTGCCGCGAATTGTGAAATACGTATATTCCATAACATTATTGTGCGATACTATAAATAATCACAACGAGTGGGTTTGAATTAGATGCTTTTGTAGATGAAACAAAAACACAGATATGTCTAGAAGTATAACTATCAATGGTGAATGCCATGAAGGTATGTACGCTTACTACTTACATAGGAGGACAGACTTATATACATACATACATAGCCACATAGCTATCATCTATGTACTTCATTTTGTGAAAAAGCCAACTATATAAAGATAGTAATCTTTTTGTTGAATAATTAATGTACTTGAGGCAAAACCATGTAGGTGAAACGAAGGTTTTTTTTAACTTAAGCAACTGAATTATCATTTTAGTGGCACTGATACGAATTAAAAATATTAATAACTTATAATGTATTTGAGTTTTCACTTTTCTATCTACGCTAAATGCAAAATATTTGAGAATATATTCTGCATATCATCATGCATATGCACATTATATGAAATTCGATACTTGCGTTTTTAAAATAAAAGAGCGTTGAAATACTGGCGCTCAGTATTGGTTAACGTTCACATTTAAGCTGTGGTTTGTCTTGCGAAAATAAGGATAATCCAAATTGAAACGAATTAACGCCACTTTAACAGTCCGATAAAACAACCAAGAAGTCTAGTCAAACATGCCTTATATATAATAATATATATTATAATTATAGCTAAAAACAAATTTCGTTTTAGTGAACCTGGCAACTCTGCCCGCTGACATCAGCCTGAACACGTTTATACGGGAACATGCCGGTTTAACGGGCACCAAATTCATGTGCCAGGAGGGAGGATGCGGCGTCTGTGTTTGCGCTTTGAGTGGCATAAATCCGGCAACGGGTGAACTCTGCACTTGGGCGGTCAACTCGTGTCTGACGCTGCTGAACAGCTGTTTGGGCCTAACAGTGACCACAACAGAGGGGCTGGGGAACAAGCGCAAGGGCTACCATGCCATACAGGAGCGTCTGGCCAAGATGAATGGCACCCAGTGCGGCTTCTGTTCACCGGGAATGGTGATGAATATGTATGCACTGCTCAAGTCCAAGCATGGTCAAGTCACCATGGCTGAGGTGGAGAATGCATTTGGTGGCAGCATATGCCGCTGCACCGGTTATCGACCCATCCTGGATGCTATGAAGTCCTTTGCATCCGACAGCAATATTGAGGTGCCAGCGGAATGCGTTGCGGACATTGAGGATCTGAGCAGGAAACAGTGCCCCAAAACAGGTGAACTCTGCGCTGGCAGCTGCAAGCAGAAACATAGCGTACAACTCTATGACGATGGCAGTCGCTGGTGCTGGCCACAGACACTGCTGGAGCTCTTCGAAGCACTCCAGGTGGCTGCCAAGGAGCAGCTACCATATATGCTGGTGGCGGGCAACACGGCGCACGGCATCTACAGGCGTAGTGCAGAGATTAAGGCGTTCATCGACGTTCGCGCCGTGCCAGAGCTGAGAGGTTACAATTTAACGGGTAACACCCTCACACTGGGCGCCAATCTGAGTCTGAGCGAGACAATGGATATATGCCGCAAGCTGGAGCAAACTAGCGGATTCGAGTATCTGGCGCAGGTCTGGCAACACTTGGACTGGATTGCCAACGTGCCAGTGCGCAATGTAAGCTAATCAATCGTTATCAAGACGAGTGCACTCGAATCTTATCACAATATGTTCACAACAAGTTAACAATTGTATAATCAAATTGTTATGCATTGATATAGGCTGGCACTCTGGCTGGTAACTTGGCCATTAAGCACGCACACCCCGAATTCCCCTCCGATGTGTACATTGTGCTGGAGGCCCTTAATGCCCAGGTCATCGTTCAGGAGTCGGCGGACAACCAGCTAACTTTGACTCTGGACAGCTATTTGAAGCTGCCAATGCTGGGCAAAATCCTTCGTACAATTGTTCTGCCCGCCTACGCAAAGCAGAATGTCCTATTTGATTCGTATAAGGTAAGATTTGAGTTCAGTGCGATTGGATTAGATATAATTCTCAATTTTCTTTTTAAAAGCATTCTTCGATCGCAGATTACAAATTCTTTCCTTTAGAAATATTTTGATGATAATTTTGCACTAGTTTTTTTGTAATAACTTACATTCGCAGATTACAGCTGATGTTTTTAATTAGGTTAGCCTTAACTTAAATAGGAGCTGTCATTTTATTATACCCATTAAAAATTGATAAAAAGAGTATAATGGTTTTGGAAATGTATGTAACAGGCAGAAGGAAGCATCTCCGACCCCATAAAGTATATATATTCTTGATCAGGATCAACAGCCGAGTCGGTATAGCCATGTCCGTCTGTATGACACGCGGATTTCAGAGACCATAAGAGCTAGAGAATATAGGTTCTCGAATACCAGGCGCAGATCAAGTTTGCTTTAGCTTATCTATAACTGCCACCTTTTCAGGAATATCGATTTCGGATTAATGCTACAATTTTGAAGGCAGAATCTTCTTAATAATACACAATATACATATGCATATTAGTCATCCACTGCCCAAATGTCATCAAGAACTGACAAGAAACACCCGAGTCTGCTGTCCCTGTGCCTGCCATAAGAAAAGAGTGCACTTGAAGACCTTCTCACATTTGGGTGCGAGACTTTTTCAATTTTATTTCTGACAATTTTACTTCCCAATTTTTAATGCAGTACCAAGATTCAATTGTGGTTTCAGGTTGTGCGTCTTAATTTGTTGTAACTGTTGTAAAAAATTCGATAAGAGATCATCTCTATGCTGAATTATATCCTACAAATACCAACAAATATTAAAGCGCCTATACCTTTGGCATCAGTATGCCTTAAAGACAAGTATTCTTCTTTCTTTTTCAGGCTACAATTTGAATATTAATTTTAGTTGAATTATTGTGTTTTCCATTTTAAATGAACGGTAGTGACTAGACTATAATCAGAAATGCAATCGGCTTCTAGGCTTAGTAGCGCGATAGTTTTCTAAAACGTATCTGAATCTTTAATCTTGTGTTGCCTCCACAGATCATGCCACGTGCCCAGAATGCGCATGCCTATGTGAATGCCGCATTTCTGCTGGAACTTGGAGCGGAGTCGCAGGTGAAAAATGCTCGCATTTGCTTTGGCGGCATTCGCCCGGACTTTGTGCATGCGACGGCCATTGAGGAGCTGCTGCTCGGACGCAATCCCTTCGACAATGCCTGGTTGGAGCAGGCGTTTGCCAAGCTATCGACGCTGCTGCAGCCGGATGAGGTGCTTCCGGATGCCTCGCCAATCTATCGACGCAAGTTGGCCTGCGGTCTGTTGTATAAGTTTCTGTTGAAGGCCGCCACGGAGAGGAAGCAGGTGGAGGTGAGCAGTCGCCATATAAGTGGCGGCTCCTTGCTGCAGCGTCCTGTGTCGAGTGGCAAGCAGAGCTACGAAACGCAAGAGCAGCACTATCCGGTTACGAAGCCAACGGAGAAGCACGAGGGCTTGATCCAGTGCTCGGGTGAGGCGACCTATTCCAACGACCTGCCCACCCAGCACAATCAGCTGTGGGCGGCCTTTGTGACGGCAAAGAAAGTGGGCGCCCAGGTCAGCAAGGTAGACCCAACATCGGCGCTGGCCTTGCCCGGCGTGGTGGCTTATGTGGATGCCAATGATATACCGGGAGTGAATTCGTTGCGTCCTAGGGTTAAGGACATGCACTTCTTTCCGGAGGAGGAGCAAATCTTTGCCACCGGTGAAATCAGGTTCTATCAACAGCCCATTGGATTGCTGCTGGCGACATCCAACGAGTTGGCCCAACGTGCCGCCGAGCTGGTGGAGTTGTCATATGTGGGTGGCGCCGAACAGGTGCTGCCCAGCATGATGCATGTGCTACAGTCGGCAGGTGCTGCATCTAGTGAACGGATTAAGCACCAAGTGAAATCAATGATTGATAAATTGGACTTGCAGGAGCCATACGAGATTCAGGGTACGGGCAAATTGGATTTGGGTTTGCAGTATCATAATTTTATGGAGCCGCATACGACGGTGGCGCTGCCGTTCGAGGGTGGTTTACAGATGTATGTGGCCACACAGTGGATGGATCTCACTCAGGATGTCGTCTCCCATGTTCTCAATCTGAGGAGCAATGAGGTGCAGCTGAAGACCCGTCGCATTGGCGGTGGATATGGTGGCAAGGCGACACGTTGCAATCTTGCTGCTGCAGCTGCAGCGGTTGCCGCCTACAAACTGAATCGTCCAGTGAGATTCGTTCAGTCAATGGAATCGATTATGACAACGACGGGCAAGCGCTGGGCCTCCCACTTTGACTATGATTTCTATGCGCAGGCAAATGGTAAAATTGTTGGCCTGAATTGTCGCGTCTACGAAGATGCCGGCTATTTGACCAGTGAATCGCCCATGGGGCATGCGATGCTATTGTCGAAGAATTGTTACGAGTTCGGTGATAACTATAAGTCAGATGGCTTTATAGTCGTCTCAGATTCGCCCACTAATACGGCGTGCCGTGCTCCTGGCTCCGTGGAGGGTATTGCCATAATTGAGAATATCATTGAGCATATTGCGTTTGCAACCGGCAACGATCCGGCAGATGTGCGCTACGCCAACATGTTGCCGTCGCACAAAATGGGCGAAATGATGCCCCGATTCCTGGAGAACACCAACTATCGGGCGCGCCGGGCAGAGATCATTGCCCATAATAAGGAGCAACGTTGGCACAAGCGCGGCTTGGGCCTGGCTATCATGGAGTATCAGATTGGATACTTTGGACAGTATCCGGCCACGGTGAGCATTTATCACAGCGATGGCACCGTTGTCGTCGCCCATGGAGGCATCGAAATGGGTCAAGGTAAGTTTTTATAAAAATCATAAACTGACTTTAAAAAATATGCATTCAATTTTAAAGCAAACAATTTCCTGAAAATTGATGCAAGCTAGTCGATTTATTGTTTTAGCAAATTGAATACTTCTCCAACTTTTAACTGATTTACATTGATATATATGTATATAAACCATGCAAAAAACATATAAAAAGAATTTTAAAATGAAAATCAAACTTGCTTGTGGTGAGAAAAGCTTTTTACAATTATTTTCATTTATTTTATTTGGTTTGTGTTCTTCTATCTACTCGCTGTAACTTTATTTAAATACATTTTTTTTCTTTTGGTTTGTGCTTTTAGGCATGAACACAAAGATCGCTCAGATTGTGGCTCACACGCTGGGCATTGCCATGGAGCAGGTGCGCATTGAGGCGAGCGAAACGATTAACGGTGCCAATTCGATGGTCACTGGCGGTGCTGTGGGCAGCGAGTCGGTTTGCTTTGCAGTGCGCCAGGCGTGCGAGACACTCAATTCGCGACTGGAGCCGCTTAAAGCGGAGCTAAAGCCGGCTGACTGGCAACAGCTGATCAATGAGGCATATAATCGCAAGATAAACTTGATAGCCAGTGACCAGTGCAAACAGGGCGATATGGAACCGTATTCGGTATGTGGACTGGGCCTCATCGAAATGGAGCTAGACGTGCTAACTGGCAACTATTTGATTAATCGGGCTGACATCCTGGAGGATACGGGCGAGAGCTTGAATCCCTATGTGGACATTGGTCAGATCGAGGGGGCCTTATCGATGGGCCTGGGCTACTGGACCACCGAGCAGATTGTTGTCGATCCGAAAACGGGCGAATGCCTCACAAATCGCACCTGGAATTATAAGCCGCCGGGTGCGAAAGATATACCCATTGATATGCGCATCGAGATGCTGCCCAAGAGCTCCAACAAGAATGGCTTCATGCGGTCAAAGGGTTAGTTGCAGTTACAGTTACCCATATTCTGCACTCTCAACAACAAATATGTACATATGTGTCATAGTATTTTGAAAATCGGCTGATTGCCATTTTTACACATTTCATCTAATTTAACCTATATGTCCGTCTGCCGATTTCGGAGACAATAGTCGATTATCTTGCCATAATATCGATCATCCATAAGACAAATTTCAATATCGAAGACGTGTAGGACTTGTGATAGAGAAAGACTTGGCTTCCGTGTATTTTCTCGACAAGCTCTCTCAAGTGGCGCATTCTTCTAGCATATAGTTTTGCGTTTCTTTGTTATAGAAATATATATATTTTTTTCTTGCGGCCATTTCAGTATTAGTTCGATTTTCATAATTCAAGAACATGTTTGTTGTTGGAGTACATTAACTGCCCATTTCTGTCTACTTTGTATTAATTGTAAATATGTATTTTTGTAGCAACTGGCGAGCCAGCCATTTGCCTGGCCGTAGCAGTCGCCTTTGCCCTGCAGCAGGCTCTGCAATCTGCCCGAGATGATGCAGGTCTGCCAAAATCATGGGTGACCCTAAATGCCCCAATGACTCCGGAGTTGCTTGTTCTGCATGCCGGCACCGAGCCAGGTCAGCTCAAGCTGTGATAAAGCCACATGCCTAACTGAACTCAGTTCCCATCCACCGTACTGAAGAGCAATTCAGAGGCAGCGCGTGGCCACAAGAGCCCGGCAATGGGAATGCGCCGATATCCACAAGCTATATACATATATATATGTAAATATGTATATATATTGCGCACACTTTGTATTTTATTATTACTTTTGATGCACAATAAATTAGAAACTTATCCAAGGCATATCCAAATGACATTCATTGCGAACTGCCAGAGGGCTGTGTCCGGGGAGGTCAACGGTTATCTCAGCAATCGTCCAAAATATGGGCCAGAAGTGCTAAGTTCCATTTTAATCTGATTTTCTTTGCAGTGGGTGCAAGTAGGCATCTTCACATTGTAAAACATTTCAGTCAAAAATCAATTTATTATTTAAACTGAGCTAATGCACATTTATTACTCGGCGTCTAAAATTTAACTTAGCTTAACTTTTTTGGGGGGGTTTGATAATAGGATCATCAAAACATTGGAGTTCAGAAAGATCAATTGATTTGGCAGTGGGTCGCGCATCTGGTTCTTGAGCCCAACAATTTTCAATCAAATTTCGTAATGGCTCACAGTTCTTAATAAGTGGAACATTGTCCACTTCAGGTCGTAGTCCAGCGCAGATATTAAAGTTTATTGTGTCATCCTCTCTATTCCCAAGGTGATCTAGAGGTACCCTGCGTGACATTACCTCATAAAGAATCATGCCAAAGCTGAAAATATCGCATTTTTCCGTATACTTATTTCCATAGTATAACCTGCGGGTGCATGAATTTATATTTTTACTTTATGTTACATTTTTAGGTAATACAAATACAAACCTCAGGTGGCTTATAACCAGCCGTGCCCATTCCTGTTGTATTTAATGTCGCCAATTCTTTTACAAGGCCAAAATCACAAATCTTCAACTTTTTGAATTCCCCGAATAAAACTAAATTTTTAGGTTTCAAATCTCGATGAATTGTGGGCGGACTTCTGCCATGCATGTAAGCTATACCCTGTAAATGAGAATGGAAACTAAATCAATCATGTTGTACATTGTACATAGTGCACGAACGAACCCCAACAAGTCTGAATCATCCAGTTAATAGCTTCATGACATATGTGTATGGCTACGCTGATCATTTCCATGCAAACAGTCGTAGAGAGAACCACCATCTGCATATTCCATCAGTATAGAAACAGACTCCGAAATCATAGGTGCTCCCATATAATTCCACAATATTCTCGTGGTCGAAGAATTTTAAGCATCTTGACCTCCTTCTCAAATTGATTCACGGGCTTCATCTGAATTGGATTGTAATCTAATTTTTTTTAATGCAATAACTTTATCAGTCCATTTAGCTCTGTTAACAGTGCCGAATGCTACCTCCTCCAAGTATGCTGTAAAGTTAAAATTGAATTATCTCTGATTTAAATTATTTTGTGTGCTTGATACCTCACAAATGCTCTATATCGTCCAAGATCCACAGTGTCCAGCATACGAAGGCCTGTGAGATAATTATGAATCAAATTTAATGATTGTCGGAGAATTAAAAGAAAAATGAATAATTAATGAATTCTCATCTAAACAAGATATGTTTAATATTACATAAATTGTCTACACTGCAATCCCATATCTCAATAACTGGATCTTTTAGTATTCGAATTTGTTTGATTGCCCTAGATTATATACTGGAAACGAAATCATATAGATAAACATATACTATAGTACAAGTATATCTAAATATTACCTCTGACTTCATCCATTTGTTTTATGAGATAAGATCAATGTGTGAACGTTCAGATGTTCTGAAATCAAATAAGTCATAATGAATTGATTTCAAATTACCTGACTACATTTTATACTTGCAGCAATTCAATGGAAGCTTACATGAGTCATATTTTTTAGATTCAGAAGCGAAGCCATTCCATTTTGAATATTTCTATTCCATCCCAACAACGTTTTATTATATTCTTCTATTGGGCGTATCAGCCCTCTAGTATGAGAAGTGGAAGGCAATTCCATTAAAACAGTCATTTGAGCGACTTGCGCAGCCATTGCTCTCCGTGCGTGACATCACCTCCAATAGAATAGTTCCAAAGTTGAAAACGTCGCAATCTTAATTGGATGCTTTAATTCCTGTGATCGCTCACTCCAATTGATTCCTTGTCGGATGTCATATATATGCAACTTTGTCCATATAATACAGAATTGCTATCAATATGTCACTTGAAGTGGACTTGAAAGTTTCTGAGCAATGCCGAAATCACAAATTTTCAAGATTCGGTAGTTATCGGTTACGGTAGTGAGGTTGTCTGGCGTTAAACGATCCATGTCCAACATAGGTTTCGGTCTCATCGAATGTATGTAAGCTAAACCCTATAAATGGGACATGTCAATTGCAATCATAATTGTCAAACACGGTTTCATGTGATTATTCAAAAGTATTTCACCAAACCTTAGCACACTGGATCATCCAATTCAGCCCACGCGCCACTGTATACTCCAAGCTTCGCTTCTCCATGCAAATAGTGCTGAAGAGATATACATTCTGGATAATTCAATAGTATAAAGGCATCATTATCATGGAAGGTGATTCCATAGAGTTCCACAATATTCTCATGGCTAACGTCGGGTAAGGTATCTGAGCCTATCATTTAAAGCACGCTAGAAATCAAAATCATTTCCACCAAAAGTGGCCTTTGTGCATTTCTGTACTGCGATCTGTTTGTTGATGCCAATTAGCTTTGTAGATGTCACCGAAGGCACCTTTTCCAACTTTCAACAATTTCCTGATGGGTGGAAATAATGGTTTTCTAAATGAATTATATTTTATTGCATTTTAATGTTACCTCTTCAAGTTCAATATCTTCAAAGTTTACGACTTCAGATTTAAGGATATATACTTTTCTAAACTCCCTGGGAATATGTAACCTATGAAATTAGTTTATTAATATTGAATAACATAATTTGATAGATGGACCTTTTATAATTTATAGGAGAGGTGATTTAGAAGAAAATAATTTTCGAACTATAACCTGTTATAACTCTTGCTCTTACAACTTACTTAGCCTTAACTTACTTCAGCATATGGATTAGTTTCATTATTGTGGGACGCTCTTCTGGTTTTGCCCAGCAGCGTTCAATTATTTCCGTGTTATTAAAACTTGAGTCAATTATATCACTAAGATCCGGATGTTTGCCTGAAAAACTTAAAAAAGTTGTACGCTATATTGTTAATATTTCAATTTCCTTACCCGCAATGATGTCGTCTATATTATCGGAAGTGAGCGGTTCTTCAAATTGATAAAAGGGCTTTCTGCGTGACATCACCTCCCAAAAAACAATCCCAAAGCTATATATGTCGCTCTCTTTTGTATACGGGCTTCCATCCAAAACCTACGTAGAAAATGTAGTTTAGTTTCCATTTTTTATTTTTTAATTTCCAGAGTGCATTTAGGGAATACATACCTCTGGGGCTACATAGGCTTTATTTTGATGGGCCAAAAGTGTTTTCGGATCGGCCGGATAGACAATAATCACTTATTTTCAAAACGCGTAAAGTTTTCGAACAGAAACATATTTTGGGAATTTAAGTTGCAATGTGTGTCTTGTGGATCATATCCATGCATTAGATACTCAATACCCTTCAAGAGAAAAAATTCAATAAAAATCTGTTAATTGGTTGGACGAATAAGAAAGTAGCAAGAGATACCTTTGCCGCCTGATACATCAAGTGGAGGGAATTTGATAATTGTATACATCTCGCTTTTCGTCACCATGCAAATAGTTGTAGAGTGATCCGCAATGTAGCGTATTCCATGACTATATGTAGAATTTCCTTTTCATAACAAATACCATATAGTCTTAGAATATTCTCATGGTTTAAGTGTGAGAGACGAGTGACCTCTTCTTCAAGACCTTTCTTTATATTGTGTTTAAAAACTTGTTTAAATTTTTTAACTGCTATCTTCGTATCGTATGTCCTCCAATCGGCTTTGGAAATAGTACTAAATTGACTCTTGCTAACAATCTGCAGGAAAAGATTTCAATTAGAAAAATAAAAGCGAATTTGATATAATAATACCTCTAGATTTAGTTCCGAAATATCGATGATAATTGGTTTCCTGAAAAGCAATTGTGATGAAACTTAGTAATTAATACTTAAGAAGATTTATAATTATATTACTCATAGCTTTTGACTTCGGACGTCAGTTGCTCTAGTGACGGCAAAATTTCATCAGTTTTGTGTCGTTCTTCCTTTTCTGGACACCAACATTTTGTAATGAATGCTTCTATTAAACTGGAGCTCATTTTAGCAATGTTGCTAATAGGCGGACGTTCACCTGCAAGAGTCAAAATGATGCAACCTTTTCGGTATGATCGTCAACTTCCGTACCTTTTTTGACAGCGTTCCATAATTTGTAATGGAGTCTTATATTCAACGAAAGGCTTCTTTTGTGCCAATACCTCCCAGAAGATAATACCAAAGCTGTATATAACACTCTGCTCCGTGGAATCTCCTTCTCTGATTGGCTACAAATGAATTAATATGTACATAATAATAAATGGTTTAGTGACTTACAAACCTCCGGTGCTAAATATGACCTATCTAAATTTTCAACACTTTTTCATCGTCGAAATCAAGACAAAAATTACACAATTTCAAGTATTCGAACTTATCACGGAACATCAGATTCCTAGACTTCAAATTACAAAGGAAACGGGGTCTAGCTTCATCTCACACAACAGGTACTTTATGGCGTACAAATGACAATACGTAAGTTAGGTGATATATCTGTGAATGTATATAAGTTATAGAAAGTACTTTAGCAGCAGAAGACATCCAATTTATGGCCATTTCAATGGTAATGCTTATCTTTTTAACGTGTATACCCTCAAAAAGGGATATACCCTCTACGTATTGCTTAAGTAAATATGTAGATTCTCCATTCATAGCGATTCCAAATATATATGCAATATTTTCTAAATTATTTATGCGCCTTAGCTCCATAACTCGATGCTTGATGTTTTCATTGTCAATGTTAACGTGTTTCAATTCCTTCACAGCAATTGTCTGGGAGTACCACGTCGCCTTGAATGTAACGCCAAAGTTTCCCCTTCGCACTTCCTGAAAAATGATTCATAGTTTATCAGAGCACAACATTTGCAATGAATCGATGTGATTTTCTATAGTGCTAGGGATAATACTTCATGTAATCCTGTGATACCTGCAAAGTCCATAACTGCTCCAGTGTTAGCACTTATGTTTTGATCCGAAGCACTACTACAATCATATAAATTATAAAATAGATATAAGAATTTTAAATGGTCTATTTCATATAGGATCCTACTTAAGAAAATGTTCGATTGCTGAGCATATCTCATCCATTAGGGGCCTCTCATCCGGATCGGAATTCCAGCATTTTTCCATTAATTCCTTAACCTGCTCACAGTTTGGTATTTGTATTTCATTAAGTTTCGGACGTTCCCCTACGAATCAAGATTTAACAACTGCGTTCTTACACTATTTGATGTATCTTTTACCTTTTAAAACATACTCTTTAATCTTATACGCTGGACAATCTAGGTGACAGAAAGGTGTCTTGCGCGACATCAACTCCCAAAAGATAATACCAAAACTGTATACGTTGCATTTGTGACTGGCCTTTTCTTTGTTTAGCACCTGCATGAAGACAAAATTAAGCTGG
>JAWNMK010000343.1:0-20211 GCA_035044105.1 Drosophila nr. perissopoda 5 BK-2023a
TTCTTTAACGTGTTCTTCAACGCCTCATTATTACCTTTTGTGTGGGTGTGTGCGTTAGTGTCCCTTATCCCTCTCTCTCGCGTTCTATTTACCGGTGATTATATTATATTATTTACTGTATGACAATCAGTAAGTCAATAGTAAGGCAATAATCACGAAATGTGTTTGGAATTGCAATTAAGATTATGGATCCCTTTTTTTTATTTTTATTTTTTTTTTATTTTATTTATTGTCAACTAAAAGTCAATCGACACAAAAAATCAAAAACATGAAAAATTTAAATTAATTTAATTTAAAATAATATTAAAATTATAAATAAATTTAAAAATAAGAATGATTAAAATGATTTCTGGGGGTATTTAAAAGCAAATTGGTCCAACATTTATTGCATGAATTGGGGAAAACCCAGGAATAAACCCAATCAGACCAAAGATAATTAGTAAGAATTAGTTAACCACCACCTGTGCATGCGAGAAAGTTATTCCCGAGATAGGGCATTCAAAATAGAGTCAATCGAGCTGTGGGTTCGAGCAACAAATTTATAATGCGATGCGATAATTAACAACACACAATTTTGATATATATTAAATTAACTCAAATGTTGGTTTATTTAATTTGTACTGTGTTCGATTTATAATTGCACTTATGCCTATATTTTAGACGGCACTTGGGTTGTGGCAATTCACTAAAGCCTGTAACGAACCGTTTTGCTATGCCGGGCTAACGCTCAGTCGAGCTGTGGGTTCGTGCAACAAATTTGTATTTGGTTGCGATGTGATAATTGACGACACACAGTTTTAGCGTATATTAAATTAGATTCTGTTTATTTGATTATGTTACGTTTTACAATGGCACTTATGCCTATATTCAAGACGTGATGGCAATGCACTGGGGCCTTGGTCTGGCCTTAAAAATGATCCTGTTCGGGAGAGTCGTGTCCAGGCTCCCCGTATACCAGCTACACAAGTCTACGGCTTCGCACTGCTCGACAGGTTAAAAACGTGGCAAGGATACACTTAATTCACCAACCTCAAGGACCTCAATGTCCTGCACTATTATTTTGTCCTGGTAGTGTCGAGTCCTTCGAGGCTGTGTATCGTCCTGTTTGATACACCTTCACTTGTGTTGTTCACTTGTTGTTTTATTTTCTGCCGCACTCGCGTAGTTTTTGTTCATAGCCTCCGCTTATGAACTTTGATTCTCGGACGGCTTCGACAGAGTTTCCCCTTCTCGTATGAGCTCTGACTGCTTGCTTCTTTAGCCTGGGCTGCTCTTTTTATAGCCCGCGTCGCAGCCTTTTGTCGGGACTGTACCAGAAATCACGCGATCGCCTCGGTGGCGTGATTTCTGGTAATTTTCCACTGCCATTTGCCGGCGCCAGCCTATGTCTGCCGCTGGTGTGAGCATGGATAGAGATATTGCACTCGCAATACTCCTCACACCATAACGGCACATGTCCTGACCTGCGTACGAAAGGGAGAGGACGAAAGAGAGCGAATTCGCCGCAACTGCAATCAGGGCCGGACTTTGGTCTGATGTGCAGTTACTGTGAGGGGCGCATATAGCACACATAAATATATAAACCTATATATTTATTTGCCATCGCCATGGCTCCTCACACAACGTTGTGCAACACTGGCTTTTCGGAGTACCGCCCAGCTACCCCAAAAAACGGCCAAAACCAGAGATTTTGAAAACAGCAAAAGACACATATCGTTCACCGCTTAAGAGAAGATGTGCAGAAATAATTGACTCGGATGACGACGGGCACTTTTGGATGCAACCCATTACTACACCGGTCTACAAAAGCAAATTCGCTCTTAAGCTTCACCAAGAGGCGAAACGACAACAGTTACTGGACAACGCACAAAATAAAATACTGCAGCAAGTTATGTGTCAAAGCAAATTCCAACCGGACATTGAGCACATGAAACGTCAGCTTCAGCCTCAAAAGAAGCATCAACGGCCTGATGACGAGAGCCTGCAACAACGGACACGACAGCAAAATCAAATACGTCTACAACGACAACAAACAAACACCAAACAGCAACAATTGCATGCACAGCATTCTTCACAGCAGCAGGGCGCCCCAGACACTGAGCTCTTGCAATAGCTTCAAGCTAATCAGTCTCAGCAATTTACAAACCCTCAAACGCTTATTGAAAAAATGCCCTCGCTTTTCTTGCCAAACGTGCCAGTTATCTTGCCGCTCCTGGATATGTTGGCAGCCTACCCAGGAGTCGGTAAGTCCACTACAAAGTCAACGGCCAATAACGGACTTCGCATTGTTTGCGAAGACACACGCACGCACATCGCAATCATGGCAGCATTAGTGGAAAATAACACACAGCACTACACACACCAACCACGTAGTGAAAAGGGCTTCAGAATAATTCTCCGTCGGCTGCATCATTCCACCACAAGCGAGTGGCTCTCTTCCAACCTGGAACGCATGCGATTCAAGACCAGATTTATCAGAGTGTTGAAAAACCGATACACAGGAAAGCCTCTGAATATTTTTGAGATTGAACTCCAGCCGAACGAAGATGATAGCCACAAGAAAATTCTGGAAGTTACACAACTGGGCCGACAGATTGTGGAGGTCGAACTGCAAGCAAAGCCGCGAGACCCAGCGCAATGCCACAGATGCCAACTATTTGGGCATACTAAAAATTACTGCAATCGCCCGTTCATTTGCATGAAATCCGCTGGTCACCACCACTCTACGGCATGCACAAAATCCAAGGAGGAAGATCCGCAGTGTGCCAATTGTGGAAAAAACCATGTCAGCTGTTACAAGGGCTGTTCTGCTTTTAAAGAGGCGCGTAACAGACTGACAGCAAATAAATATGCTAATAGGACAAAAAAAGAAAACGCAGCCAATCAAAATCCACAAAAGCAGAAGCTGGACATTCACAATCGGCCACAAAAACAAGTCGCGACTTCTAAGCATTCAGATACAAGTCAAACTGACGGAAGCACAACCAAAACCCCTAAAAATCGTGCCAAACAAACGAGGAGGGACTTGCTGAATGATGCCAAAACACCCCCCCGATCTCAAAATCTGGCCCAAGAGCGGCTGGAAAAAACACAACAGCAACTACGCTCTAAGCAAGGGCAACAATCTGAGGGGGAAAACTCATCAATTGAGGAGCCTGTGCTGCCGGCAGAATATGCAAACTCTAGGGAGTCAGCTACAAAACAAAGTTATAACCGAGGTATCGATTCTGAACGCCTCAAAAGACTGGAAGAAAGATGAAGTCATCTAACAAATATTGTCATAAACTTTATCGAAGTCCATTACAAAATCCAAAGGAAAGTTCACAAAATGCCGTTGCAAAAAGCCGATGTAACACTCCAGAGCAACGCGCAGCCTATGGAGCAAGACACGTTAATAATGAGAGTAGTGCTGGGCGGAAGAGCTCATGAAGCACCTCTTCAAGGCTCACACATCGCAAGGTATTAATCCAGACTCACTTCCGGCCTGCTCCAAAGCCGTTACAAAATTGGAACCTAGATTATTAGTGAGCGGAAGCACGTTTGTGTAACTGCTCTGTTAGTGCCGCTTTATCAGCTTGAAGGAACCTGCAATTTAGTTGATTAATTAGTAAAACAATATATATAAGACAGCTTTGGAAGATATGCCAGGGCGCAGTAGTTTGCGGCTGGACATCACAATGGGTTTGCAGCGTACTCAAGGCACACTATTTTGCACCATGGCATCCTCCACAAACTGCGATTGGCCAAAATGCCGGGACTGCGCTGGAGGGGTTCACCACATGTGAACTGTCCATTTGCGCATCTGCAAAGTTGCTACAGGCTGACGACTGGGAGGCCACGTAACTACACGCAGCTGCTGAATGAAGTGATAAGCGTTTTTTTCCTGTTGGCAAATTATATGCATCAACCATGGTTGCATTTACTGTCGGCGGAGATGGCTGCTCAGCTACATCCAATGGCCCTGCAATTTATTTAATTAAAATGGATTAGTTTTAGTTCGCCAAATAAACTGCAGGACGACACACTCACCGTGCACAGCCGCAAATCCTTATCTCTGCTGCGAGGTGATGCCCAAGCAACTCCACGCGGCCACTGATTGAAGTGCCCTGCGTCCTACTTCCTGCTGGCAAATTGTATGCAACCATCCTGGACGCATATGTAGTCGGCGGAGATGGCTGCCCGGCTATAACCAAAGGCCCTGCATTGATTTTAATTAAAATGAATTAATTAAATTGAATTTGCAAAAGCTGCAGGACCTCACACTCACCGTGGTAAATACGTTTGAAAATCACTCCAAAGCGCACCAGTTCTTGGCTGAACGGTACAATAATTGGCTGGCGGTGCAATCATGACACACTGTCGTGATCTTTGGCATTCTCCAAATTCGATGTTGACACAAATTCCGGGACCGCGCTGGATGGGGTCGTCATCTGCGAATTGCCCATTTGCACATTTGCAGTCGGTAGAAATGGCTGCCCAATTGCATCCAATGGCCCTGCAAATTATTTAGTTAAAATGGATTAATTTTAATTCGCCAAATAAACTGCAGGACGACACACTCACCGTGCACAGCCGCAAATCCTTATCTCTGCTGCGAGGTGATGCCCAAGCAACTCCACGCGGCCACTGATTGAAGTGCCCTGCGTCCTACTTCCTGCTGGCAAATTGTATGCAACCATCCTGGACGCATATGTAGTCGGCGGAGATGGCTGCCCGGTTATATCCAAAGGCCCTGCATTGATTTTAATTAAAATGAATTAATTAAATTGAATTTGCAAAAGCTGCAGGACCTCACACTCACCGTGGTAAATACGTTTGAAAATCACTCCAAAGCGCACCAGTTCTTGGCTGAACGGTACAATAATTGGCTGGCGGTGCAATCATGACACACTGTCGTGATCTTTGGCATTCTCCAAATTCGATGTTGACACAAATTCCGGGACCGCGCTGGATGGGGTCGCCACCTGCGAATTGCCCATTTGCACATTTGCAGTCGGTAGAAATGGCTGCCCAATTGCATCCAACGGCCCTGCAAATTATTTAGTTAGAATGGATTAATTTTAATTCGCCAAATAAACTGCAGGACGACACACTCACCGTGCACATGAGGGGAAATACAGACGCTTAACCGCTTCCCGCAAATACGCATTTCTGTGCGCTATCTGTCTGCGGATTCGATGCCGGCCTCTAAATTCATCGTTGGCCTAAATGCCGTGACTGTGGTGGATGGGACCGCCTCCTATGAATGGTCCATCTGCGCACCTGCAAAGCTGCTATTCGCCGACGACTGGGAGGTCACAGCCGCAAATCCTCATCTCTGCTGTGAGGTGATGCCCAAGCAACTTCACGTGGCCACTGACTGAAGTGACCTGCGTCCTACTTCCTGCTGGCAAATTGTAGGCAACCATCCTGGACGCATATGTAGTCGGCGATGGATGCCAGGCTATACCCAAGGGCCCTGCATTGAATTTAATTAAAATGAATTAATTAAATTGAATTCGCAAAAGCTGCAAGACGACACACTCACCGTGAGCAGGAAAGAAAATACAGACGCTGTTTCGCTTCCCGCAAATAAGCATTTCCATGCAATAGATGGCTGCTGTCGCGATGCCGGGCACCTTAGCATCCTCCACATCCACTATGGCCCATACTTGGAGATTGTGCACAACGGAGCCGCCATTTGCAAATTGTGCTGCGCAATATACGCAAGGCTGCCATAGGCCAACACATAAAGAACTGCGGCAATGCTGAGCCCATGTGAATGCTTTGCTTCCACGGATTGACGCGCTGTGTGTCTTCCTCACGCAATGCTTGCTTCCAAGGCTGATGCGGATGCTCTTCCACAAAAGGGAACGTTTTTTCCGGTGATTATTTTTCTGATTGCAGGTCAATGGATGCTTGTTTACATTTGGACTTATCAAGTGTGACCAGCCGTGGCATTCTGGAAAATACCAAGAAGGAGAAAACATTGTTACTCAAATTGGAAACTCATTGGATTCAAACTGTTGGTAACCATCTTGAATGGCATCCGTTGCTAGCGGCGTTGGCTGTCTGGTTATACCCAAAGGCCCATTAATTTATTGGATAAATTAACTCGCAAAAGAATCTCCAAGACGACACACTCACAGTGCTTGAAATAAACTTCAAAGCGCAACAGATTGTGGCTGGACAACACAACTTTGGCTTGCAACATATGCAGGAGGGTACTGGCGCTGAGTCGTTCCCCGCAACTTTGTATATTTAGGCGCTGTCTGCCTGCAATTGCGATGTCTGTCACCCTGGCATCCTCCACAATCACCGCTAGCCAAAAATTGATGACTAAGCAAGGCGAGGCCAGTAACTGCAAAATGCAAAATGCGACGCATCTGTATAGCTGCCATTCACACACGACGAAAAATTCTTTGGAGGCCAACAAAAGATGATCCAACCTGGAGGTGACTGCCTCTGATTGCCACTTCCGGATTCGAACCACTAATTTAAAGAAATAATTGTTTTTGTTAATTATTTTTAATTTTATCATTTTTAGTTCATTTTTAGTTTGTTTACCTTCTATGTTTACCTTTTATGTTTTATGTGTGACCACACCAGCAAACGGCAAATAATACCAATATGCATTGTTGCTTTTTGGTATATTCTCAGGGCTGCCATAAATTGCCTAGTATTATACTTACACTTAAGATTTCAAATTAAGTATTTGTTGTTACTAAATTCAAACAGGTTGCCAATAGCTAATGCATGAATAAAGGCATCGACAGTCTAAAAACTGCCGAGCAAGTTATTACATTAAAAAATTGCGATTAAAACCCGTCAGTGTAAAAACTGGTGAGCAAGTGTTGCGATTAAAAAAAAAAAATTAAAATGAAAAATAAAATTATTTATTAATATTAATATTAATAATAATAATAAATAATAAATAATACAAATAAAAAAAAAAATTTTTAAACAAAGTGAAACAATGGATAAAACCAACAACAATAAAGTGAATTCTGAGGCTGAAGTGGACGCAGCTGCCATGGAGTCGCTGCTGTCCCCAACAGTCTCAGATATGTCGATATGGACACTTGGAGCACCACTTAACGTGGACACCCTCAAATCAATGTTCGACACAGTGCTCCAGAGGACCGCGGTGGAAGGCAGTGAAAAAATGCAAAGCCGACACACACACCAATTCGAAAAAAATAAGTCCGCGCCAAAACAGCCAACAACTTACGGAAGTAGGGGAAAGAGTGCATCACCGCAAATTTCCCCTACTTCAACTGGCGCAATTTCCCCTTCGAAGGGGAAAGCAAATAGGCAAAGCGCAATGACTGAAAGAGACGACGATAGTTGCGCGCGCAAACAACACAACGCGCAACTAAAACAAACGACGCTCGGATTTAAAAAATTGGCGCCAAGCTTAATTTCCCCTCCAACACACACATTACACACATTATGGACAAATGCCTATTCAGACGGCACACATACAACACAAGCAACTTACCCACACACACAAAGGGAAAACGAAACAAACACCTATAATCTTGGCGCGCACCAGCAGCAACAACACAACAACAATTCAACAACAACAACTAAGAGAACAAATGACAATGCAAAGCGCACACACACAGCAACACACTCAAACCAACAAACTTTTGGCGCGCAGAAGCAGCATCAGCACAACAACACCAACAACCACTTGACAACTACAACAGCAACTACATGTGAAAGTGCAAATAACACACACTCAACAACACACACAACCAAAGAAAATACAAATATTGAATATTTATTAAATATTATAAATTCTGAAGCCGAGCAGCTTAAAAATAAATATTCTTCTAGGAGAAGCCTCATACCATTGCTCTTGCAATCACCCCCAATGACGAGCGAAGTGACAAAAACAAATGCTACCGACAGCAAGTTGGTACATAGTTGGCTTCAAGGAGTACCACCACCGACGCTTCCCAAACAACGATCCAAACCTGAAAAAAGGACTGGAGACACAGATGTAAACACGTACATTACGCCGCTAAAAAGAAAATGCAAAGACAATAATGACTTGGAAGATGATTTGTGCCCCCTGGACCAGCCTGTGACAACTCCGGTCTTTAAGAGTGGGATTGCTATTAGGCTGCACCAGGAGGCACGCCGTAATAAAGCTGAAAAAGAAAAGGACTTGGAACAGCAGCCACTGAAGCAGCCACAACACCAACATAAGCATCATGATTTTGAGCACTCACAGCAGCAGACTGACCAGCATAAAATAAAACAGCTGTTGAAAGAAAATATGCCACCAACAAAAATGTCATCCATCTTCTTGCCATCGGTTCCGTCAATAGTGCCTCTTCTGGATAGACTATCCAGTCTGCCAGATGTAGGCAATTTTGCGACGAAAGCGACTGCAAGCAATGGACTTCGCATCCAATGCGAGGACATAAGGACCTACAACGCAGTCCAGACAGTCCTTATTGAAGAGGGCACCCAGACGCATACTCATCAGATGCGTAGTGAAAAAGGCTTCCGAGTCATCATTCGAGGACTTCACCACACGACGCCAAGTGACTGGCTGACTGCAAAGCTGAGTCACATGGGCTTCACTACTCGTTTTGCCAGAGTCCTGAAGCACAGGTAAGTCTTTATGCAAGGCCCAGTTATGATGAAAATAATGATGAGATTATTCACATCGCACATTTTTCAGGTATGCTCTGCCCCAAAAGCGGCCTACTTATCACCTCGATGTGCGACCAGTGCCAACGGATGCTACTTAAACGCGATTTGAGCATTCCGTTTCAATTTTAAAGGCATATCCCTAGTAAAACGATTAAAAAGCTTCGATATTGGATCGATTGGTTTTCAATGCGACCGTTCAATCTTCCGGTATCGATTCTGCTAATCACATGTTGTTCAAAAATGAACACCATGTATATTACGATGCTGATGATGCTTGTGCCTGCCGCGGATGTTTGGGTTCACAACTACCGTTTTTGCTGGCGACAAGTTGCCGGCGTCGCGACCGATGCGGACGCGATCGCCTTACAGTCACCATGAACCAGCAGCTGCATAATAATTCGAAGTATTTAGGCACCGATGCGGTCGCCTTACCAGCAGCTGCATATATGTATAGGTTAAGCATTTGATATATATGTATTAGGTTAAGCATTTGATATATATGTATTAGGTTAAGCATTTGTTATAAATAAAGAGCCTGCTCGACAGAGCGGGCAGTTCGATTCTAAACGTCGACTCGGTTTAATCATATTAAACATTTGGTCCTTCGAGACACTCTATTGTTTTCCCCCACCAGTGGTAAGAGACATAGAGTTAAACCAGCACCTTAAAGTCTGATATTCAGCTACAGGTTGCATAAATAATTTACTTTGCTCTCCCCCAACAGTGGTAAGAGGCATTGTATAAAAATTAATTGTTTAAACAAATAAAAGATTGTTTAAAAATAAATAATATAACACAGAGAAGTGTTGGGCGTTTTCGAGGCCAAAAAACATCGAAAGTAAAGTGAAGTGAAAAGTAAAAATCATCGTCGAGGGAGAAGTCGTCGTGGTAATCTTCGTCGAGGGAGAAAAATTTTTTGGAGACTCAATAATCGTCGTAGTATCGTCGTCGTCGAGGGAGAAAGATTTTTTGGAGACTCGATAGTCGTCGTGGTAATCTTCGTCGAGGGAGAAAAGTTTTTTGGAGACTCGATAGTCGTCGTGGTAATCGTCGTCGAGGGAGAAAAGTTGTTTGGAGACTCGATAGTCGTCGTGGTAATCTTCGTCGAGGGAGAAACATTTTTGGAGACTCCGTAGTCGTCGTGGTAATCGTCGTCATCGTGGGAGAACAATTTTTTGGAGACTCGATAGTCGTCGTGGTAATCGTCGTCATCGTGGGAGAACATTTTTTTGGAGACTCGATAGTCGTCGTGGTAATCTTCTTATCGTATGTTTTAAGCATCTTATGCAAATGTGCTCCTTTTTAACTTTTTCGAGCCTATCAACTCTTCTTTACCAAATTTCCTTAATATTATTTATGCAAATATGCAACCTACTTCATCAGTTAAATTCGATTTTAACAATGTGTATTTGGATAAGATAACTCAATTAGACGATTCAACTGCTGTGAAACTATTTTGCGTTTGTTTTCATATCGCTTGGTTAGTAACTCCCAGGCGATATTATAATTTTCAGCGCTTCCTGTCAGCAAGTGAGACACCATGCTCCTTGCTTCTGCTCTTAAAGCAGTTTTTAAATATTTGAATTTAAGAGATAGACTAATGTCTTCTCTTTTATGAATTATTTCAGAGAATAATTCTGAAAATATGTCCCATTCTTTCTCTTCTCCCGAGAACGTGGGTACCTCAATTTTAGGCAATGCTGTTAGTTCTTCTGAAACCACAACATTACTACTTGTTCCTTGCTCACATATACTGAGCATGTTTTCTACATCCAACCTTAATTCTTCAACTTGATTCATAATATGCGAGTTGTTCTCAAATTGTTTCGTATTTTGTAAAACTCTGTCCCACAGAAAATAAATTTTATTCCTGTGCAACGTTAGGATTTTATCATTATTAGTATTTTTTTAATTCCTCCTTTACTTCCCTTAGAAATTGTAGCAATGGGTTTACAAAATCTCTCAATTCTTCGTCACTGCCTTCTTCTAATGGCTTTTTTTTTATCGATGGTCCCTTTTCTACTTCTACCGCAGCCTTCTTCTGCAGTCGAGTGATTGTCAGCATGGCTTGATCAAAATGCTTTGCATTAAAGTAATCATGGTCGATTACTCCCATTTTGACCAAGTCCCCATTATTAGACGTTAACTTAGTTTTTATTTTTTCTACCTCCTCTGGGTTGAATTGTCTAAAATCCTTCTCTATAGTGTTAAGCCTATTAATTAGAACTGCCTGCTTCTTTAATGCATCTAGTTTCCTATCCGAAAACATTTTTGTCATCTTATAATTATTTTAAGTTTAGTTTATATATAAAAATTTTGATTAATTGATGACTTATCCTGCTCTCCCGCGATGTATTTTGTCCAGCTACGATTTTTTGATTATTGTTCCTCGAAGATTTTCTACTTCTACAGCAGCCTTCTTCTGCAGTCTACTTAGTGTCCTGCCGGGGAAATAATATTTTCTCCCACGACGACGAAGATTACCACGACGACTATCGTGTCTCCAAAAAATTATTCTCCCACGACGACGAAGATTACCACGACGACTATCGTGTCTCCAAAAAATTTTTCTCCCACGACGACGAAGATTACCACGACGACGAAGATTACAACGACGACTAAGATTCCCACGACGACTATCGAGTCTCCAAAAAATTTTTCTCCCACGACGACTATCGAGTCTCCAAAACATTTTTCTCCCACGACGACGAAGATTACCACGACGACTATCCAGTCTCCAAAACATTTTTCTCCCACGACGACGAAGATTACCTCGACGACATTCGATTTCCAAAAAATTTTTCTCCCACTACGGCGAAGATTTTTACTTTTCACTTCACTTCACTTTCGATGCTTTTGGCCTCGAAAACGCCCAACACTTCTCTGTGTTATATTATTTGTTTTAAACAACCTTTTTTTTGTTTAAACAAAATATTTGTTATACAATGCCTCTGGGGGAGAGCAAAGTAAATTATTTTTGCAACCTGTAGCTGAATATCAGACTTTAAGGTGATGGTTTAACTCTATGTTTCTTACCACTGGTGGTGGAAAACAATAGAGAGTCTCTGAAATACCAAATGTTTAATGAATGATTAAACCGAGTCGACGTTTAGAATCGAACTGCCCGCTCTGCCGAGCAGGCTCTTTATTTATATAAAATGCTTAAACCTAAATACATATATACATATTATGCAGCTGCTGGTAAGGCGACCGCATCGGCACCTAAATACTTAGAAATATTATGCAGCTGCTGGTAAGGCGACCGCATCGGCGTCTAAATACTTAAAAATATTATGCAGCCGTTTGAAAGGCGTCCGCATCGGCGTCTAACAGCGGCTGGATAACGGCGACTGTTGGGAAGGCGGCCGCATCGGCGTCTAACAGCGGCTGGATCACGGCGACTGTCGCGACGCCGGCAACTTGTCGCCAGCAAAAACGGCAGTTGTGAATCCAAACATCAGAGGCAGGCGCAAGGCTGGCAAGCATGGGCCAGCCATCAGCATTGAAAGATACATGGTGTTCATTATTGAACATTCCCAGTTCCAAGCACGCTCAGCATCAAGAAAATCAACTGCATGCTTGAAAAAGGGACTGTTCCAACAACAAGCAACGTCCGCAACCTTAAGCGTTTATTGACCGAAAAGGGATGGCGCGAACCCCTGCGGTCGTGTAAGCATATGTTCGTTTGAGTTATATTTAGGTATATAAATACGCGCTCGTATTGACTAAAACAGCAGCAGTTCTCCATCGATGCAGCAGCGAGAGGAACTCGCTGTGGCCAATAAACTGCACAAAATATTCTCTCGATGAAGAAGCGAGCGGAGCTCCGCTGTGGCCGGTACCGAGCCCGCACTGGCCCGCTCTGTCCCGCTCTGGCGCGCTGGCACGCTCTGGCCCGCTTAATGCACCAAAATAATCCCTCAATGCAGCGAGGCAGTGTCGCTATGGCCCAACACAAAATATTTCCTCGATGTAACGGGGAGTGATCGCTATGCCCGTAGAAAGATGCACTTCATACTTTTAGCCATGATCGAGACAGCACGCCTGAATCATACCTGACGCGAACGGGAGGCGTTAGAAAACAACCAATATTTGCGAATCTTGTAATAATATATTCCCTTATTTCCCACCAAATTTGAGGATGCGCGCGGGTTATAAAATTTTCGCGGGAACGCTGACACTTTGGATATCGGAATCGAAATCAATAAGTGAAGTTAGTCGCGCATGCACTTCGTTTGCATATCGATTGCAGTGGGCGTTGCCACCTGCACCAATCAAGCCTGCCAACTGGTTTAAAATTGTAAAATAAAATAAAAAATATTTATTTCATTTATTATTTTTTTTAAAAGTAGCAATTTAATTTAATATTGATCAACTTATTGAAAGGTTATAAAATATTGTTTTGAAGATTGTAAAATAATAACAGGGAATTTAAATTAATAACATAAGCAAATAATTGGTTTCAACATATTACAATATTACGTAACGTTACAATATTACGTAACATCAATTTTAAAATTAGGTATAACATTTGTTGCACATTAACGATACTACTAACGCCCAACTATCCAGAGGTCGCTGGTGTTAAGGCGCTTTAAGCGTCTACGGGTTGTATTCGACACTAATGAGCAAGCCAATGGGTTAACATGGTTATGTTACCGGTCATTGTAACGACTTGTATGGCGGTTTATTTGACTAATGACTGTCGGTACACAGAAGTCGTTGTGCAGCGTCATATTGCTCACATAGGGTGGAGCACCAGAGATGTCTCTTAGGACCTTGTTCTGCAGAACTTGAATGTGGTTAATCCTCGATTTTGCCGCTGTGTCCCAAAATGGAATCCCATATGTCCATGTGGGCACGATGATGCTCCTATACACAGCAGCTTGTTGCTCAAGCTGAGTTTGCTAGATGACTTCAGCAACCAGTTGAGTTTCGCCCTTTTGGATCTAGACGCTGCTGCAGTGATCTGTATGTGTTTGCGCCAGGTAAGTGGTAGCGAACATGGTTCCCCTGAGGTATGATCGTGTTGTTGAGTCGGACGGTTGGACAGTTACCACTCCTGAGCGCAAACGTACAGTGCTGAGACTTGTTTTCATTGGTGCAGATGTTCCACCGGTTGGCCCAGGTACTAAAACCATCCAAGAACCTTTGCGTAACCGCTGCTGCTCTCCAAGCAGTGGGGGAGCTCGCAAGGAACACAGTGTCATCTGCGTATGTGGCAAGCAGCGTGTTTCTGGCTACCGGAATCGGCAAGTCCGCGGTGTACAATGTGTACAGGGCAGGTCCAAGGACACTACCCTGCGGTACACCCTTTTTTTATGATTCTCTCGTTTTTATTTTAAAAGAGATTTTGCTCTTGCAATTTCAAACGGCATCACATATTAACGCTCTTTCGAATCGAATTCACCAACGATAAACATTTATTTAAATGCCAAAATTGAGGATCTGATGCACTTACTTGAATTAACTCCACATCCAAGAGTCTTTTTGTTGGTGGTGTATCTGATTGTCTAAGGAAGGGTAAATTGATAAGTGTTCACTTATATTAAAAGTTTTAATGTTGGTGGGTATGCATTTTGCAATTGTGTTATTGCTTTACATATTGTTCGTTTTTAAATTGTTTTATTATTTTAACACAAGACCGATGAGTTTTTTCTTACTTTAATTATAACCAAAAAAAAATTACTACCCCGCAAAAATTTGGGTAATGATAATCTCAAAATATTTGTTTGATTTTTATTTAAAGTATTTTTTTTTGTATTTTAGGGGATCTTCAGACGATCTGTAGAAATAAATCTCGCATCAATCCAGCGGTGACTACAATTGAGCGGAGCTGCCTGGTCGGTTGACTACGGAGCACCCACTTAGCCTGTGAACTCGTATGGTGACTTGGTCACTGATTTGATTTTTATGTATATTTTTATTTTTTCGAACTGGGTACATTTGTTGGCGGCTGGGCATCGCTTGTGATGTATTTTACTCCTTACTTGTAAGAACACTGACAATTTCCTACAAACATGAAATCTTTAGTCCGGAAATTATTTTTAAATGATTAAACTTGCAAATTCATGAGCTAGGTAATATATTTCGAGCTTAAGGGAAGAAACTTTTTTTTTATGCAGGTGTGTTCAAATGTAGAAGGTAGGATACAAATGACAGCAGTTGAAAGGTATTTAATGGCGTTGGTTACAGTGTTATAAAATAGTGTACTCAATTTTCGTGCAATTTGTAAATATTCAGCTGTATGTAATCTTTGGGGTGCCGAATTTAATTAATATTCATATAATTTTTATTCACACTATCTGAAGAAAAATAAATAAATTTTTCATAATTTTTGCTTTCATTATTTACAGATTGCGTGGACCGACTTTCGTTTGGACTTTTAATTTAAAAAGCAAGGAACGGGATAGCAAGTGGACAATGGCTGGAGTGTGCCTGCTTTTACAGATTTAATAATTTTCAGACCAATTTAAAAAATAAAAAAGGATTCTTATATGTTTCAGAGATAATATAGTTGGATTCATAGTTTTTCAGGCACTAGCAATACGCTTGTTTTCTGATCTATATGGTCAATTAAACTGTGTGCCTATCCTAGCATGCAACACAATTTTCGGCATTACTCCTTAATTATATTACTCACTCGACCACAATAATACTGCCTCACTCCCATTTTTTTTATACTTCGAACTCATTAAAAATTAATAAAAGTGGTTTGTTGGTTCTGGAACAGATGTATTAGTTCAGAAGTCGTATTTTAGTAGATGATTTGCATTGATTAGCGATTTCTTTGGTCACACAAAAATAAAACACTTGTTTCCGCTTTCACTTTATAATTCAAAAATTATAATATCCCTTTGTTTGCTAGAGGGTGGTGGATATTACTAAGGGAGTTGCTGGCTGCACGGGGATGTCGTCCTGAGCGGGCATGAGTCCAGGCAGGATGATCTGCTGTTATACATCAGCTCCCAGGAGCAGGCATACGAAGATCTATTAACAAAATTTGACATCCGCCAAAGAAATGTAGGAAAAATTCGCCTTCATACGTAAATTCATTGATGTCGTCGTAGTTACCCGGAGCTTTCCGAAATCCGGGACCATACACATACATATATGCAGCGCAGGTACTTCTCCGATCCGCGTCACCTGAAGTGCAAGAGCGTTTGCGAAACCAGAGCTTTTTTGACTTACTGGACATCACTTTGAAGGAGACCTGACATTTCTCTATTTCTAAAGTTATATGATGGACATCGTAGGAATGTCGATGTCGGTCAAGCGCTAATAGATTGAACTTGCGGAAGTTGTGGTCTCAGTCATAGCCCATACACGTATCGCTTTTGCAATATGAGCGCTCGCAGTGCTTTGTACTTCGCCAAAGGGCTCATGGAAAATAAGATCGAGTTTAGTAACTGGGCATTTGATGACTCCTTGTGACGGACTTTAGTCCTAAATAGGTCTGCAGAGTTCTTCAGAGTTGCCATTCATTGACTGGAAGGTTGCCTTCTTTGACACTCACCAAATCTGTCGGTTGGAGATTTCGAGATAGGGAATTCCCACTTGAGCATTTTGTAAAGTTCAAGTACTCTTCCTTCCAGCGGAGACAAATATGTTGGTTAAGAGCCCTTAAGCGTTACCAGCGGCTTATGATAGACATTGCTGATGGTTAATAAGTCAGGTGAATTTAGAAAATCTCTAACCTTGGATGTGGGATGCGGTTGGCGGATTAAAACGCCAAGATAATTCGTGTTAGAAATAGTTGGATAGCAAGCCTTTCCTGAGGGTAAAAAAAGCTTTAAAATAAGGTTTTCACTTTGTCGAAGTATATTTGTTGAGGAGAAGGCGGTGAAAAGTTTTCAGTCGTCAAATCGGTTGTGGCTTCCAAATGGATAGCCTTCGTTCTGATGCATACAAAAACAATTGTAGCCATAAGGTCTGGAAAATATGGTTTTTTCAATGGGTAAGTCACCCATAAGATTAGCTTGAAGCTGTTTATTGTAAACGATTCAAATTCATTAAGTTCCGGATGGTTGGAATACAATACCATTTTGAATGGGAGGCCTTTAAGAAATATTGTCCACTTTTAGCGAGAGGATTCTCTAATGGTGGTTCTGGAGTAACGTAAACATTTGCTGTGAAGGAAGACAAGGATGAGGCAATGCATTTAACTATTGGGTCTGTGAGTATCCGGCCAAAGATCGGACTACAAATATTCGGAAGTGAGCTACCGAGCAATAATGATGGAAGGAATGATTTCTATGCTCCTCTTGAAGTGGATGAATACGAAGGTAGGTTACCTGTCAAATGTGGAAGAACAAATGCAAAAGTCTTGTGTGAATCACGTAAAGTGTATAGTCAATAGGATGAGAGGACCTTTAGAATCGAACAACGATCAATCTTCAGTCCTCGAATCTTTTAACCTTGTTTAGCCTTATTAGAGGAAACTTGGCATTTATATTCTTTGCTTTGCCGCTAGTCATCTTGAAGCCATAACTAGTAAAAAAGTCAGTAAACAATCGTGCGTAACCGACTGCAAAATACTTTGAAACCATACCTAATGCCAGCCGATAACAGGCAGCTACGAAATTCTCTAAAAATTTGTCTTTCAAATTGTGTTAGACATAAGTTAATTACCTTACTTCGAAGTTTGGTAACTATAAGTGTATATGCCGATCCTTGGAAAAGGTTACCACTAAGTTATCTTCTAGGTCTAGTGACTGTCTTTAAAGTTGTGAGAGATATGCAGTATTATCGATTTAGACTTAGAGGGTTGGCCACAAATTTTTTATCGGATCTTAAAGGCTACCGGTAATATGTACATCCAAATTTGACTGCTCTAACTCATAAACTGCGGAAGATATAGCAATTAAAATATTTGGGGTTCGAGGGCCGGGGCGGTGGAGGTTGGTGTGGCATCGCCAACTGTGGGGAGATATTTAGCTTTTTCGATTTGCGAATATCGATTTTATCTATTTCCTACCCACCTAGTGGCTGTCTATTGACAGTTATTGATACGTTTTCGATGTACGCATGAGGACAAGGGTTGAAAACAAAAAAGGCTAATGAAGTTAATAACACATTCTCGACTGTACTTAAGGAAAATCGAATCTCAACAACCTACTAACCGAATTTGGGGAATGTAGCTTTCAAATTGTTGGAGATATGTGGCTTATTATTTGGAAGTTGAAGTACTAACGAGCAGCTAATTCAAGTGGCCCAACGCTACCAAGCACGGGACCCAAGCAAAACTGGAACCCACCTCCCATACAACCGACCGAGGGGTGCGCCGCATAACGCGCGGTTACGAACTTCGCGAATTGAAAGAAGGATAGGACAAGACAACTGTTTTAATAGAATAAATGTAGGAAGTACAACATATTAACGGAAAAAGCGTATTATAATTAGTACACAAAATTCTAAATGGGTTATGAATAGCAGAATTGGAACTACAAGTTTTAAGAAAAAGAGGCAGAAATTTCCTTGTATTTCTGACCGGAACTGTAAAATTAAGTTGGCTGATTAACTCCAAAGAATCAATCTCACAGTTTATAAGATTGTGTAAAAAAATAACACCAAGCATTGTTCTTCGATCAGAAAGAGAAGGAAGATTTATTAACAAAAGTCTACTATGGTAAGAGGGTAAGCTAATATTAGTATTCCAATGAAGACCCCTAAGGGCAAATAATAGAAATTGTTTTTGTACGGATTCTATTCTATCCAGATGTACCTTGTTATTGGGTGATCATATACAATATCCATATTCCAGAATAGGACGCTCAAGTGAAATATAAAGTGCTTTAGTAATGTAAGGTCAAATTTCTTTGAACAGCGCTTAATGAAACCCAGGACCCCAAAGGCTCGATTGACAGAGGAAGAAACATGCTTGTCGAACTTAAGCTTGGGATCTAAAAGTATTCTCAAATCATCAACACATTCAATGCGTTTTAGTGGCTTGCCATGAAGAAAATATGTGTTTAAATAGGGCAATCGCCTATAAAAAGACATAAATTTGCATTTTTCACAATTTAGATTTAAAAAATTTACACGACACCAGGCTATCTAAGTCAGCCTAAAGCTTCTGTCCAGGAAACGAGTCGGTAGACTACAGACACAGTTTTACATCATCGGCATACATTAGTACCCGATAATGACTTATAACGGACGAAAGATCATTTATGAATAAAGTGAATAGCAAAGGGCCAAAGTGACTTCCTTGTGGTACTCCGGAAGTAACCCTAACTGACTTTGATATAGAATCTCTAAAGTAAACTTTCTGTGTCCTACGCGCTAAGTAGTTTGAGATCCCAGAATATTAAGTTTGTGAATTAGCAATGAATGATTAACGGAATCAAATGCCTTACTAAAGTCAGTGTAAACAACCTCCGTTTGCATCTTGGTTTGAAATCTCTTAATAACAAAAGAAGTGAATTCTAATAGGTTAGTGGTGGTAGATCAATATTTCATAAACCCGTGATTTGTTTCCTTTTTTAAGGGGAGGAATAATAAATGATTCTTTCCAAATGTCTGGAAAAGAGCATAACTCCACAGATAATTCAAAAAGTTTAAACAAAGGCTTCAAAAGACCTAAGCACACAGACAGGTACACCATCAGGTCCCGGTATAAATACCGGCTTAATGACATTTAGTTCATTAAGCAAAGATTTCTCCGTTATCAAAGGACCAAAAATTCAATTAGAGCCATTAACCAGGTAAGGGTATGGCAAAACCAACTGATGATTATGGGAATTATTTGTAGTTTGAAAAAATTCGGCAAATAAATCGGCAATGGCCAGATCTGAGTCTGCTGTCTTGTTTTGCAAAAATACGGTAGCAGGAAGTATTGTTGAGCCTCTCTTAGCATTAACAAAATCATAAAAACGTTTAGGATCCCGCTGAAACTGTAAACTACAGCTTCTTAGGTAATCCTGATGAAAATGTTGGGGGGTGTATTCTTCCTTTCTTCTTTCTTCCTCCAGTAAAAAGGAAGTTTGCGTTGAGGTGTTTTTGACACTTTTTATATTAATTGCACTATGAGAATATTTTCTCGTCTCCTTCGTTGGTTGTATTATTGCTAACAGCGCTGAGTGCGCTATGTGGAGGTTGCATTGCAAAGAGAGAGGATGTGGATCGTAGGCTATGTTAAGCCAAAATGACAACAGCTGATAAGGTCTGGCTTAACACATCCCACATAAACATTCTCCCCCCCTTGCAAAGCGCAGCATTGGAAGTGAAAAAAAAATAGATGTTGCCTTAGGATCGGCAATTGCCGGTCAGCATCCAGCCAAACTCCGTGTTCTGAGCGAGAGGAAGGCCGCCCTGACACGGAAGCATGCCCGGCAGGATAATGTGAGGATACCCACCCACCGGCTCCAAGGATTAGCAAGATAGTCGCTGGAGTGTGGCATCCCTCGTCAGCCAATACAACATTGGAAAATTCGTTGTGCAGCTCATTGCTGACGGCTCGGAGTGGGGTCCGATGGTGGAGTTGAGGGTCGACCTCAAGCACAACTTCTCGATTCAATCCTGTTGATTTCGATCTGAGCACAGCGGTGCAAACGCGTTCGG